>OY978011.1:600000-941000 GCA_963854515.1 Pandemis heparana | reverse complement strand
ATAACATGATTCCTAAGATTTCCACCCATTCCCTCGATGGGCTTTTATCATATAAGCGCGGGAAGATAATTCCTTACCATAACGTCTTAATGTGATCCAATTTAGGTTCGCTCACTTTTTTTATGTGAATAGGAAGGCAAACGAGCGGGTCACCTGATGGTATGCGATCACCACTGCCCATAGACACCCGCAATCCCGGAGGGATTCCAGATGCGTTGCCAACCTAGAAGACTTCGATGAAATGCCTCTTGTGCCCGTAATTTCCCCGGCTGTCTTACTTTCCACACCGGAACACAGCAGCGCAAGCACTGCTGCTTAGCGGCAGGATTAGCGAGTAAGATGGTGGTAGCGATCCGGACGGACCTTGCACAAGGCCCTACCACCCGCTGTCAGATTCATACTAAAAGTGACAGCTAAAACTTGAACTGAGTCGGAATTAGGACGTCATGGCAAGGCCCCTGGTATTTTTTTTTTTTTTTTTTTTGTATGAGATGATTTTTTGTTTTGTATGAGAGCAAAGAAGATACATAGCATGTACCAGTTGTTTTTCTTCCCGCGTAGATAGTAAAAGTAATGGACTATAGTTGGTTTCCAAATGACGCTCCGTCAACAGTCAATTCAATTGAGTTGTGTGGTGTATCGCGCATGCGAAATTGTACGCTTTGCGAAATAAATTGTTCATTAGTTTGACCTTTACTACACGATCGCTTTTGGCTTTTATAGATTACTAGCTGTTGCCAGCGACTTCGTTTGCAAAGAATTCGTTTATCGTTATCCCGCGGGAACTACTCAATTTTCCGAGATAAAAAGTAGCCTATGTGCTATTCCAGACTTTTCTCTATCTGTGTGCCGAATTTCATCCAGATCCGTTGGGCCGTTCTGGCGTGATTGAGTAACAAACAAACATCCATCCATCCATCCATCCATCCATCCATCTATCTATCCATCCATACTTTCGCATTTATAATATTAAGTTAGATTTAGTTAAACGTACCTAATAATTAAGATCCAATATTTCCTTAACTGATAGGTACTAAATGTTAACGAGGTTACAGTGCTTCTAGTTTCTTAAATGCACTTTACGCGCAAATCAGTCACGTAGTTTTAATAATTACATAAAACCTCGCTTCGGATAATGATGGCAATGAGTGTACTGACAGACAAACATTAGTAGAAATATATCACGTTAATCCAAAAGCGGCCTTTACCTGACTACGCCAAAATTATCTATAATCTTCGTTGAGATTACTCAATAATTATTTATATCGTAAATAAATAAAACTTGGTCAAAAGAAAAATGTTGTAAGAAACTGTTAAATATTTTATCAGGGTTCCATAATTGTAGGTTGTTCAACGGGACCCTGTAACTAAGTGTAAGCTGTCTGTCTGTCTGTCTACCTGCCACAGAGCTGTATCTTTTGAACTGTAAATAATTCGATTCTTGAAACTTTTAACCTTTTTCGTAGCCACGTCAAACACAAGAGACGTCACCCATACGCCAGACTACTTTATTGGGATGCCTTAAGTTGAACCTAAATCCAATTGAGCGAAGGTTGCTTTTGCTTTGAAGTGATATATGTCGTTGGCGTTGAACCTGCGGTGCTGATATTATGTGTCGTTGGCGTTGAACCTGCGGTGCTGATATTATGTGTCGTTGGCGTTGAACCTGCAGTGCTGATATTATGTGTCGTTAGCGTTGAACCTGCGGTGCTGATATTATGTGTCGTTGGCGTTGAACCTGCAGTGCTGATATTATGTGTCGTTAGCGTTGAACCTGCGGTGCTGATATTATGTGTCGTTGGCGTTGAACCTGCGGTGCTGATATTATGTGTCGTTGGCGTTGAACCTGCAGTGCTGATATTATGTGTCGTTAGCGTTGAACCTGCGGTGCTGATATTATGTGTCGTTGGCGTTGAACCTGCAGTGCTGATATTATGTGTCGTTAGCGTTGAACCTGCGGTGCTGATATTATGTGTCGTTGGCGTTGAACCTGCAGTGCTGATATTATGTGTCGTTAGCGTTGAACCTGTGGTGCTGATATTATGTGTCGTTGGCGTTGAACCTGCGGTGCTGATATTATGTGTCGTTAGCGTTGAACCTGCAGTGCTGATATTATGTGTCGTTAGCGTTGAAACGGTTAAGTGTGTAATGGTTTAATGAGATAAATGAATACATTTTTTTGTTAATAACTTCATTATAAATACAATACACATATTCTATACTGAGTTGTCATAATAAATTAAACAGAGCTCCCATACAAGAACCATACATTCTTCCATGCTGGTCTGGGAGTAAAGAAAAAACATAGAATGTACCAGTTGCTTCTCTTCCCACGCAGATGGCAAAAGCCCATCGAGGGTAATGGGCGAAAATCATAGGAATCATATATTATAGGCGATGCGGCTATAATAACCCATCATCACTATTTTTATTTCCCTTTCCACCTTTATACGCCCAGAATTTTTTTATTTTTTATTTTAGAGAAGCCAGACAAACGAACTAGTGGGTCACCTGATGTCAATCATGCTAAACGTGGCCTTTAGGTCTTGTTAACTTAGGCTGCCTACCTCGTAAGGGATAAAGACTTGATTTATGTAAGTGTAAGTTATGTAAGTACTTAAGTTTCTTGGTACGATAGTATAGAACCAATCGCGTACGAATCTCACGCTTCATCCGCCAAACCTTTAACATTTTTTAACCCACAATTTGTCTAAATGAGTTCAAGTTTAGGTTGTTTGTTACATATTACAGGCGTGCGAACGGCCCGGCCTTGACACTCGGACGTGAACCCGAACTAAGTATATGCAGGAAATAACCTTTTGACAAATTTATTACGGTCGATCTAATTGACTTGGCTCGAAATATCATTCGTCGGGTTTCGACACATTATACGGTTTAAAATCGCTCAGCGAGACTTATGAGACCGCACCATCACAACATGGAGGGATGGGCTTTTACCATCATCTGCGCGGGAAGTTTTTTTTTTATTATATGAATAGGAAGGCGAACGAGCAAGTGGGTCACCTCTGCCCATAGACACCCGCAACCCCGGAGGGATTGCAGATGCGTTGCCAACCTAGAGGACTTAGATGAAATGCCTCTTGTGCCCGTAATTTCCCCGGCTGTCTTACTCTCCACACCGGAACACAGCAGCGCAAGCACTGCTGCTTAACGGCAGGATTAGCGAGTAAGATGGTGGTAGCAATCCGGACGGACCTTGCACAAGGCCCTACCACCCGCGTTTATTCACATACCTACATACTTATGTAGGTATGTGCGATTTGTGTACTTAGAGCCTTTTTTATGGTGTGGAAAATGCGCCTTATGTATCCGCCAAGTACGGGGTTACCGGGGGTATGTGGGGCTCTCCCGCGACGGCAGGCATACCCACTAAGAACCACACGGATTCCTTATTCGGTCGTATGTGAGGCGTTACGGGAGCACTTGGTGTCACCGCGACCCACGACCACCCCGGGATGGGGTTCCCTCTTCGCGGCATCTGTGCAATGCTGGTTTGGGAATTCCCGCCCTCACGGGATAAACAGAGACTAGGGTAACAAAACCCAGAGGCCGCGCTTAGCATGATTGTGGGCGCATAGGTGGAAGTGGAAAGCGGAATCAAAATAGTGATGGGTTGCTAGCCGAATCGCCTATAACATGATTCCCAAGATTTTCGCCCATTCCCTCGATGGTCTTTTACCATCTGCGCGCGAAGAGAAGCCACTGGTACATTTCTTTTTGCTTCCAGACCAGCTTGGAAGCCTAGGAAGGAGTGGAAGGAATGCAATAATGCTCATTATAGTTCACCTGTTAGATCGGTAGGCCTATTGTCTAACTCGCTCTCAATCGCCATCGTGTTCATTTTGACAGTTCTTGTATAAATGTGACAGCTAGCTGATTCCGATGCCAATTGTCAGCCCATACATGAACTGTCAAAATGAACACGATGGCGACTGCGAGCGAGTTAGACGATAAGCCTACGGGTTATAAGCTTTGATAAACTTTTTATCAATTTCACAAGAGACAGCGATTTGTTAGTGTAATACAATCCTCAAGATGATGGGCGGCATTAGTATCTCGCTCACCTTATACCTTACGTTTAGGTATTTGGTCCGAACAAGCTGATTATTATAATATGATTAATCTTATCACATTAAAGATAAATGTTAACGCATCTGTATCTCAGTTTACGAACGGGAATGATTAGTTTTTGGCAAAGCGACGATTTCGTAATGTAAATTTCGTGTTTAATGTGTTTTATTGTAGTTTAAGTTAGGCTAGGTTTGTGTTAATTTAGTAGATAGTATTTAGCTATTTTTTGTTTAATTTTTAATAAAATTAACATTAACTATAATTATTTCGTACGATACTGTATTTCGAGCATTATGCAGATACTTATTACCTTCAATTTGTAAGTTATGTTGTATTAATTATTACATAATTAAGTAACTTTAAGCAGTAAAGGGATCCTCGATCAAACCAAAAACAGTTTAGAAACCGAGATAATAATAATAATAATAATAATAATATTCATTTATTGCAGATAAAAAATGCATAGTTTGTTAGTTATAATGTCTTATTATTATGTTAGTAAGCACATACACATTAAAAAAAGGAACAAATTAACACTAGCTATAGCTAGCATGTCGCGATCAATATCTAGGTATTGATCGCGACATGCAAGCTATTCCAGTGGCAAAAGAACGGGCCGTCCAGGCGCTCTGCAACAGTGCGCAGGAGGCTGTTGGAGCTGGCCCTGAGGCGCTGCAGCAGGGACGCAAATCAAAACGTCGGAGTTTAAATGGCAAATGCGTATTCTTGTAAGTAAATAAATGCGTGTTTTATTACATTTTCTTTATTGAAGGAACAGAAATGTAGATATGAAAAAAAAAATTGATTCAAAATAAATGCACCTATTTAAGTAATTAAGGGCCGATTTCTCTATTCTCGGTCATGCAGTATTCCGACAGAAATCTAGAGACTTGTTATTCATCGAAACAACAGCTGTCGACGGATTATAAATCGGCCCAAAGTTCCTATATACTTATAATTTATACAAATTTTAACGACTGAATTTATTTTGTTTTGGCCTCGCTGAATTCTAACAGAATTTGCACAAACACCTTAATGTTTTAATGATTCATTACCAATAAAATAGTTATAGGTGAACATCGCCTTCACAGCTTTTAATTAAGAATCAAGATACGCAAAACCACGACACGTGTCGAAAAATAACCTAATAAAGATGGAGCGTGAAAATTAAGTCGGTTCAATGACAAAATTAATGGACATTTGTAGGCGAATTAATTAGGTACTCGAAATATTTTATTTTGTATTCGGTTACGCCTGGATTGTGGACCGGTTGGCTAGCCGCGATAGTCCGATGGAGGATTACATTATGTCTAATTATAATTAAGTACCCAAATGTATAAAAAGTAACTGGTGCCTAAAAATTTAAGCCTAATTTAATGGTAATGTATCTGAAATCCTAAAATTATCTTTATCTCCAGCCTATATACGTCCCACTGCTGGGCACAGGTCTCTTGCCCTAGAGGGCTTGGCCTATAGCTCCCACGTGGCCCAGTGCGGATTGGGAACTTCACACACACCATTGAATTGCTTCGCAGATCTGTGCAGGCATTGTCATGCTGATATTTTGAGTCAGGCGTTACTTTGCGGAGGTCCCTTTCAATGTACAAAAAACATCTTCCTTGCTACTCCGCTACTAAAGTAAAGAGAGTTAGAGTAGTGGAGTAGCAATGTAAATGTTTTTGTTCATTGATTACCTACTGGTCGCGGTGCAAGGTCCCGCGAAATCGTCAAGTGAAAAACTATGCTGAGAATGAAATTAGGTATGACTAAACTTGACACGTAGACAGCTGGATCTCTAGAGTAATACATAAGCTGCATTTGAGTCATACACACCGTAAGAAACAAAAGTTGTCTCTCTTGTGGGCATAAAATTAGCGACTCCGAGTCGGCAAACTTAAGGTTTATTTAAATGGGCGGAAATATGGCCAGGCGTCCCACACGCCGATGTAGACTTGACTTAAAAATATTGACTGTTGTAAACCCTTAACTTTTGCCATGTCCACAGGAGAGACGAGAACAAAAAAATGTGTATGAACCATTTGATTTCAACTATCTCTACTATCGGGATTTACGAATGTGAAATTGAATTAGCGTATACATTGCTAATTACACTCTGAAATGTTGGATTTTAAAAAAAAGAATAAGTAGGAAATATCAAATGAATCAAGAAATTTTACTTCTTGATTTTTAATGTTTACTTTTTACGTTTTACCGTTAGAAATTTAATTTCTAAACGAAACTGAAAATTAGAACACATAGAAAAAAAAGAAAAAAAAAAACTCGAAAAGTAGTTTTTGGGAGTTTGTAATTGTGTCGTACAGACACATCATTCAAACAGAGGACGCTTAGCGACAAATATTCGCATAGTAACAAGGTCACGTGACAGTTGGTAACAGATAGAAAAATTCGAAGGCTTACTCACCTGCTACGGGTGGTGTAGGGGTATAGCACGCGTCACGGATTGACGAGGACCCGGGTTCGATTCCCGGCCATAGCTAAACTTTTCGGATTTTTCTATGTGTTCTTATTTTCAGTGTCGTTTAGAAATTAAAGATTAAGTAATAAAATAAAAATTTATTTTGCAAATAGGCCGCCGAGGCCTCTTTTAACATGTCTTTTTTTGAAAGTACCAGCACATTCGGAAAGATCAACATAACATAACATAAGCATTACCAAGAAGAACACGCCGCAAGAAACTACTTAGGCAGAAAGTCATTTTTTCAAAATAAATACATTTACATATTTGTATCTATTATTTACATAAAAAAATGAAGAAATTATATTGCTATCTTCCATAAGAAAATTATCAAAATATAGCCTTAGGCTATCGTGAAAAAAGCGGCTATTAAAAAAAATTAAAATGCAATGCTATCCCGTGAGATATCACAAAAAATCTCGGTCTCACCATAAAATATTACAGATTGCAGTCAAACAAAGTAAAGTTATAATTAAATCATTTAAATCAATTCCGATGACTCCGGCGCCGATGCAGACGTGTAATTATGGATCTGATCTTGCCCAAGCGCGCTCGATTTCGTCAATATCCACGGATTTTTGCAAAACAATCATTATACTCACGACCGCCATTTTGGAGAAGGCTGACAGCTGTATCTGTAACTAGTGTTCGTCTTTTTTTAAAGAAATATAAGTATGCAGGTACCATAAAACGGGATGAGAAGGGATTGCGAGGGGAATAAGGGTTAGAAGTAGGGGAAAGTGGTCACCATTCGTACACTTTTTAGGTTTCATTTTTTATTTTTTATTTAATTGTCAAATTTAGCTAGTTTATGTACCTACCTAAGTGTAAAGTGTAACGAATATATTGTAGTTTGTTACAAAAAAGTCCGAAACTATTATGTCAAAATGTAAAAGGGTTATAGCCATTTTTCAACGATAAGGTATGTGTACGAATGGTGACCACTTTCCCCTAATAATTATGTTGTTTTCACTTGCTACTTAAAATTTCTGGCTCAGCTTGCTCTAAAAGTTGTTTGCTTAGCTACTATATTCTTAGACATATTGTAACTTCTTTTCCCTGGTAGTTTACCATCGTCATTTTTTTATTTGTTCTTATCCCTTCTGGCCCCACTACGGGGTGAGCTGGGATTGATTGAACAGGATTCCTAAGATTTTCGCCCATTCCATCGATGGACTTTTACCATCCCGCGGGAAGAGAAGGAACTGTTACATTCTATGTTTTCGCTTTACTTCCAGACCAGGATGGAACCGAGACCATTTTCTTACCCAAAATTCCCCGATCCACACAATGACCATCATAGACACGCGGCGTCCGGCTTAGCGCTGCGCAGGCGCAGGCGTCACCGGGAAAGTGCCGCGTCACTGGTCAAGGTCGGCTGCAACCGGTTCGCCGAAACGAAAGTCACGACAAAGCTCTTTTTATGCGCGAACACGTAAGATTTTGCATTCTTGAGACCGCGTCATCCTGTCCTTTATGTAATGTTTTTGAGCTTTTGTTGCTGTGACATACATAAGCTCCCGTCTACTCCATAAGGGATAGAGACGTGATTTATGTATGTATGTCAACCTGGAGTATGTTTAAGATTGCCAAACGACTTGCGGGGAATAGGGATTGCAATCCCGCAGCTCATTCAATCCCGCGGGATTGATATGCGGGATTACTGAATCCCGAACGGGATCACGTGGGATCCGGCATCTTTGAAATCACTACATAGTACAAAACAAAGTCGCTTCCCGCTGCCTGTCTGTCCCTAATGTATGCTTAGATTTTTAAAACTATGCAACGGATTTTGATGCGGTTTGTTTTAAATATTTAGTGTGATTCGAGAGGAAGGTTTATATGTATAATACGCCGACGAGGTAGCGGGCAGAAGCTAGTTATGTTATAACATTAAATAGAAATCTTTTTGCGGGATTGCAATCCCTAGTGAGGAAACAGTCCACTAATTACGATATATAAGGCCTCTGACGCTTTGTGAACATTTCAAACGTCAAAAGGCAAATCCGATTGGACAGGGAACCTTAGAAACATCTATTTATTGCCAATGGAGCCGCGGTTAAAAGTTCACATATCGGTGTGTCATGGATGTTGCCGAGATCTCGATCGCTGGACGCTGCGTGACTCAGGAGCAGCGCTCGCGCAGCTGTGTAGCGTCTGCAGAAATATCATACATATATGCAACTCGATCGAGCTAAGTTTGCACCTCGCGTTTTAACAAGAACAAATCAAAAAAATTAAATTCAACAAAATGTAGACGAACATTTGTAAATTATCGTATTGGCGACAGAGAAGGTAACCGTACTTAAGCGACAGGGCGATCGCGGGAGATGAGCGGGGAAGCGGGCGGGACGCCGTATTCTAGCGAGGTGCAAACTTAGCTTGGTCGTATTTAAACCTATTACTGTCGTGACTTAACCGCGTATTTTTTTTTTATTACCTCGACGTTTCGGCCACGAACAGACTGCCATGTAGGGTATCACTTTTGTTTAGCTGCGCGAGTTTTCCGAACTACCCGCACATCTTGGTTAAGGCGCTGTCAACAGCAAATGACCTTAAGCAGCGCCACTCTTCACACATACGGTTCGCGTGCCTGTGAGTGAAAGAGAAGAAACTATTCCGGGAGCTTGGCGCGCGTCTAAAATCTTGCAAATAAGACTCAAATAAGAGGAAATAAAAAAAGTATGGATTATTTGTGAAATATGACTCGTTAGCCGTGTAAGTATGAATATGTTGACTTCATGTTTTTAATTGCAGACCCATACGTCGAAAAAATATAGACATAGAACCGTTTAATGATGATTTTAAGACCAAACTTTGCAATTATTTTCTATCGAGCCGATTTTGTTCAATTATGTATTGAGTCCGTCTAGCGTGTTTGAAAAATGATGAAAATTATCATTATATATTTTTTTGTATTTTTTTGTGTACTGTAGTTTTTCTTTAAAAAGTGCTTAAATAACATCAATTTCAACAAAATTAGGTGTTGTCAGCCTCTTAAGGTGATATCAGTCGGTTCATTTTTTGTTCATTTTCTTATTTCATTTTGCATCTTTTACTCAAAGTGACACGTCTGAACGCCAAGTGAAAGAAATGTGCCGAATGAATTCATTAGTAAATTGATCAAACGGTGTTGGATATTTTAATTCGGCAGCATTCACTCGAGTGAACCGATATATACCGATACATGTGATATTACCTTTATGCTGTCGGTACCCGTGACGTAAGCACGCGGCATCTCGCGCCCGTCCCGCGAGTCAGAGGGCAGCGCTTGCGCCACTCGCGCGGTGCAGCTCACCTGCCCAGATATGGCGGCACATTACCGTGGACCAATGTTTGCCAATGTCCAAGGACCGGTGAAATCACCACAGGGTCCATCTTACCCCTGGGGCCTTACCATGACGTCATAATGCGATTCAGTTCAGGTCCGCTCGCTGTCAGATTCATACTAAAAGTGACAGCTAAAACTTGAACAGAGTCGGAATTAGGACGTCACGGTAAGGCCCCGGTCATTGTCAGTCAGTGTCATTTTTAGTATGGATCTGACAGCGAGCGAACTTAAACTGAATGGGAATTGAATCGCGTTACTACATCATGGTAACCCCCCTGCTGGCTACAATTGATTAACTTGCTAGCTATTTCAGAAGACAAAAATAAAAAACCGACCAAATGCGAGTCAGACTCGCGCACCGAGGGTATTTATACGGAATAAATTCGGCAAGTGAATATAAAATCCAGTGTTAGCAGAGCTTCTACCTTCTAAGCAAAATGTAGGCAGTGTGACATTACTTTATATTGGTTACTTACATAGACAGAGAGACATAAAAATATACTGTTTTTAGTATTTATTGTTATAACAGCAATAGAAATACATAATTTGAGAAAATTTCAACTGTGCGAAATCATAAATATAAAATAAATAAATAAATATCATGGGACAAATTACACCAATTGACCCAGTCCCAAACTAAGCAAAGCTTGTACTATGGGTGTCATAAATTTTTATTTGCGTTTACTGCTTCCAATCGATGTCTTCATCGATCGCCTTCGCGTCTACATGCCAAACATTCACCGCATATGGACAATATCGATTTTATAGCCATTTTAAAACGACCAAAGTCACCCCGGTTAACGGTAGCAAGTATTCCAGAAATACTACCGTGTCGTGTGCCTTACGTATTGAATACAATAGACAGACATACAGACACTCTCCAACAGGTAGCGCCGACAACAGTGTATCCAATAAAGCATCTTAATTACAGTCATAACTCAACGTTTGATATTAATTGTAGCTATTATGTGTTACCAAATTTTTGCCATCTTAGTGTCATAATTAATGTCAAAATTTTCAATCTTAGCATCATTTACAAAGAATATTACCTATTCAAAACGAATACATCATTACATACTAAGAAACAAAGTAGCTTTCCGCTGTCTGTCTGTCCGTATGTATGCTTAGATCTTTAAAACTACGCAACGGATTATGATGCGGGTTTTTTAATAAATAGAGTGATTCAAGAGGAAGGTTTAGATGTATAATACATGCATAATATAGTAGAGAAACACTGATTGCAGCCGTACGAAGCCGGGGCGGGTCGCTAGTTACTGTGCTAAATAAAACTAAATCATTATAAATCAAACTAAAAATCCCCCCTGTATCGTGCATGGCTCAAAAATTCCCTGGCAACCTCCAAACTAATCTAACTAATATTATAAATACGAAAGTATGGATGGATGGATGGATGGACGGATGGATGGATGTTTGTTTGTTACTCAATCACGCCAGAACGGCCCAACGGATCTGGATGAAATTCAGCACATAGATAAAGTCTGGAATAGCACATAGGCTACTTTTTATCCCGGAAAATTGCGTAGTTCCCGCGGGATAGCGATAAACAAATTCTTTGCAGACGAAGTAATTACATACATACACAAATGACGTCTATACCTATCCCTTACGGGGTAGACTCTCTCTGTTAAGTTTTAGGTTGTCTTAAGTGGTAGTTGTGATTTCGTCCCTATATTTAATACTACGAAACAGACAGAGATAACTGCCATTTAAGATAACCGGAACTTAACAGAGAGTGGTGAAACAGGCCCTAAGACACATAAGGATAACTGACACTTTGCAACTTGACAACTGGAGGCTTCTCACAGTAAAAAATCAAGACCACTTTAAAAAGTCCGCGTTAATTATGTAAAAATATTTAACAGACTGCATACCTAACCCAACGTTATTAATTCGATTTGGACAAAACAAGATTAATGCAGAAGATCACCAGCCATAATGAGCGGTCGTGGCGGTTTATGAGGTGTTGCATAACACAGGCCAAGGCCGACGCGAGTCGAAGTTAAAGCGGCGCGGGCGCAGGTTGCTTTGCCATACGTATTTTAACAAGTTTAGTTAAAAAAAAGTACAAGATAAAATAAGTACCGTAAAACGGGGTGAGTAGGGACAAAATTGAAGTTCAATCCTCGATAAAAAAATATTTTCACGTCTCATGCTCAAAATGTTCGACTTTATGCTGGATGTAAGCAGCATAAAATGGCATTTTATGCTCTTGTGCATAAAGTAAAATCTTCGTCTAAGACCAAGACAATCGGGTGCCAACAGCCACAAACAATCACTTAAACTTTACGACAGCATATTTTGTTTATTTTTTAAGTTTTTTTTTTATTGTAATCTGCGGTCTATTAAACTGTTTAATTAGTACCTAAAACTAGGTAACAATAATTTGACAAGTTATTATTGAAACAAATAAGTACCTACATGAAAAATAAAACTTTTTAAAATATAAACCAACACCTGCCTACTCAAACCTTAGCGCAGTATCACGTTTAAGAAAAAAGAAAAAAAAAGTTAATTGGCGGGCACTCAGGCGGGAACGTCCTATTTTCTTTTAGTAGGATTTATGTTGCAATTTGTTACTGTTTTACGATTAGTATTCAATGATTTCGTCAAGTGAAGAGGAAATAACACTGACTCCTAACACAGTCAATTTGCCAGGAAAAACCATTAAATATATCGAATTGTTCCAATGTCACATTTAATTTTAATTAACTTAATTTAATTTTTTTTTAATGGCATCTATATATATAACAAATTACCAGAAAAAATATAACTAAACTACTTTTTAGAGCAAGCTGAGCTACAATTTTTAAATTTAATAGCAAGTGAAAATACAAAATATTAGTTGTATCCTTCTCCTCCAGCAATTCCTTCTCTTCACACCCCGTTTTACGGTACAACTTTAACCTTATTTTAAATACATGTCGAAGACAAAGGCTGGATAAACTGTCAGGTTGGTCGGTTACAATTCAAACGAGCTTTATGCATAGCCGAGCTTAGGTCACCGTCTTGTCCATACAAAGGACTGTGGACTATTACACACTCTAATAATGAAACGCGGAGAGTTCAGTGCTTGCGCCCACGAACTACCCTATCAATGTTCTCAATACCGCTTAGCACCGAAATAAGGCTCGATACTTAGTGCAATCGCACTTAACAATCCGAATCACTAACAATTTACCATTAAACATAAAACGGTACGTCGAAGCAAACGGATCACTTTCGACGTCTGAACTCAGTCAAGTCACGATCAAGGAATGCCTCTCGCTTCTCACTCTCACCAGATGTCATTCTATCATTCCAACTAACATTGCAGGTAGTTGCAACTGAGCCAAGCACAGACCACCCCCAAGCGATATCGCAATACCACTTGACGTTTCATAAAAGCAATAACTTATGAGGGTACATTCAACAAAGTACAATTAACGAATGTTCGCAACTTTCTACAAGGCACATCTCCTTAGCTATCAAAAGTCTAGTCATTGTGACGACGCTCCGACACGGCCATCCTGCGTTACACACGTCCTCGTGTGTATATCTCAAATAGAAAAACAAAACAGCACAGTTTCCGTTCGGCCAATCCTGATTAAAACTAAGAGTAATAGGATTGCTATACTACAGATACAAAATCTGAACAGTAACACTTTTCCACTCAGCCTTCCTGACCATAGGTACTCTCTTAAAAATAGGATCCTTAAAAGTTAAAAAAGTAATTTTCTGTAAATTATCTCTGATTTGGAATCAAGCAAATAACGAAAATAATTCTACTGGTCGACATAAGTTTCCAGTCTCTACTGATCAAGCAAAAATCAAATCACCACAATGTTTAAACATTACCAACGCTCTCATATGTTTACACAAAAGATCCACAAATGGGTCGAAGTGTATCCGTAGGGACCCCTAGTTTGTGAGATAAGATAAGATAAGATAACGCTCTCACATGAGTGCACAGTGCTCTTTCTCCCACAAGCCACACAGGCTTACCAGCACCAGCCACACCGGCTCGGATGCCACACAGGCCCACCAGCACCAGCCACACAGGCTTACCAGCACCAGCCACACAGGCTTACCAGCACTAGCCACACAGGCTCGGATGCCACATCATAAGTATGACAAACAGACAAAAATACAAAACCGGGTTTTGAAAAAATAGCAAGGTTTACCAGCACCAGCCACACAGGCTCAGATGCTACACAGGCTACCAGCACCAGCCACACAGGCTACCAGCACCAGCCACACAGGCTCGGATGCCACACAGGCTTACCAGCACTAGCCACACAGGCTCGGATGCCACACAGGCTACCAGCACCAGCCACACAGGCTCGGATGCCACACAGGCTTACCAGCACTAGCCACACAGGCTCGGATGCCACACAGGCTACCAGCACCAGCCACACAGGCTCGGATGCCACACAGGCTTACCAGCACCAGCCACACAGGCTCAGATGCCACACAGGCTACCAGCACCAGCCACACAGGCTCGGATGCCACACAGGCTACCAGCACCAGCCACACAGGCTCGGATGCCACACAGGCTCGGATGCCACATAGGCTTACCAGCACCAGCCACACAGGCTCAGATGCCACACAGGCTTACCAGCACCAAATGAGTTTTGCTTGGCTATATTAAGAGCTAACGAAAACCATTTCGCACTCATTTAAACAAAATGAAAACGACTCACAAGCAAAATTTATCCGTTCAATGTAGCACAGGTCCACACGACTCTAGAACCGCACAAGCATTAAAAAAAAAAAAGGAACAAACACATGACCTTTTAGAATCCATGGAGCGCAGGCCTTGTTCTAGCTTTCCACACAGAAAGCCACGTACACATAACATGCACAGGAAACTCAGCAAACCAAAGTAACAGGACGACTCCGTTGCAGAGTCACAGCAGGCTCACGTTACGTGGTTCACGTCGGTCACAGCAGTCACTTTCATTTTCTTAATTTTTTGTTTCCATCAAAATTCTGATTTTCTTCATGTAGGACATGTAATCACAATTCCAACTCCGATGTCGTAGAACAGGCGTGTTAATTCGATCCCAAATTCTGATGTCGAAGACAAAGGCTGGATAAACTGTCAGGTTGGTCGGTTACAATTCAAACGAGCTTTATGCATAGCCGAGCTTAGGTCACCGTCTTGTCCATACAAAGGACTGTGGACTATTACACACTCTAATAATGAAACGCGGAGAGTTCAGTGCTTGCGCCCACGAACTACCCTATCAATGTTCTCAATACCGCTTAGCACCGAAATAAGGCTCGATACTTAGTGCAATCGCACTTAACAATCCGAATCACTAACAATTTACCATTAAACATAAAACGGTACGTCGAAGCAAACGGATCACTTTCGACGTCTGAACTCAGTCAAGTCACGATCAAGGAATGCCTCTCGCTTCTCACTCTCACCAGATGTCATTCTATCATTCCAACTAACATTGCAGGTAGTTGCAACTGAGCCAAGCACAGACCACCCCCAAGCGATATCGCAATACCACTTGACGTTTCATAAAAGCAATAACTTATGAGGGTACATTCAACAAAGTACAATTAACGAATGTTCGCAACTTTCTACAAGGCACATCTCCTTAGCTATCAAAAGTCTAGTCATTGTGACGACGCTCCGACATACATAATAATAATATTACATTCATTTAATTAAAAAAAAATGCAAAACAAATGTGGCACACATGACGACCCTTATGATGGTAGTAAAAGAATTTCTTGGTCGACAATAATAATAGGTACTTTGAAGTCCAACGAACTTTTAAGTCGTCTTATTATTACGATACTTACCGGTAGCAAAAGTTGTAATATTTGACCAAACTGGTTTTTTATTACGTATAATAAATGTGCTGGATATTATGTATTTCTAGGCAAAGTTTTTTCCTTCAAATGCAATTAGAAGATTAGATTGAGGATGGATGAAGTTGTTTTAAAGGTTGAAATAAAATGAAATGTTGCAGGTAATACTAAAACAAAACGAATCGACGCGTTTGGTTTGAATAAATTAGTTTTAAAACGAGATCACATCCGTTCAAATTATTTTCGTCGAGACAAATTGCACTATGAGTGTCTATGGGCTCGTTCCAATCTTATAAAAAAATGGAATGGAAATGGGCGAAAATCTTAGGCACCATGTTATAGGCGATGCGGCTAGCAACCCATCACCATTTTGTTTCCCCTTTCAACCTATACGCCCACAACACAATCATGCCACACGTGGCCTTTAGGTCTTGTTACCTTAGGCTCTGTCTACCCCGTAAGGGATAAAGACGTGGATTAGGTATATAAATAGTAAATTGATAAACAAGGGTTGCCTATTGTTACCTTATTACTTCTGTATACCTTTTTTCTGTTTTGATTGTTATATGTGGTGTTCAATAAAGAGTTATTGTATTGTATTGTATTGTATTGAAATATAACCATTTCACCTGAGATATTTCTGGCGCCCGAACGAAGTGAGGGCGCCAATAGTTCGAGTGTGAAATGGGTAATTTCATCCGAGTTGAACATTCTACGTTTCATTTCGAATATGAAGAAATTAAAAGAAGGTATTATGACAAATTTAGCTAACGTCGCACGGTCGCACTTAATATTTGTTACGTTTGTCATTCTCTTCTCGCTCTTTTTTCTATTACGCGATTTACGCGCATTGCGCATTTCTTCTGCGCACCAATGGCTGCCGGCTAGTTTTTTTTTAAACTTGCAGACACGGAGGTCGCTATCAATTAATTGTCGACTTAAATATTTAAATCTAAAAAAATTACAGAATTATATATTTCAAGCTAAAAAAATTACCGAACGTAATAATTTCTACTAATTCTCGTAGTATACGCTTGCATAAGCTTATAATATAGCGGGAATGTTATTTTAAGATTATTTTGCCTTTTACGATTAAAAAGGAACTATTAGTATAGGTGATTATATAAAACATAGATTACATGGCTATACAGCCATGTATTGCCATTGCTATGCACCTCCTTTGGATTAGCTAGAAAAAAAATACTTTAAACCCAAGGGTCGCGATGAGTAACTTTCAACCCGTTATCCAGATAATCAATGACCTACTTTCAGAGTAGTATGAGAGATGAAAAATAAGTTTTGTGCTTACAGAATGTGAACGTTAACTGTTGATGAATGGAATGTGAATGAATGGAATGCGTTCTCGTCGTCTGTATTTCCGGCCAGAAACAATCTAAGCCTCAAGGCCAGAGTGAGGCTGTTACTGAACCAGTGAGTTACTTTAGACATCGTCTGCATCTTCTATCAGGGGCCTTACCATAACGTCCTAATTCCGACTCAGTTCAAGTTTTAGCTGTCACTTAGTATGAATCTGACAGCGAGCGAACCTAATCGCATTAAGACGTCATGGTAAGGCCCCAGGTCAATCGCTGCTACTTAGCTTGACTATATTACAAACATACTTATAAAGCCCACTGTTGGGCACATGCGTCTCATAATGAGAGGGCTTGGGATAGTTCATTCCATGCTGGTCTGGGAGCAAACAAAAAACATAGAATGTGCCAGTTGCTTCTCTTCCCGCGCAAATGGTAAAAGCCCATTGAAGGAATGGGCGAAAATCGTAGAAATCACGTTATAGGCGATGCGGCTAGCAACCCATCACTATTTTGATTCCTCTATCCGCCTATACAATCATGCTAAACGTGGCTTTTAGGTCTTGTTACCTTCGGTTTAAAGACATTTATTCTCATAAGAACAATACAGTTCACTTAGATGAGATACAAAAAAATATTCTTAAAAATAATACCTTAGGCTCTGTCTACCCCGTATGGGATGAAAACGTGATTTATGTATGTAGGTAAGTATGTTGGGATTGCGGGTGGTAGGGCCTTGTGCAAGGTCCGTCCGGATCGCTACCTCCATCTTACTCGCTAATCCTGCCGCTAAGCAGCAGTGCTTGCACTGCTGTGTTCCGGTGTGGAGAGTAAGACAGCCGGGAAAATTACGGGCACAAGAGGCATTTCATCTAAGTCCTCTAGGTTGGCAACGCATCTGCAATCCCTCCGGGGTTGTGGGTGTCTATGGGCAGTGGTGATCGCTTACCATCAGGTGACCCACTTGCTCGTTTGCCTTCCTATTCACATAAAAAAAAAAGTTCCCGCGCGGGCCCAGTGCGAATTGGGAACTACACACACAGCATTGAATTTCCACGCATGTATGAATATGCTGGTTTCCTCACGACGTTTTCCTTGACTGAAAAGTTCATGATTTCCAAATAAGATTTCGCACATTAATTCTGAAAATTTCTGAAGTCTAACGGTTTCTAACCCACAATCCTTACCACGGCTTCTAGTCCTTAATCCCCACTAATCTAACTAATATTATAAATGCGAAAGTATGGATGGATGGATGGATGGATGGATGTTTGTTTGTTACTTAATCACGCCTGAACGGCCCTACGTATCTGGATGAAATTCGGCACATAGATAGAAAAAAGTCGTGAATAGCACATATGCTACTTTTTATCCCGAAAAATTGCGTAGTTCCCGCGGGATAGCGATAAACGAATTTTTTGCAGACGAAGTCGCTGGCAACAGCTAGTCCCTAATAAAATATTATAAATGGGAAAGTAACCCTGTCTGTTTGTTACCTTTTCACGCTTAAACCGCTGGACCGATTTAGTTGAAATTTGGTGTACAGATAGTTTGAGTCCCGGGGAAGGACATAGGATAGTTTTATCCCGGAAAATTGCATAGTTCCCGCGGGATAGCGATAAGAGACTTCTGCGCAGACGGAGTCGCGGGCAACAGCTAATAAATAGTCCTTTATAATTTGTATGAAAAATTCATATAAGTATTTTAAAACTATTTACAACTTGCTTCTCACCTTTGGTGTAAAACTATGCCAGTAGAATAATTTTAGCATTTATATAGGCTTTAATACCTAACACGTAAATAACACCTATTAGTGGGCCTAAGTTGAGTTTCGTACAGTTGTCAATGCATACGTCCTTTTCTATCCAGTAGATTGTAGGCAAGCGAAAAAGAGACGCATGATTTTATCTTTACGTAGAACGCTAGTATGCACCGCTGCTTAGTTCAATGGCAGCTTGATTAAGACATTATAATAAACAGAAATATGTGTAATTTTTGTAATGAAATGCAAAATGGCTGCCTGAATTAATTTTACTAACATAATAGTCATAAAGTGGCTAACTTTGTTTGTCTGTGTGTTTGCAGTTAGGATAGGTGTAATCTGTGAATCTGCTGAGCTGATTCTAAAATTTATTTAATTGACAGGAGCCTTGACGTTTGAAAAAATATCATGGGACAAATTACATCAGTTGACCAAGTCCAAATTAAGCAAAGCTTGTACTATGGGTGCCAGGCAACGGATAAACATACATATAATAATGTGTATAAATACATACAACATCCATGACTCGGGTTCGAAAATTCGAACCCGGAACCTCAAGCTTCATAGTCAGGGTCACTAATCACTAGGCTATCCAGTCGTCGAAACATGTCAAAGGTCGTAGCTGCCTAATGTAAGTCTAAAATTCTGTTTTTCTAGAAAGAGGTAGAGACTAATCTTTGATAGCTTATATCTCGGTTATTTTTATAGTTATTTGATTTTTTGAAGTAAAAAGTTCTTTAGCGGCGCTGGGCGCTTTTTGGGATGGGTGAAAAATGTTAAACTCGCATCAGGCATAAGACGGAGGGAGAGTTTAAGTACTCTGGTCCTGGTACGTACTGATTAACTGTTTTTTTTTTTTTATGTGAATAGGAAGGCAAACGAGCAAGTGGGTCACCTGATGGTAAGCGATCACCAGTGCCCACAGACACCCGCAACCCTGGAGGGATTGCAGAAGCGTTGCCAACCTAGAAGACTTAGATGAAATACCTCTGGTCTAGTGCCCGTAAATTCCCCGGTTGTCTTACTCTCCACACCGGAACACAGCAATGCAAGCACTGCTGCTTAGCGGCAGGATTAGCGAGTAAGATGGTGGTAGCGATCCGGACGGACCTTGCACAAGGCCCTACCACCCGCAGATATACCCGCTGATATCAGGAGCCTCTAAGAGCTTATTTTGAAATACGAATGAAGCTAGAGTCGCGTTCGATTTTTGAAGTGTAGGTACGTTGATTTCGTCGCTATAACGTATGTTTGTTTGGCCTAGTGGTATAAGGTGTGGAATAACAATGTGTTTTCTCAGATGACCACAGTTCAAATCTCGTGCATTTTTCCTTTTTGCGCGAGTGTGTGTGTGTGTGTAGTTTTCACTTCTGCCGGCACTCCCGGAGTGCTACCCGGTGTTTTTTTATTTATTACATTAATGAGCTTTTAATGAAAGCCATGAAAAAATTCATGAATATAATATTGGGAAAACCAAGTCGCCTTGAACCGATTCCTTAAACATGTCGCAACATGCCGTGCGTCAGGATGATCGCGTCAGGTGATAAATTGCTCATCTCGATCGCGCAGGGCGTTGGGAACAGTTGCGCAAGAGTCCCCATCATAGAGGAAATAACCAATTAGAGTTAAAATAAGAGCCATTCAATTGTGGCATCACATCTGACTTTTTCGACATATACGATACTAACACATTTTTTAACGATTCTTTTTCCTTTATCTTCTACGAGAACATGGAACCCATTAGGAATAATTACTTTTTGGTTTTATTAAAATTACATATACATTCATACATATATAAATCATGTCTTTATCCCTTATGGGGTAGACAGGACCTAAGATAACAAAACCTTTAGGCCACGTTTAGCATGATTGTCATGTGGGCGCATAGGTGGAAAGCGGCATCAAATCTTATTAAAATTAAACCCATTTCGTTCACTATGCCACACAACTAAACATTAACTATCCATATCGATCATAATAACTGCATGATTAACTCTAGTTACCAGCTTGACCTTCGACTGATCAATTAGAGAACACTCCATCTTTACTAGCGTTTTTCCCGTCATTTGCCACGGCTCAGTGAGCCTGGGGTCCGCTTTGACAACCTAATCAGTAGAGACTTTATACATCTCTACTATAGACCAATGTAATTTAAGGTACGGACTTAACTTAGGGACCTTTTACATCCCTTTTATAAAATGTACTATTGTAAATCTATTTTATTTTGAAAAAATAACTTTCTGCCAAGTTTCTTGCGGCGCATTCTTCTTGGCAATGATGGTCTTTCCGAATGCGCTGGTAGATTCAAAAAAAGACAATACATGTAAAAGAGCCCTTGGCGGGCTATTTGCAAAATAAACTTTTGACTTTGACTTTCCTGAATCCTAAGATTTGGCGTAGGCACTAATGAGGCACTAGTTTCTACAGAAGCGACTGCCATGTGACCTTCCAACCCAGAACGGTAACTAAGCCTTATTAGGATTGGTCCGGTTTCTTCACGATGTTTTCCTTCACTGAAAGCTTATGGTAAATTTCAAATGTAATTTCGTACATAAATTCCGAAAAACTCAGAGGTGCGAGCCCGGGATTCCAGCCCGCGACCCTCTGCTTGAGAGGCCACAGGTCAAAACACTAGGCTACCACTTTCGGCTGCACCAATTTCGGCTTGGCTTAATTTTATTTCATACTAGCTGTTGCCAGCGACTTCGTCTGCAAAGAATTCGTTTATCGCTATCCCGCGGGAACTACGCAATTATCCGGGATAAAAAGTAGCCTATGTGCTATTCCAGACTTTTTTCTATTTATGTGCCGAATTTCACCCGGATCCGTTGGGCCGTTCTGGCGTGATTGAGTAGGTAACAAACAAACATCCATCCATCCATCCATACTTTCGCATTTATAATATTAGTTAGATGAATTATATGACATTTCCACTCTATAACATTGCTTTCTCTATGGTCTCATCATCAAGCTTTAACCTGGCCCCTATATTATGATAATAAATGCGAAAAGTGACACTAAGTGCTAGGTCTAAATTTTGCAGCCAATATTACTATTTCATTCAATTCAATTAGTAAGAAAATGGATTGACGTTGTTGGATACGTTACCTTCTGCTTCCTGCATAGTAAATTGTTGTTTACTGGGTAACACGTTTCGTTCTCTGTTTTGCTCAATACTTTTCATCATCATCATCATCAATGTTACTTCCATACTGGTCGGGAGTAAAGTAATTGCACACTTGAGTAAGTCGGATGACAATACAATTAGGAAGTGGAGTTCTAGTAAGTGACCTAGCCAGGTTCGTCTCTGCAGGAGGAAACTCTTCAACGGTTGGTCCAATTGACTGAAAATTTTGTACAAATAATATGTAGGACTTGTATTGAATATTTCTTTTTTCAGAAACTTACATACCGTCACGCCTCTTTACCACAGGGGTAGGCAGAGACTACTTTGTTCCATTAGCTACGATCATGACATACATCTTTCGCTTCATCCACATTCATCAATCAGAAACTTACCTATTTAAATATAAGCACCATCACCAGACATCTCCAAAAATCACCTGATCATCCTCGACCTTGTTCCTTTTTGTTTTAATTTTGAGAAGGTCATGTTCTTATTAAGCTCCCTTGTTTCCCTGCGTCATTCGAGCCTTAAGGTTGCGTCAGGAAGGTGGGCGCGAGTGCGACCCAGTTGCCGGCAAATTATGGGACAGGTGTTTTGCGACATCGTTTCTTTAACATTCATACGTACATAAATCACGTCTTTATTCCTTACGGGGTGGACGAAGCCTAGGGTAACAAGACCACGCCACGCTCAGCATGACTGTGGGCGCATAGGTGGAAGTGGAAAGGGGAATCAAATAATGATGGGTTGCTAGCCGCTTCGCCTATAACATGATTCTTAAGATTTTCGCCCATTCCCTCGATGAACTTCTACTATGATAATATGTGCGGGAAGAGAAGCAACTGACACATTCTATGTTTTTTCTTTGCTTTCAGACCAGGGGCCGTACCATGACGTCTTAATGCGATTCAGTTTAGGTTCGCTCGCTGTCAGATTCATACTAAAAGTGACAGCTAAAACTTGAACTGAGTCGGAATTAGCACGGAAGATTAACATTCAAGTGGAAAATTTCTTCGGTCAAGCTTTAACATAGTTAAAAGACAGGTTATAATAACTATCCCGACAGAACTATGCTATTTTCCGGGATAAAAACTATCCTATGTCCCCGGGACTGAAACTACCTGTATAGCAAATTAAGTTTAGGCGTGAAAAGGTAGACAGACAGAGTTATTTTCGCATTTTAATATTAGTAGGGATGATGGTAGATCCATTTATTGGTTCCATGTTGGTAGTTAGGAGCCGCACAGTCTAAAATTCCTAAGATTTTTGTCCAATTTTCCTTGATGGGCTTTTACCATCTGCGCGAGCAGATAACGCATTTGGTGCATTGATATATGTTATCTATTACTTTTTCAGCTCGATCGTTTGAAGATATCTGCTTCAAAATTGAGTTGCCAGATTCCACCCAGACATACATACATTGCAATTTAATAAAAAGCTTGTAATAGAAAGAAATGTAAAACAAGTGCAGGATAAATTTGCTGTCTTATATTAAGAAAAGTTTGCATGAAAACTCTCTGCGTTGGGTTTTTCTACTACTTACTAACAGTTAAAAAACTATTTTTGATTGAAATTACAACTATCAAAATTTACCATATGAAACCGTACTTTAACGCATTTATCTATCAAATAAAATAGGGTGCACAAAACTGTTTTCTACAAAAGAGAATAGATAACATACCTACATAGTTAATAGGTAATTAAAGCTTTGCTAAGACAGTCGAAAGTGATAAAGTCATCATAATTAATCCGAACTTCCAAAACTTCAATTAAATTATTGACAACCCAAGTAAATTAGTTTCATTCTGTAGACTGTAGAAACTATTAATTGAAACAATTTTTCATACGAAAAAAGAACACGCACCATGGACAAGACCAATGACAAGACAACTGATTTTCAATTGTTTTTTCCGAAATTTATTACCAGCCAGTCTTACTTTACTTTTGAGTAAACCTTTTTAAAAGCACTTAAATGTGTCGCCTACACATTCACTGCAACTCTCACTGTGGCAAATTAACTTTTGAGGATACCTAACTCGTTCCAAATTGAATAAAATCGTCACAATTAGCAAGCAAAAGCAAAGTCAAGCAGTTAGAAATAAAGCACAGAACCAAAATTAATTGCAAAAGGATGTTTATTATTTGTGTGTATGCTCTATTTGTGTGTCTTTTAAAAGAGAATAAATATCTTCTTTCTTCCTATCTTTCTATTAATGAAAGCACAAGCTTCCACGAGGTTTCTTAACCCCAGTCCACACAGCCGGACATGTCACATCGAACCTTTAAAGAAGATCGTCGAAGATCTAAGTTCAAATGTCAACACGCGTCCTTGCGACTGCTCCGGCGCATATAAATACAGCGTCCCACCGAGAGATGGCATCAGTCGCTCACTCGCCTTCCTCGAGACAACAGGACAATCAACCATCCAAAAATGAAATCGGTACGTGATCATCAAATCGATTAATTTTTAAATCGATTGGATTATGTTTACACACATCTGTGTTATTGTGGGTGGGCTAGGAATTGATCGTTTCAAAATAGTTCACGTTAACTTTGATTTATTAATGGCACTATTGTTAGTTCACTTGTGCTGTCATCGTTCACTAAATTGTTAAGCCTGTAATTAATTATTTTATTACTAGTATAACGAGCTTAATTGAAACTAGTTTATTTTTTATTCGAATTGTTTACTAGCAACTCTATATTTTTTACTGGCTCTCATTAATACCTTAACTGTGTTACACTAATATTAATGGTCTTAAAATTGTCTCAATTGTCCTTTTCGTATCTCTATCCCAAATTTAATTTGTTTTTGTATCGTTTCACTCCTAATGATCAATGGAATCATCCTATTAGAACAACACATTTGACCAATGTGCCTTCATCAGCATGAATGTTTCAATAAGAGGTAGAAAGGCAGTATCTCTTCTTCGTTACACTCTTGACTGGGTGATCGTGGTCGTCTCTTACAAGTGCTAGTAACCCGCCCCACAATCCGTCACCGCATCTTACGCATTATAGATCCTCCTGTAACTTATTCCTTTCTGCAACAGAACTAATAATTCTAATGCAAACGCCAGGAATTTCTAGTACTTACTTACTTCACTTGTGTCTGATTAACTCGGACAGAGATTTAATCATCTTACAAATGTTTATGATCGGAACCCTCTTCAGTACAGTATCTGATGAAGATCGCACTTCGGTTTTTGGAAAGAGACGTAAGTTAGGGCCAAACAACGCTCTACGAAGCCGAAATTAGCCGAAAAGACCGATGTGTAATCTTTTTTCCCGGTTATTATTGTCTCATAATGGCCGCAATCGAAACCACATTCACTATCTCTGTCAATCACCATCTTTGTTTGATAGATTGATGCGACCTTACGTGAGCAGGACGGCTAGCACGAGAGCTGTGTCGATAAACTGCCCGTCTTTTTCTTCATGTTCGTTCTAGAAAGAGACGTGGATATCGGGGTCTATCACGTGCGCTCTCGTGCTGGTCTGGTGACATTTGGATCATCTGTTTCACATAAGCATTGTCCGTATTTTACAGTTCATCGTATTCGCCCTCTGCGTCGCCGCCGCCCTCGCCGCTCCCCCCCAGACCGGGGACAAGGATGCCCAGGTCCTCAGGTACGATGCCGACAACATCGGCGTCGATGGCTTCAAATACGCGTAAGTACATACATAAATAAATATACCTAATTAATATGTGTCCTTAATGATACTTAATATATGTCCTTAATGATGACTGTTATGGATAAAGAAATTACGGTAATAAAGAGCAGCGCCATCTGTTGATAAATACCGAATTTTTGTTACAGTACTTAAATGTTTTAAGAGATGGCGTTAAAGTAATAATTGAAAAAGTTATGTTTTTAACTTAGGTATCCAGATAAACTAGTAGGCAGATTACATACAGAAATGGCTTGTATAAAGTGTGTAAAAGAATTTTAATAGAGTTTAATAGACATTGATGAATCTACACAACAACGTAAATATTGTCATAAATGTTGTAAGTACACCAAGAAATGTCAGGTGAAATACTTCAAATGTCAGTTCATATCAGAGATGAGCAGAAATTACCTGTCATTTGAAATGCAGGCGGTAACTTATAAATAATACTGCTAAGTTTCATAAAATTTTAATCTTACTATCTTTATTACGAATGTTAAGCGCAATTCCCTAAATATTTGCCTTCATTATCGCTTCACAAACGACAATAATTATCTCCTTTGTTAAACTTATCATTCTTACTTTTAACCCTATGATCTTCGTTAAGAATTATGATATCAAAATGAAATCAATATTTTATATTCGGCTAGCTATGTTAGCCCACTAGATTCAGCTTTATTTCATAGGTCTAGTGAGCCTGGTAACAAGAAACAATCTACGGTTACCTATGGTTTCCATTACTTGCCCGATGTGCATAGACCTTTCTGAGGAATGCCTACTCGAACCACATTATGCACGACAGTCACCTTCACGTGTGGCAGTGCCGCCATCTCTTGATAACATAACTAAATGACAAAATTCGATCAGTAAACGACATGACAGCTGCTACAGATGGAAAAATTCGACTTACCCACCTGCTGTGGGTGGTGTAGGAGTAAACGCATTGATGATCTGGGTTCGATTCCCAGCTATAGCTTATTTCCGGATTTTTAGTGTTCAGTATTATTTAGATCAGCTAATTTAACCCAGCTTCTACTCCAGTCACATCTGGTTGTACGACAGGAGTCACCTGCACATGTGCCAGTGACGCCATCTTTTGATAACATAACTAAATTAACTCGCCACATGCACACCTGAATGTGTGTCGCCAGTGATGACATCTATTGATAACAAATCTAATTTAACTCATTCTTCATCAGCTATGAGACCTCCAACGGAATCAGCGCTCAAGAGGAAGGCCAGCTGACCAACCCTGGCTCCGAGAACGAAGGCATCGCTGTCCGTGGCTCCTACTCCTACACCGGTGCTGATGGCGTGGTCTACACCGTCACCTACATCGCTGATGAGAACGGCTTCCAGCCCTCCGGTGCCCACCTCCCTGTTGCCCCCTAAACTAGTCCCCACCCTGTTCAAGCGATGCTGTGATAAGCGATTGTTAATAAAGTTTTAGTTGTTTTGGTTTAATTTTATGATGTTGTTTCACTCTTACCCTTAGCTCTTCAAGCCGCTTTAACAATAACATTAAATAGCCGACAACTATGACATAATTCTGTTAAATAAGCGTCAAAACCGTCGGTTATTGTTAAAGTTATCGCTAAACAATTAGGGCCAGTTACATCTCTGTTAAGTTTTAGTTATCGTGTCAGTTAATGATGACGTATCTGTCTGTTTCGTAGTAATAAATAGAGACGGAATCATTGATAACTGACACTTAAGGTAACATTAACTTAACAGAGAAGGGTGAAACAGGCCCTTAGTGATACTACACACCTGAGATAATTTATAAAATAGTAACAGTATCACTATGTAGTATTTAAAAGTTTGATCAGTTCAGCAGTATTGTGACGAACTGAAGTTGTTGAGTATCGATAGATTGCTGTAGTCAGCTCACTCGGTCTGTACATCCCACTGTTAGGCTCAGCAGTAGTGTATAATTGGGGGACCTGGATCAAACGAGATCCAGGATCCCCCAATCATACGTTATATTGATTACTGATCATGAATCAATACATTAATATATGTCAATCGAATTATCTGTTGAGCATATAATTACAGTACAATCCGATAATCAAATACTAGTTCAATCAAAAACTACTTCAATTAAATTCTATTTCTAATAGGTACACTCTGATATCGTTGGTTATGGAGCAAACATATATATTAAGTCACCATTTTTATACAATCATATTATCATTCAAATACTTACGATATTAAATTCTTTGTTAGCAATAGAGAAAATGCAAGCTAGTGCATTCGTGATAATGGCGTGTTGTTTGACGAATCATTGAGACGTAGTATAAACAACGGCTCAGGTGAGACCGAGTTTTTAAGCTGTCATCTTTCACTAGCGATGCTATAATATGAAACAGGGATTCAATTTTGTTATTTTTTTATTTAATCAATAATTCTTTGTTTATAAATTTATTGTAAGAAGAGAATACTTAATGTGAGGTTTCGATATGTTTCACTATAAATTGCTTAATATAATTCAATAATCTGATTTTGACGTACGAAACGGGTAAGATATTAAATAGGTAATATGTTATCATTATTGTGTAACATCAGTGATGCATATTTCATGAGAAACCGTTGCCCATTCTACTAGGTATTCAATTTGGATTGAAAGCTCAATCAGAAAAGTATCCAGCCTACCCTAGAGCAGAATCCGCTGCACACCACTGTGCAACAGACCTACCTCGCTCACCAGTTACTATGCTGACTATGTTATATTACGTGTCTTACGCAGAAACTTATTTATTTTATTTGATTCTTGAATAGTAATTTAATTACGTAATTCTAAATTGAAGTCTAAATTTATTTATTCAGCGTTCAGACTCGTAATTATATAAGATTATTAACGCTATAGTTAAGTATCTGAATTATTATAAATAAAACATATCATATTACATTAACTCCTTTATTTTTAATAAGTAGACAATATAGTAGTACATTATTATACTTAACTAACACATTTTAGTTATTCTCAAATCCATATCATCCTGAATTTTACTTATGATATCTTTAGTTGCGCTATATACGTCATCAAATAATATACCCTTCACAACATATTGGGCGCAGATTTCTGCTTCACAAGTACACATTGAATGTTCAGATTTCGGTGCGTTCTCGGCGTCATAAATTTCTATTTTAATTATTTTTGTCGCACGTTTTACAGTTCTTTTTATGTATGAAGAATATGGTAGTTCGGTTCTGGTTCTCTTGCGAGAAGCGCCATCATGAGGGGTAGATCTTTGTTCTGCTCCATGCGTAGCACGCTGATCCGCTGGTACAAAATTAAAGAGATCTTCTGTATCCTGTAAAGAAAAGACATTCAAAATTTTTGAATCAAATAATTGTCAGTAACATTGGCGTTTGATAACAATTAATCGTAATTTATCGATAATTAACAAAAGAATTCTTATCATGACTAAACGACATTAAAATTTATAAATCGAGTATTACAATAAAGCTTGCATTGGATTACTATATAAATAAATATCAGAGACAATTGATGTCGATTAACCTGAGTCTAAAGTAAGGTAAGCTTACGTTATAGGTGCTGGCCAACGAATAAACATACTTATATAGATAGATATATACTTAAATACTAAACACTCGAAGCTCAAGAACAAACTTTCATATTTTTCATACATAATATCTGTCTCAAGCTTTGTCGCCTGATTCTCTAACCACTCAGCTATCCAGTCGTCGGTATGGATATTGATTATTATTAAATAATAACAAGTATAATAAAATAGGTACACACTCACCGACATTACTGAACTGCTCACCAGTGTATTGCAAAAATACTAATCGTTAAAATGTTCTAATTTCTTGTTATTTATATTATTTTTTAAGTATAAAAAAGAAACCATAAGGTTTAATATCGCATAGTAAAATCGTTTTATCGTTAATATGAGACCTAACCATATATGAAAGATGTCTATGCTAAATGAGTCTCAATGATTTGCAATGTCGACATTTGCATCCACATACACTGAATTTGGAGGTAAGTATGTCTGTTTGTTGATCTCGTATATGAAAACTAACAAACGTTTTTTTATTTTATTTCGCACAATAGGTTATATAAACTAAAACCAATTGTGAAGTTAGTGAATCAGTTAGTAAATCCGTATCGGCCAAGCAAAACCACAGTATTAAACTATACAAAATCATCGCTTCCCATTTAAGACTAAGCGTTAAATTATTAAATGTATCTCTTTCTTTTGATCGTCATTTTAAGCAACGATCTAGACTAGACCCAAGATTATATAAGCAATAAAATCCGGGATTCCCCGCATTTCATCATGATCTTTGATAAACAGAGTCAAACTTTGGAAGTAAATACTTTCAAAGTAAAAAATGACACACAAAAATTAAAACATAGTTCGTTGTTACCTAATACCATTCGCTGCATAATATGCGGTCCTTCAAATTGTGGTAAAACTAATGTTATGTTAAATTTATTGTTACACGAAAATGGTTTGAAATTTAAACATATTTATTTATACTCGAAGACCGCTTTTCAACCAAAGTACCTCTTTTTAAGACAAGTTATGGAAAGTGTTCCAGGAGCGGAGCTATTTGTATTTAATGATCACAAAGAAGTTCTTCACCCCAACGATGCTTTGACAAATTCCATTATGATTTTCGATGATGTCGCATGTGAAAATCAAATTAATATTAGAAATTATTTTACTATGGGAAGACATCGGCAGATAGATTGTTTTTACTTATCGCAAACTTATTCGAAAATACCTAAACAACTGATCAGAGATAATGTTAATGTTTTAATTATCTTCAAACAAGATGATACCAATTTAAAACATATATACAATGAACATGTAAATACAGATTTAGATTGGATACAATTTAAGCAACTTTGTTCTGTTATATGGCAAGATCGATTCAGTTTCTTAGTTATAAATAAAGATTGCGCGATAAATAACGGACGATATAGACAAGGATTTGACACGTTTGTTCGCTTCTAACTTAGTTATATATTCCGATTTCTAGTTTAAAAATCTCACTTGAAAACAAGGGGTTTTAAGAAACGGTAGTCATATTAATAAGTTGGAAAGTAAAATGGATACCGATTTAAAAGCACAACTCATTAAATCAGTTAACAATATAAAAAACAAAATAAAGAAGATTAAAAATGAAGATTATGAAGCTGATCTGAAATACAAAAAAGTATTTAAACCTATTACTGATTCTTTAGAAACAGTTGTCAAGATAAATCAAACACCTCACTCTGCTTTTAACATAACACCAAGAAATGGTAAAAATAACACGCAGATCGATTTAAACTCTTCTTTAGACTATAATAATTTTAAAGACATAATTAATGCTGATTCTAATCACCATTCAGAATATTATGGATGTTCTAATGATAATGATAAAAATACAACAAATCAAAGTAACAGTCACGATACACTTTTATCTTTGAAAAAAGAAGACATGATGGATATGTATGAGCAAGTCAATGTTCCGTTTGGTATTTATGTTAAAGATAAGAACCTGATGATGGGAAACACTGTTGTTAGTTTATCTTTTAAAAATAACACTGATAATACTTTGGGAAAAAAATACATGATTACTGTCAAAAATAAGAATTATGAATTGAGCGGTGGTTTAAAAGAACTTTTATTGCGAAACAGACCTAATCTTAAGCTTGTAACTGAAGAAGATAAAACAAAATACAAAGAAATTTTAAGTAACACAAACGCGCACAAACGGGACTTTGATCCGGCCGGACAATTAAAAGGTGACAAAGGATTAAAATACTGTACAATAATCAAGCCTCTATTTTCACAAGTAACTGACGAAAATAATGAGTTCACTCAACAGTTGCCGCAATTGAAAATCGGTCAAGGTTTGCCTGAATTAAAACGATATAAAAGTAATACGGATTATATTTATTGGGATGATCCTAACGAACTTATTGAAAGACTGAAACTTTTAATTGCATCTAAAAGTGCTGGTAACAGCAATCATGACAATGAAATTATATCAATTATTGAAGAGTTAAAGGAAGCGGGTATAATAAAAGAATAAATTCTGTTTTCGTGTAGTCATTTCGTCTAGTAATCTAATAAGCATTAGACATGAATGAAGAGAAAAAAGGAAATTTTAATGTTGATAGTTATAAACTGGAAGTAATTAAAATATCATCTATAGATAAACGTGAAGTATCCGACGTTGTTAATAAAGAGACCGTTGATAAATTTAATAAGAATAATTCTGAAAAACTTGCGCATATTGAAAAGCTGGTTATGATTTTAACAGACCGTGTAAAAAATATTGAAAAAGATATTGCATTAAAGGAGCTTGAGGGAAAATTAAACAAGCATTATGAGCAAAGCCGACGTTGTTAATGAAATTCATAAAAACGTACGAGTAAACTTCCCTCGGAGAAGCGTAATATTAAGAGATATAGATGACCTTTGGCAAGCGGATTTGATAGATATGCAAGCTTTATCCAAATTAAATGCTGGTTATAAATACATACTAGTAATTATAGACGGTTTCTCAAAATATGCTTGGGCATTCCCGATTAAACAAAAGACTAAAGAAATCGTATCTAAAGAGTTTCAAACATTGTTGGAAAATGGTCGTCACCCAAAAAATTTACAAACTGATATGGGTACAGAATTTTATAATAATAAATTCAAAAAAGTTATTGAAAAGTATCACATAAATCATTACTCTTCTTATTCTACAAAAAAAGCATCAATCGTAGAAAGACTTATAAGAACTCTCAAAACTAAGCTTTACAAAGAATTTAGTTTGAAAGGAAATTATAAATGGATCGATGGGACTCTTGACAAGAAAGTTTACGAATACAATCATACCTTTCATAGAACCATAGGAAAAACGCCGGCTGAAATTAATCATAATAATAAAGAAATTGTCTTACAAAGATACATTAACAATTCGCTATCCGAAAAAAGACCGAATCGTCATGTTTTTCAAGTTGGAGATTTTGTAAGAATCAGTAAATACAAGGGATGTTTTGAAAAAGGATTTACACCTAATTGGTCAACCGAAATATTTAAGATAAGAAAAGTCCAACAAACTAACCCACTCACATATTTATTAGAAGACGCAAAGTCTAGGCCTATTTTAGGAGCATTCTACAGACAAGAAATTCAGAAAACTGCTCACCCTGATGTATATCTTGTTGAAAAAGTTGTAAAAAGCAAAGGAAACAAAGTATATGTTAAGTGGCTGGGTCTTCCATCAAGTGAGAACAGTTGGATTGATAAAAACAATCGTTTGTAGTGATTTTAGTACATTAAATAAGCTATTCATACTTAATACGTTCATTTGCACTTGGATCTTTATGCAAGAAAGTCAACTTTAAATAAAGCATTTTAATCATACCAATATTACTATTATTAAAATGAAACACACACGAAGTAATACTAAAAAAGAAGCGCATCATAAGGAAAAAACATTATTAGCACCCTCCCAGAAAACGGGAGCTGGTCTGAAAAAAACCTTTAGTAATATTGTATCGCACACTAAAAAACATATTCGAAATTTGAAACCAAAGTGCAAGAAATTGCTAACGGAGTTAGCATACGCGGCTGCTCGAGAATTTGCTTCTGACATAACCGTGCAATCCCCGAGAGTGATACCTGTACCTAAAACTGGTGGATTTTTACCATTAATTCCTATTCTTGCCGGCTTATCTGCTACGGGGAGCTTGGCTGGAGGTGTTGCGGGAATCACCAAAGCTATCAATCATTATAAATCGGCACAAAAACATCTTGCAGAGTTAAAAAGACATAACATGAAAATGGAGGCTATGTGTATTGGTAAAGGATTACATCTTAAACCGTACAAACACGGGTTAGGAATTTACGTTTCAAACAAAAAAAACTAGATACTGGGCTACCTGATCGAGCGCTAACTAATATCGATATAATAAAGCATGCGAAAAATATACCCCATTTTCGAGGCGTATTTATGCGAGATGAATTACCAGAAAAGCCGTGGCTGATGGAATGCGGTGTGATTAATTTAGATTCATCTAAAAATGTTGGTACTCACTGGGTAGCCTATGGAAAAATTAAAGACTATATTGAATATTTTGACAGTTACGGTAACTTAAAACCGTCAAAAGAATTCTTAGCATATGTCGGAACAAATATTCGGTATAATTATGTCAATTTACAAGGCAATCATTTATACAACTGTGGACATTTATGTTTGAAATTTCTAAAATCATTTTGGAAAAGTAAATCGAGACTAAATAAATAAATAACGAAACGGATTAAACATATAGTTACGATTGTTAAATGATAATAAAATAAAATGCTAAACCGGATTAGGACATTCCTTCGCGAACAGTATTCAGAATTGGGCGTTGAGTACATAACAGTCTGCCGAGTTTAGTACAAATAACCGCTTCAATTTATTATAAGTATACAATTAAATATGTATGTTTTCAATAAAAACAACATCAAAGAACAAAAATGTACTATTAATCTTCCAGTGTTCAAAGGAAGAACACGATTAAGTACGACAAATAAAATTACTAAAAGTAATAAAATCTTTCTTCATTCTCTCGGCTTAAAAATAAAATAAAAATAAATATAATATGCTGCAAATAACTGAACTACCGCAGCAAGATAATTCTATTGAAAGCTACGAGATTCACAGCTACAATCCATACAATCACAGCTTTAAAGAAAACGATGAAATCAGAATACCTATTCATCAGCAAGATGTTTATGTATTACCATCTGCAAGCTCCATTTACATCGAAGGACATGCGAGTGTATTTGAACTAGATACAGCAGGAAAAAAGAAGAAGAAAGAGTTTAAGTTTATAAATAATCCTATATTGTTTTTATTTCAAGATATAAGATACGAATTAAATGGGGTAGAAATAGATCATGTTAAAAATGCTGGAATCACAACTACGATTAAATCTCTTATCTCAATGAACGTAGGCGAAAGTAAAAGTTCAGCATTGTGGGGGTGGAATTTAAACGGAAGTGCGAAAAAAGGGGATAATTTTTCTGTTATTATACCGCTTAATAAAGTGTTAGGGTTTGCAGAAGATTATAACAAAATTGTCGCCAATTGTAGACATGAACTTATACTTCATAGAAACAATTCCGTTTTGAATAGTGTTATAACTGATACAAATGATACTATAGAAATAGACATACATAAGGTTCAGTGGCGTATCCCTCATGTTAAAGTTTCGGATCGCAATAGATTATTGCTGCTTAAGCACTTGGAAAAAGATCGAGCAATACAACTAGCTTTCCGAAATTGGGATTTATATGAATATCCGCTTTTACCTAAAGCAACAAAACACTCGTGGTCTGTCAAAACTGCTTCTCAGTTAGAAAAACCGAGATATGTTATATTCGGTGTTCAAACTGATAGAAAACTGAATCGAACGAAGAGTTCATCAGAATTTGATCATTGTAACATAACAAATGTCAAGTTGTTTTTAAATTCACAGTACTTTCCTTATGATTCACTTAATTTAAAATTTAATGAAGATAAGTATAGTATATTATACGAAATGTATGTTAACTTTCGTCAGTCGTATTACAACACCGGAATCGATCCCCTGCTTGATTTAAATACATTCGGGAAAAAAGCCCCACTGTTCGTTATTGATTGTTCACGACAAAATGATTCGTTGAAAACAGGACCGGTTGATGTCCGTTTAGAAATCGAGTCTTCAGAAGATATACCTGACAATACAACAGCGTACTGTCTAATCATAAATGATCGTCTAATCGAGTATAAACCCTTGAGTAATATAGTGCGAAAATTATCATGAATGTGATTATGGATGTTCAAGGTTTTAAAAACGAAAACAATACATTTATACCTAAAGAAATAGCAATTATTTGCAAAAAAGGTGTCATTGTGTTGTTGATTAAACCACCTTATCCTTTTTATAATTTAACTAAGAAAGAACGGTTGCAAGCCTCATGGATAGAGAGAAACAGAGGAATATTATGGAATGAGGGGTATGTGCCATACTTCAACTATAAGAGTTTGATATTAAACTTTTGTAAAAATAGACGTATTTATACAAAAGGTACTGAAAAAGTGGTCTGGTTAAAGAAGATAATAGAAAGTGACAATGTTTACAATTTAGAAGACTTTAATTGTCCTAATTTAAAAACACTTAGTGAGAAATATTCGATTTCTTCCGACATTTATAATTGTATTTACCATACCAAAACATGTGCTTTTAAAAATGTATCTTGTTTAAATAAGTGGTGTGTAGATAATAATATTTTTAAGTAAATAAATCAACAATCATATTATATATTTGTTTAATACTGATATTTGTCAACGTATATATTTTATAATAAGTATATAATCAAAATGAATATCAACAAAGGAGATATCGTTGAGGTTATCATTGATAAATGTCAGCTTCATGGTCGTCATGATGTCAAAATATTAAACGCTGAGCACTATTCTGGTGTGCTAATAACTCAGAGTTATTATAAAACTAAACGCTCGCGAATCTTTTACACGGGATTACAAGTAGCAGCTCGAGTAATTAGAATAGATAAATGTTATATAGACTTGCTACCAATCTAATTGGAAGTTTCTAAATCATTACGCTGAGTGGTTATAGAAACCTGAGCATGTTATAAATAGAAATAGTAGTGTTGTGAAGGATATGATGGTGTTCTATTTATTCACTGTGTATAATAATAAACATTTTGATTTTAATGTTTGTACCTTTAAAAATGTATGTTTTATAAATAAATCATGTATACTTAATCCTTGTTTACTTTCTTCCTAAAGTTAGGAATAAACCTAAAGATATAATTTGATTTGATTACCGTCTGCGAAATTCGAGCATAATAATTATCGTTTATTATACGAACAATACGCTACACTTCAACAGTCGTATCACAACCGTCATAGTCTAGAACTGCTTCTTGTTTTCGAAGAAACTAATATGAATTCAAATACTTACATAATTGACGTACAAGGCTTCAAGGTTGTGAATCTGGAAAACATCAATCCGTATCTGGTGTGTCCAAGAACATTTCTGCGATTTTGTTCGACAGAGCAAAAGCTAATGAATCTGAGCATTAACATTGTGTGATTGAAAACGAGGAGCGCTGTTTTACAATGTAAGCTAAAGCTCGGTCGCCTAGTTAGTGCTTTATTTATTTATACAAACAATACGCTAGGCTTCAATCAGTAGTATCCCAACCGTTATCGTGTAGAACTGCTTCTTGTTTGCGAAGAAAGTATCATGAATTCAAATACTTACATAGTCGACGTGCAAGGCTTCAAGGTGAAGGAGAATAATTTTATAATAAAGGAATTTGCCTTCGCTGCAGAAAATTATGCGCAAAATAGTTTAATAAAATCGCCGTACCCGTATTCTAAGTTAACAGATGAAGAACGAAAACAGGTGCAGTGCACTAGGAAAAACTATGGCATAACATGGAGTGAAGGAAATATTGACTATCCAGATTTCAAAGGATATGCGGAGTATTTGTTAAAAAATAAGACCATTTTAGTGAGAGGTTCTGAAAAAGTTAAGTGGGTAAAAGAAATAAGTTCTAATTGTGATATTATTGATGTAGAAGAAATGGGGTGTCCAGACTTTGAAGAATTGCATAAAATGTTTAGTGATGTTGGCGATCTGTATTTTAGATGTATTAAACATAAAAAAAAAAGATGTGCTTTAACAAATGTAAAGTGTATTAGACGGTGGTACATAGAATGTAACAACCTTATTCATAATTAAATAAATGATTTTAATTATAAATATCAGTGCATTTTATTTCACTATTCAAAGTTCGTAAATAAAGCAAGACTAGTATTTGTGATCGAGGGTGTTTGTGGCGGTTCTGGCTCAGAGTGTATTAGAACTAGAATTTAATTGAAGTAGTTTTTGATTGAACTAGCACTTGATTATCGGATTGTACTGTAATTATATGCTCAACAGATAATTCGATTGACATGTATTAATGTATTGATTCATGATCAGTAATCATTATAACGTATGATTGGGGGATCCTGGATCTCGTTTGATCCAGGTCCCCCAATTATACACTACTCTCAGCCTTTGCAGAATGTGAAGGCTTGTGTGTTAGTTGTTATGAAGAGATTGGGAACTTTACACATGGTATTAAACTGCTCTAAGCTAATAATCCGCAGGGAATTTTAACAAGGTAATGTTTAATAATAAGTATCGTTTATAGAAACGCAAAATACTAAATACAGACTTAAATACATTGATGTAATTAAAAAAGGCTCACTACAACAAAAGCGTAAAGCTAAAAGTTTAATTTTAAAAATGTTAGATACAGACATTTTCTTGCCTATAACTCAATAATAAGTATTAATCTGTCTTTTTTCTCACATTAATCATTTTAACAAGAAACCTTGAATAATAATGAAATAAATCCAAATAATTCAATCAACCCACTTGAATGCACAATAGCTTTGACTGGAATGGTCAAACTCAACATTCTAAGTGATGTCACCTCAGCATTAATCTCAAAATTGACGACCAATAAAAATACCAAAACAGGATTGAAATCGTTTCCTAAAACGAGGCTAAATCCTTATTTGTCATAAACAATGTTAACACACATTAACCTTCAGAAAGCAGATTCCTAATTATCATATTTTAATGCTATCCTTGAAATTATAATTTGACATTTGACTATTTTAGACAAACAACGTTCAAGCGTTACAAAGTTTGCTCCTAAATGTGTTGTTTGTCATTTATTTATCAGTTTATCGAACTAAATGGCTCATTTATAATTATAGCTATAAAAAAGATCTATAACTGTATGACATACTACTATATTCCATTTTTATTTTATGCAAGTCTTTTATTACAAATTTTGTAGGTGCGATCAAATTTAGATTCGAAATTCACGGTCTGAAACCAGCATAATAATTTTAAAACATTTTTCTTTGAATATTCAAACAACATTTTATTTTATATTACTACCACTAGCTTCAGCCGGCGACTTCGTCCGCGTAGAATTAGACTTAAGAATTGATGAATTTTCCGGGACAAAAAGCAGCCTATGTTTTATTTTAGGGTACCAGCTATCTCCGTGCCACATTAGATCCAAACTCACATCCTCACATTCCAATCTTATTTCAACCAATAAATATTTACAAAAAACAAATTAAACTAAGATTAAATTAAAAACTAAACTTTAAATTTAATTTTAATTTTTGGTTTTAATTTTTAATTTCAATTTATTTTAATTTTCTATTTACTGTATTTATATTTGATTGTGGACCTGGTCTGGAAAATAAATTATTTCATTTCATTTGTAATTGAAATAAGTATTGAATAAAATACAGTTCAGCAACTTACTCAACATGTTAATAAAATCATACGTTTGTAGAACAGACACAAATATTTGCGAAAAAGATCCATCTTCGTTTAAATATTTAACCTTTAGGAGCTAACCCAATGACATTCACCTTGTTACGTAAACGCAACCGGTCGGCGCGCGCGCATCTTCACATGAAACAATAGTTCAACTTCCCGCGAACACTAGCACACATACTATACCCCCTTGCAAAAAAAACGGGCACCCATGGTTTTGTATTTTATGCGCATAAAAGCTTTACTTTCTAAGCTTTAATGCCTAAAAATCTGAAAAAGGTGACCGATTTTTTTGCAAGGGGGTGTACATACATAAATCACGTCTTTATCCCTTACGGGGTAGACAGAGCCTAAGCTAACAAGATCTAAAGGCCACGTTTAGTATGATTGTGGGCGTATGGGTGGAAAGGGGAATCAAAATAGCGATGGGTTGCTAGCCTTATCGCCTATAACATGATTCCTAAGATTTTCGCCCGTTCCCTCGGTGGGCTTTTACCATCTGCGCGGGAAGAGAAGCAACTGGTACATTCGATGTTTTTCTTTGGTCCCAGACTAACATGGAAAAAAAAGAAGAAAGAGAAAAATCATAGAATTACATACATATGTACCGTCAACTGGGGTGACTTTGGTAATTTTGGGGCTACTTTGATCGTTTTAAAATTGCTATAAGATCGATATTATCCATATCCGGTGAATGTTTGGCATGTAGACGCAAAGGCGATCGACGAAGACATTGATTGGAAGCAGTAAACGCAAATAAAAAAATTATGGTTTAAAAACTACTTTTTAAAGTCACCCCGTAAATCAAAGTCACCCCAGTTGACTGTATATGAATTGGTATAATAATAGTCTCAAGAGTAGAAATTCTCGAAAAAATTACAACCTTACCGTCGTAATTATTTTCTTCCAACAAAAATCCTTGCTGTAGCAAGCGCTTAACTGACAGATACCTATAGAGGTGATCGTCGAATTGGGCTTACCTGGACGATTAAAAAAACGGTCCTAAATGAAATGTCACTTCTTTGTATTAGCTATTCAATTATCCAAAAGTAGGTATGTCTATTCATTTGTTTTATTCGATGCACCCACTCGTGCCTGCACGAAGATGATGCAACTGACATTTCGGCGTCGGACTTGCCCCGGCGACGATATTGAGCCTGTTATGCTAATTCCAAGATGACCATACGCATTAAACGAGACAGTGAATATTGATTCCAAATTCAATGGATAGTTTAGGTATGAAAAGTTGCTATTAGACCCCGGCCATAGCTTTACTTTTCGGATTTTCTGTGTTCTAGTTTTCAGTAGCGTTTAGAAATTTGTACATACACGTAACCTTTTAGCATTTACTCATATAAATGCGAATACTATCACTACGATAGCCTTTGTACTACTCATATTATTAGTATTACGATATGTACCGGTCAGTAGGTCATCTTAGATTTGCCTGTATGAGGAAGGCACGTCAGTCATGCATTGTGTGTCTACTGTGCCTTTAGTGCACATTGTATAGTGAATAATGACGTTGTGTCATTCTTTGTCGCTCCCTAGTTTAATGTTCCTATCACTTACTCAAAGGTTAACTGGTAGAGAGCCCTTATAGGGGTAAATTCGTCTTTGAACATAGATAAAGATATTATCTTTTTTTTGACAATTTTTAAAAGCCCATCGAGGCAATGAGCCCACTATACGCCCACAATTTCAGTCTTTAGGTCTTGTTACCTAAGGCGCTGTCTACCCTGTAAGGAATAAAGACGTGATTTATATATGTATGTATAACTGCACCTACTACTTGACTGTAGGTATAATACGTATCTCGAATTCCTAACGTAGTGTGGAAACAGAAAGTTCAAATGTTAGTATGCTCCTCTAAGATGTTTCTACACACAACTTAGAACAAAGATGTCACTTGAAATTTTATGAAATGTTATTCATTCATTACCATACAGAGGAATAAGCTACTAATATAGCTGTCAGATCTATACCGAAACAAATGATTTACAAGTATGTACCTAGTTGTTACATTACTAACACTGGCTTGCTATCATCTGCATTTTTATAAAAGTCTTCACATCCGAGCATAGGAACAAAAAAAACTTCAATTCAGCGTAAAGGTTCCTGATACGATAGCAAGAAATAAGAAAGTGTATTTACAAAGGCGATGTAATTTAAAATTGCTGTTCAAACCTCTGTGCCCAGTATTTGAAAGTTCACTCGACTCAACTACTACTCGAAAATTGTGAAAAACCGCATTACATTCGAAACACACAGAGAGTCAAGAAATTTGCAGCTCCAATTAATCTTTAAAGTCGAAAATTTTAGTAGTTTTGTACACAATGATATTTTCGAGTGGAAATGACGTGCTTAAAACCAGATGCCAAATAGCAAAATGTCACACATTTTTAGCACGTGAGTCTTCTGTGACATTACTAAGCTGTGTCACGATACCTAAGATTGACCCCAGGTGTGGATGGGAGAATAAAGTCAGCGGTCTTATTCCGATACTAATTGACTTTTAAATATCACGCATAATTAATTCATGCTTAACGTTTTTTGTTGTAAGAGTTTTCAAGCAAGTTAAATACACTTTTAAAAGGAGGATTTCTTTAGTGACAATATTAAAATTATTCATTTACTTTTGAAAAATTACAGGTGACAAAAGTACCGTCTGTCGCTTCTGGAAATATATGCTGCGTGCCCTCTGTTTTTTTCTGAAGCGAAATTACAGAGACTGAAGAGCAAAGAAGGTTAATAAGTTTGTTTCATAAGATTACAAAACAGTTGGTGTAATTTTTAGTATGTAGAAGCTTCTCATTGATTGTATTTTGTTGACAGTATTGCATTGACATCAAACATAAACTATGTATACCTACCAAAAAATAAGCTAAACGTGTTTAATCATGCTATGTAGCATGCATGTCTACCCCGTGATTTATGTAGGTACTAGCTGTTGTCCACGATGAATTCGCTTATCACTATCCCGCGGGAACAATGCTATTTTCCGGGATAAGAACTATCCTATGTCCTTCTCCGGGGACTGGAATATCTCTATACCAAATTTCAATAAAATCGGCAAAATTGCCATGAAAGAGCAACAAATATCCAAACATCCAAACTTACAAACTTTCGCCTTTATAATACTAGTAACATAAGATAAGATTATATATTACTAGCTGTTGCCCGCGACTTCGTCTGCAAAGAATTCGTTTATCGCTATCCCGCGGGAACTACGCAATTTTCCGGGATAAAAAGTAGCTTATGTGTTATTCCAAATCATAAACTATGTCTGTTCCAAATTTTATCCAGATCCGTTAAGCCGTACTGGCGTGAAAGAGTAACAAACATCCATACATCCATACATCCATACTTACAAACTTTCGCCTTTATAATAGTAGTAGGATAGTATGCACAATTCGATATAACCACTGAAAATTGGGTGAAATTCGATACGCAACATCCAAACATAATGTTTAAATACTAAACCCACTGTCATGCTCACACGCGATTCGATTAAAGTTTCTTTGCATTGCCAAACCCGTTTCAAAAGCGTATCAGAATACTCCCGCGCAGCCTAGCGACCGGCCGCTAATGCGCGCGAATGCCAAGGCCGGTCAGGGCATGAGCAGGTGACAGGTAAAGCATAGACACACGATACAGGTAAAAGTAGAAGATTTATTGAATCAGGCGCTACTAAACTTTGCTTTGCTCCAAATGGAGGTCCGTAAGTATACACTGGGCAAAAAATGTTGCCTCTAATCTTATCTTATCTTACTAATCCTACTAATATTATAAATGCGAAAGTTTGTGACGATGTGACGATGTGACGATGTGAGTGAGTGTGTATATTTGTTCGTTCTTCACGCTAAAACGACTGGGCGGATTTGGATAAAATTTGGAACGAAGATAGCTGGTACCCTAGATTAAAACATAGGCTACTTTTTATCCCGGAAAATAGCATAGTTCCTGGGGGACTGCCATAAACATGTCAATTGCTAAATCTACGCAGACGAAGTCGCGGGCAGAAGCTAGTAGGTATTATAGAGACGAAAGTTTGTAAAGTTTGAAAGTTTGGCGAAGGTTAGGTTAGGAAAGGACATGGGATAGTTTTTATCCCGGAAAATAGTATAGTTCCCGCGGGATAGTTATTATAAGCATATTCTGCGCAGAGGAGTCGCGGGCAATCGCTAGTAATACCTACATACATACATAAATCACGTCTTTAACCCTTACGGGGTAGACAGAGCCTAAAGTGGCAAGACCTACAGGCCACATCACTATTTTGATTCCATTTTCTACCTATACGCCCACAGTCTTGCTAAACTTGCTTGTTTTTTGCGGGTGGTAGGGCCATGTACAAGGTCCGTCCGGATAACTACCACCATCTTACTCGCTAATCCTGCCGCTAAGCAGCAGTGCTTGCACTGCTGTGTTCCGGTGTGGAGAGTAAGACAGCCGGGGAAATTACGGGCACAAGAGGCATTTCATCTTAGCCCTCTAGGTTGGCAACGCATCTGCAATCCCACCGGGGTTGCGGGTGTCTATGGGCAGTGGTGATCGCTTACCATAAGGTGACCCATTTGCTCATTCGCCTTCCTATTCACATAAAAAAAAAAAAAAACCTTGGCCTGTAGAGACCCTAGGCTCTGTCTACCCTGTAATAGATAAAGTTGTTGTTGTTGTTGTTGTTGTTGTTGTAAACTCTTTATTGTGCAAATAAACATAAGACAAATAAGTAAAATTGACAAACAGATTCGTGCACAAAGGCGGACTCGTGAAGTCGTTATTTATGTATTGTAATGTATTGTAGAAAATAAATTGAGGATAAAAATTTTGCGGGTGGTGGGACCCTGATCAAAGTCGATCCGGATCATTACTAATCCTGCCGCCAAGCGGCAGTGGTTGCGCTGCTGTGATCCGGCGTGGAGAGTATCTCCCTTATTCATAAACGCTCTATAGGCTTCTGCCAACTTAGCAATCGTTTGTCCTTTCTGTCACTTTGACATTTACCTTTCACAGATAAGGACAAACTATCGCTAATTTAGTAGATGCCTATAGAGCGTTTATGAGTAAGGGGGTTAGACAGCAGAGCACACGAGATATTATATCGCAGAATCGAGTTAACTTTTTTCACGAAGGCAGCCTTAGTAATTTTTTGACATACAAAAGTAGTTAAGTATCCTACTAATAAATGCAATATAATATAAAGGTCTCGGCCCCGAATACTACTTCCTGCCATTCGGGGTTGAGACCTTAGGTCCGTGGGGTCCCAGCGCGCATGTGTTCATGAAAAAATTGACTATGAGGCTGATCGACTGCAACGGAGACCAAAGAGCTGGCAGCTTCCTCGCTCAGCGTATCAGTATTGCAATACAGCGGGGAAATGCTGCCAGCATCTTTGGCTCAATGCCGCGGGGGGGTACGTTTTTAGATTTATTTTAGTTTTAGTTAAATTAATTTATCTTGTTATTTATATTTAAGTTGTATATTAACCGTGTATCATTAGAAACTAATTAATTTCCGAGTATAAATGTATCCAAATTATATAAATGCAAAAGTGACGATGTGCGTGAGTGTGTATGTTTGTTCCTCCTTCACGCTGAAACGGCGACGGATTTGGATTAAATTTGGAGCGGAGATAGCTGGTGCCTTTGAATAAAATATAGGCTACTATTTATCCGGGAAAATTGCATAGTTCCCGTGGGACAGCGATAAACATGTTAAAGCTGCCTAGAGTTGCAACGCAAATAATTATCGCAGAATATACTATCAATTCTTAAGTCTAATTCTACGCGGACGCAGAAGCTAGTGGCTGATAAAACAAAATAAAAACAAATTTGGGTAAAAAATAATTATTCTATTCTACCTACGACTTTTTATATAACTATGGACGAGTCTTTACACCTTTATTTATAGCTTAGCGATATCAAAAGCGTCGTTGGGAAGGTGACATCATGAATTAAAAGACAAAATGGGACCATAAATTTAATAAATTTGAACAGGATTGTTTAAAAACTCAGACATTTCAAGGTTTTCCTTTCTGTCCATTACGTGACACAATACATCATCTCTGGTTGCGGAAATTTTGGTATGAACAAATAAAATTTGAGGATAATCATATGAGGATAGTTTGAGTATCTCATACAAAGTCTTGATAAAAAACCTACATACATAGGTAAATTACATAAATACACAAATCACGTCTATACCCTTACGGGGTAGACAGAGTCTAAGGTAACAAGACCTAAAGACCAGGTTTAGCATATTCGTTGGCATATAGGTGGAAAGGGGAGTCAAAATAGTGATGGGTTGCTAGCCCCATCGTTTGTTATATATGTTATGTTATGTTATAACGGGCTGATTTCCGCAACTCGACGTCTATAAACTGCGCCTATTTTGCGTGGTGGGCTGCCGCACTATTCGTGCCAGCCCAGCTCCTGTAGGAAGCCTAGCAGACCCTTTATGTTACCGACGACTTCCTGGAGCGTCCTCGGTGAACCGAGGTGTTGCGCCCTGTAGCTCGCCACTCCGGAACATTCCAGTAGGATGTGTGTGGCTGTTTCTTCTGCCTCCATGCACGCTCTGCAAAGGGGGCTGTCTGTAACACGTAGGTTGTGTAAGTGTTTGTTATATAACAATGATTCCTACATTTTTAACGAATTCCTTCGATGGGCTTCTACCATCTGCGTAAATAACCTACCCTAAAATATCGTTTTAGATACAAGCTATATTCCTGATTGTATTTTTTGTTGACTGTACTTGCATTGTCTCCGTTTTACATAATGTTAACCAAATTTCAAGTCAATCGGAAAAACCGTCGAAGAGTTCCCTCCTGCGGAGACGGTCCTGGCTGGACCACCAGTATTCTACTACCAAATTATTGTATTGTCATCTGACTTACCCAAGTAAGCAAAATTTCAGCTCAATCGGATGAAGATATCTGCTTCAAAATTGAGTCGCAAGACTCCACCCGGACAAACATATTTACATACATACGTACTTTGCAAAGTTAATAAAAAGCTTAAAAAAACGAAGTGCAGGTTAAGTCCTTTTATTTTTTTACAAACTATTATTTACTGTTGTTCTTGTTTGGGCCAAATCCTGCAGGCTTATTGTCTAACTCGCTCGCAATCGCCATCGTGTTCATTTTGACAGTAAAGTTCATGTATGGGCTGACAAATGTCATCGGAATCAGCTAGCTGTCACATCCATACAAGAACTGTCAAAATGAAAGCGATGGCGATTGCGAGCGAGTTAGACAATAAGCCTACTGCAATTGTGACCCTATTCTAGTGTGGGATTTGTTTGGTATAAATATATATACCTATATGTAAAGGATGGATGACAATATAAGTAAATCCAACCAAAATAGGCTGCACTTAGAAAAAAATATTAGCACAAAATAATTCAGATATCACGTGAAGTATATTGAATAAGCTCTGAAATATTTTAGAAATTCGATTGAGTGCATTCACATTGTCCGTGGTGTCATCGAGATTAATCTCTATTGTAAAATAGCATGGTATCGAATGAAACTCAGGGATTCGAGATAAATGTCGACGTTAAACTGAACTAGGTTCGTGGTCCCAAACAATTACACAGAGATACAGGACCGATGGCCGATGGGGTCAGAAGGTTCTCGAATGGCGTCCGCGGACCGGGAGACGAGCTGTCGGTAGGCCTCCAACAAGATGGAGCGACCTGATCAGGATCGCGGGATCGCGGTGGATGCGGAAGGCACAGGACCGGTCCGAGTGGAGAGCCTTGGGGGAGGCCTATGTCCAGCATTGGACGTCTTTCGGCTGATATGATGATGATGATGATGATGACAAACATAACATACGTACGTAAATCACAGTCTTTATCCTTTACGGGTGGAAAGATCCTAGGATTAAGACTTAAAAGCCACGTTTAGCATGATTCGATGGGCTATTAATTACCATCTGCGCGGGAAGGGAAACAACCAGTACATTCTATGTTTCTTCTTTGCTCCCAAACCAGCACGCGAGACAACAGGGATAAAATTACAAAAATTACGAAATTACGAAAATTACGAGAAAAACTACGTAATTATTGGGAAATTACGGGCACAAGAGGCATTTCATCTTAGCCCTCTAGGTTGGCAACGCATCTGCGATCCCTCCGGGGTTGCGGGTGTCTATGGACAGTGGTGATCACTTACCATTAGGTGACCCACTTGCTCGTTTGCCTTCCTATTCACATAAAAAAAAAACCACTAAAAAATTAAATATATTCTTCTTCACATTAGTAACAACTTAATATTTTGCGTTTAAGAAGAAAATAAGATACCTAGACTTATTAATAAGGATCTAACATTTAAATAACCAAATTATATGCAAAGTGGTCAGGGGACAAGTATATAAGTGTGCGAATTTTAAATATTTATCACAGTGCTCGACAGTCCACAGCCAACACAGCCCACCTCAAAATGAAATCCGTAAGTAATCATCTCTTGCGTCATAGGTCATTTCTCATATACTGGTATTCATCTAGGTGCTTAAGAAATTGCAGTGAAGCGACTTTAATTAGACATTAGACATGTGACGGCTAATAGCACGAATTTTTCGAGTTTTTTTAAATTAGTCATTACACTCCTCACGGTAATTAAATAATAAAAAAAAACTATTAATATGTTGACTATAATGAAATAGTTTTACACCAGTAAATTTTCACTATTCTAAAATATGATGTTCGTATAATTTATTTTTTGTAATTTGTAATTTTAGAGATATAATTAAATTCAATTGCCGGATAAAAATAATTTTATTTAAATTTTGTTGCACCAACTGATATTCCATTGAAAAACTTTAATATTTTATCAACCTCTAACAGGTTGATAAAATAATAGTCAAAGGAGTAAAGTTTTTGTTAGAAAAATACTGGTTTATATTCTAATGCTGTTCCTAAACGCATGACAGCTGTCATAGCGGTGATAGTTTTTTTAAAAGGACTGTTAGACAAATATTTATTTGTCTAACAGTTTATTTTTACAAAATAAAACGGCGTATCTGATGTTTTTAATTGAAGAAAAACAACTAAATAAACATTGTTATTACTACACTTCAGTGCATTTTTGCGCAATTATTGTTAGCACAAATTTAAGCACTTCACTTCGCTAAACTAATATTATTATCAATATTGTCCACCAACGAGGTGGACGGATGATGACCTGGTTAAAGTCGCGGGTTCTCGGTGGATGCAAGCCGCTTCCAACCGAGGCAGCTGGAGGTCTATGGGGGAGGCCTATGTCCAACAGTGGACGTCCTATGGCTGATACTATGATTTTGATGATCAATATTGATCAAGTAGTGCCGCGTGTGGTAACCCGCGACATTCATCAGGTGACCTATGGGCCCGAGCTATATAGTCATCTGAGGAAAGTCCCAACCGCATTAAAGATCTAGAAGCAATACCAATTTAAAATATGCCGCGTTAAGACTCAAATTACAACTAATAATATGAAATATCTTACGATGCCTCCGAAATTCTAAGATCAAAATATTGACAGAAGAAAAGATGACAAGCAATGACACACAGAAAAAATAAAAATAGGCATAATCTATTATGATCAGGTTGTCTTAGTTTATTTACTTAGATTTTTTTGACCAATTGCCATGAATATTTTTCATCTATCGTGCAGAAAATGAATGGTCTTCTAAGTATTGTATTGGCAATTTTGCATTGGCACGTATCTAAAACAATTCTGTAGTAATATTATCAAATTATAAGATATTCATTTACGTTTTAAATATTTCTCCTGTTCTACGCTAAGTATTCGCAAGAAACAATATAAAATGACAATGTTCATTTCATTTACAAATCATTCTAACTTAGTATTATAAAATTAATGTCAATTTGCTTATCATCGCTAGAAAAAACACCTAATTCCGCATACCGTATTATTGATATTATGCTAATTTATAACAAAAATGCCATAATATATCACTGGTACATTAATGCAGACGGCTTTTGGTCACGCAGCGGAGCCCGTCCGCTGCGTGAGCGCACCCAAAGGTCGAGAGGTCAAAATAGATCGCTAGCAATTATGATTATGGGATCCATTTTACAGTATCTTGATAATTACAGTACTTAATAAGTATTGATGGGTTTATTACATTTAAGATTAGCACACGTATAAGTTACATTTTTTAATTTGTATTAAGTATACCGTAAAACGGGTTGAGTAAGGATAAAATTGAAGTTCAAGTCTCGACAAAAATATTTTCATAAATCGCAAGTTCGCTCATAAAATGCCGAAAAACTCAGAGGTGCGAGCCGGGGAATCGAACCCACTACCCTCTGGTTGAGAGGCCACAGGTCCAACCGCTAGACTAACATGGCTTTTAATCAAATAAAAAAAATCTAGTCTATTGCTCAATTTGCTTCTTTTTTTTAGTTCATCGTATTGACCCTGTGCGTGGCGGCCGCCCTCGCCGCTCCCCCCTCCTACAACGGTGACCCGAAACAGGCTGAGATCATCAGGCTCGACAACGACAACATTGGAGTCGACAACTTCAAGACCGCGTGAGTAGCTCTTTCTCTTTCCCACTACCATCACCATTATCATAGCCTAGTGGTTAGCGACCCTGACTATGAAGCTAGAGGTCCCGGGTTTCAATCCCGGTAGGGGCAGGCATTTGTATGATGAGTATGAATGATTGTGCTCGAGTCATGGATGTTGTATGTATTTATATACATTATATATAAGTATTTTTATCCGTTGCCTGGTACCCATAGCACAAGCTCTACTTAGTTTGGGACTCAATGAGGATCAATTGGTGTAATTTGTCCCATGATATTTATTTATTTATCATTACCATCATCAGTACGCGTAGTGTAAGATTTCGGTCACAAAATAGATTCCGAACGCATCTGCGTTAAAATGTCAACTACTACCTATTAACTAGTTTGTTGCCGTTTCGATCCGCAAGTGGCACCGCTATTTTTCAATAGTCAATTGTATGAGTTGTCCGTCTGTCCATCGCCCTCTGTCTTCTTTAAGCTTTACATTGACCTTGTTTCCAGGTTTGAGACCTCAAACGGCATCAACGAATCCAAAGAGGGCCAGCTGGTGAACGCCGGCACTGACGACGAAGCGTTCGTGGTCCGCGGCCAGTACTCCTACCCTGGCCCTGACGGAGTCGTCTACACTGTTACCTACACCGCTGACGCCAACGGCTTCCACCCTGAGGGCGCTCATCTACCCAAATCGGCTTAAACTGACCCAGCGAGAAACGGACTGATGGATAGCTAATAAAATGTTATTGATTTTAACGCTGTTGTTTTCGTTTACTCTAAGACCCTTTACTCTAGTGTCCTCACAAAGTTAGGTGGGATCCTAACTCCGACTCAGTTCAAGTTTTAGCTGTCACTTTTAATATGAATCTGACAGCGAGCGGACCTAAACTGAATCGCATTAAGACGTCATGGTAAGGCCCCAGGGCTTGAAATATAGCTATTTTCTTGGACGTTGGTAAAGTGTCGGCAACAAGTGTGGTCTGCAGCACTACTCGACTATGATTATCATTATAGCAGCCGGGAGACGTCAACTGCTGAACATAGGCTTTCTCAATATTTTATTGAATCAGGCGTCACTTTGCGGAGGTCCATTTCAATGGACAATAACATTTATCTTGCTACCTCCACTACTTACGTGCCTGTGCGTAATATTATATTTTAACTTGCAATCCCTCCCTTCTGTACTACCACATAAAACATAGATGAACCTCACAAACTTAACTATCGCTTCACCACACAAAACACTGACGTGTTTCGATCCTTCTACGGGATCATCCTCAAAGTAAGAGTACGAGCACAACAGCTAAGCATGCACACTAACGACGTAGGTTCTTTCAACTACTTCTCCTGTCATTTTGAGCAGGTTCAAAAATTAAATATTTTTTTTGAAAATTTTCGTCAATTTTTCAAAACGTCGGAGTCATGGAGCTGAAAACGTGAAAAATGTCATAGGTATTAAATATGATTCATATATCAGCCAATTTGAAAAAGTTCAATGTCACAAAAGGTTTTTGATACTAATTGTTTCATCAAATAAACAACACGAGGTCTAGCTCACAAAGCCGATATACTAACACCTTTTCCCATCAAAGTTTAAAAATAAACTCCAATCGAATATCGAATCGACACACGCCCTCTCACAACCGCCGCATTTCTTTTCTAAAAAACATCTTTCAGGTATCCCACAATCCATTAGCGCTATCAGACGGTTAGCTACCTCGCGAGATCAAAGTTAATCACGGGGAGCCCACAAAGGACCGAAAAAGGAGTTCCATTGTGGTAAGTAGCAGTGAGAAAGTCTCGGCATGGGGATATGCTCTACTTGATAACAATAAAAATGAGAAAATTATTTGATTTTTAAACCACTCGCTGACACATTACGGGGGCAAAAGTTTGCACACCTAGCCGATTTCAGGGCCCTATATTATAAAGCTACAAAATACAATTTACAAGCGGAAGTCTCTATCTAACACATAGGGTCAGAAAGAGACTTCCGCTTGTAAATTGTAACTTGCAGCTTTATAAAATAGAGTTCAGGAGTGCCAACGACAAGACGGAGGCCATCTGGATGATGTTATTTATAAATTAAATTGCATTTAATCGAACTCGGATCCTCATCATTCCGTGATGCGTGCTATACCGCTACACCACTCAAAGCAGGTGCTATGGATTCGGATTTTTCCTTGTCCAAATTTTCAGTATCGCTGTAGTTAGTTTTTTTTTTTTATGTGAATAGGAAGGCAAACGAGCAAGTGGGTCACCTGATGGTAAGCGATCACCACTGCTCATAGACACCCGCAACCCCGGAGAGATTGCAGATGCGTTGCCAACCTAGAGGACTTAGATGAGCCTCTTGTGCCTGTAATTTGCCCGGCTGTCTTACTCTGTTACGGCTGTTTATTTGTTTTAAGATAAATAATGTAATAGTATAATTTATGTAAAAAAAAGCTATAGTAATAATGTACGAAACATTAACATGACACTCAAAAAACTATTGATAGGTAATATATATAAATGTGAATGATAAATCGATATTGATACTCTAAAAGTAAACATTATAATACAACCACAGATACAGGTTTCTTAATGTAGGATATTTGCTGATCGTTCCTGAACATATTGTAGGGAAGTTACGATTATGTTGATGAAATATTTTAGTAGAGCAACTTCCCTGTCACCTACATCTAGTTAACCAGCGTAGAGATTACATCTCAGTACAAAGAAGCTTTGAGACTCAAAGGTGTTAATGCACTGCTTTATTACCCACGTGCGGAGAGGGGGGTGATGTTACGGTAATGTGTATGGGCTGTCATTTTATTTATCTTTATTGTTAGGTTTATGGCGTGGCTTGTCTTTCAAAGGGGAAAGTTTACGTTTATTCCTAATTTAATCACTGATTAAATTAGGAATAATTCTATATACCAAGCATAGACAAATTTCCCTTGCATTTTCTTCAATACATAAAGAGATAATTTTTCTTTGTATGTATCCTACTAATATAATAGGTAAATGGGAAAGTTTGTGTGTATGGATGTTATGGATATTTGTTACTGTTTCACGCTGGAACGGCTGGACAAATCTGGATCATATTTGGCACAGATAGATTATAGTCTGGCATAACACATAGGCTACCTACTATTTATCCCGTAACATTATGTAGTTCCCGTGGGATAGCGATAAACGAATTATTTGTAAATATCAAATTAATCAAGAAATTTACTTCTTGATTTTTAATGTTTGCTTTTTACGTGTTACCGTTAGAAATTCAAACAGCTGACGCTTAGCGACAAATATTCGCATAGTAACAAGGTCACGTGACAGTTGGTAACAGATAGAAAAATTCGGAGGCTTACTCACCTGCTATGAGTGGTGTAGGGGTATAGCACGCGTCACGGAATGACGAGGACCCGGGTTTGATTCCCGGCCATAGCTTTACTTTTCGGATTTTTATATGTGTTCTAATTTTCAGTGTCGTTTAGAAATTGAATTATTTGTAGACGAAGTCGTGGGCCACAGCTAGTGATCCTATAAATAAGGTTTCCATTTTTTCCTTTTAAAGTACTTACATGTACCAAATACTAAAGTATCCTTTGAGTACGGATCCGGGAATGGCCTGAAACTCGTAAGGTGTAAACATCAGCGCCTACACGTTTTTGACAAATACTTTTTGTTTCCGTGTAGCGTGGCGCCATCTGGTAGCGATGGTTGGCGTTAATATTACAGGTGTCGGTGATCTATCGCTCGCACGTGCGCCTGCGCAAGGCACGAGCGGAGAGCGGGCGTCAAAACGTTTTGCTATACAGGGTCCCATAAAATTATTCCAGAATATTCCAGCCGGTGGTTTGACGACATACATACCTAGATTATACTACATCACGTCTTTATCCCTAATGGGGTAGACAGAGCCTAAGGTAACAAGAGCTAAAGGCCACTTTTGGCATGATTGGGGGAGAAAGGGAATCAAAATAGTAATGGGTTGCTAGCCGCATCGTCTATAACATGATTCCTAAGATTTTCACCCATTCCCTTGATGGGCTTTTACCATCTGCGCGAGAAGAGAAGCATCTGGTACATTCTATATTTTTTCTTTGCTCTCACAAATGTAAAAAATAAAAGTTTAAAGTGTTCTATTATTAATTATTATTAAATGACGTATCGAAATTTGGATGGTAAGTTGTTACTGAAAATTACTACGTGCGTAATATTATAAACGGGATGTGAACCGCGATTACCTTTATTGAGCACCCGATATTTCGACGCAGTTGCATGCATCATGATCACGGGTAGACTGCATTACTACGTAGTCACCATACTTATATCCTCTTATGCAACTATGAGATCATTTTATATTGGTTATACTCAAAGAAAGAGACGTAAAAAATATATTCTGTTTTTAGAATCTGTGAAAATTTTAACTTAGCTATTACGGTTCATGAGATACAGCCTGGTTACAAAGACAGACGGACAGTGATCTTAGTAATAGGGTCCCTTTTTTACCGTTTGGATACGTCACCCTAACAAAGAATAAGGTTCTATTTTAGTCGGGATCTTTTCAAGTTAACTCAATGTCGCTTATGCCCCGCACCACACACCAACACACGTGTTAGAAAAGAACAGGCAAAAGATTTGTAAAACAACTCGCTCGAACGCGTTATGTCCGTTATTGCACGGCGAGTGATTTATGACTTCCAATATCGTAGTAACGCCGCAGGTGACAATATGCTCGATTGTGAATTCGCTTTTACACGACAGATAAAGGCAAATAATGAATACGAACTGGGCCCCGATTTTCGAAAGCACATCACTCGAAAGTACCATCTCGAAAGTGGAATAAATCCGTTTATATCTTCAAAACTACGGCTCTAATCACATTTTTCACTAGTCCAGATGTTTCATGAGAGCCGTAAGTATCTTCTAAGCTACTCGTATTTCAATTTCAGCACAATTTTTCACCACTTTCGAGTGGTATTTTCACACATGTGCTTAAAAATCGGGCCCCTGGATTTCGGATGGTAGAGCCCTGGCCTTATACTCCGAAATCCGATTTTCGAAGTTCGTTTCGTGCCGTTCCGCTCTCACTAATTGTTATTAATTTGAGAGTGAGTGGGACGGTGTGATACGAACTTCGAAAATCGGATTTCGGAGTTGCCCCCCTGTCCTGTGCAAGATATTTCCTCTTGCGGTGCCTTTATATACAGAAAGAAAAAATCTTAGGAAGACGAAAATCTTAAGATTCATGTTACCATCATGTGTGTTATTGTGTGTGTTCATGTGGTGTTGCGTATCATGTTGTCATGCGGCTAGCAACCCATCACCGTTTTGATTCCCTTTTCCACCTGCACGCCCACAATCATCCTACTAATATTACAAATGCGAAAGTTTGTGAGGATGGATGGATGTGACGATGTGAGTGGGTATGTTTGTTCCTTCTTCATGCTGAAACGACTGGACGGATTTGGAATAAATTTGGTACGGAGATAGCTGGTATGCTAGATTAACGCATAGGTTATATTTTATCCCGGAAAATTGCATAGTTCCCGCGGAATAGTGATAAACATGTCAAAGGTCGTAGCTGCCTAAATGTAAGTCTGATTCTACGCGGACGAAGAAGCAGAAGCTATAGTGCTTAATGTAGCCTTTAGGTCTTGTTACTCTAGGCTCTGTCTACCCTGGAAGGGATAGACGTGATTTATGTATGTATGTATGTATTTCATTATGTCCTTGAGGTATCTAATGATGGTTTAACACCACATTTAACCTATTTTTCCCTCATTACGTCCCCAGCCAAAGTTTTTGCCGGGAATGGCGGTAAGTTTCAATTTTCCTGTCATTAGAGCTTCAAGCGCCGTGTGGAAAAAAACGGGAAAAAACCGGGACAATCAAAAATACGTTTGGATTGATCGGGGGCGATTTTACGCGGGAAGAACCCCGGGAAATGGTTTTTAGAGTTTTACGCCGTAATAAGGTAACAACAGGCGGCCTTATCGCTACAGAGCGATCTCTACCAGGCAACCATAACGGACCGGAGAAAAGAACATATGTATGTATGTATGTATGAATAAATTGACACAAAATGGCCCTAACGGTGGCCTTAAAGCCAGGCCCGACATGCATACAAATATTTCAAAAAATGTTCTGTAAAAATACAGTACGAGCTTTTAAAGTCAATTGTGCACAATTACAGACGGCATCCCCTTTTCTACAGAAAGTAGGAACAAACTAATCTCAAAACAATTGAAACCCAATAAAAATAAACAAGCTAAAGACATCGAAGAAAAAGACAAATAAAAACAGGTAGGAAACTCGTTTTCACCAAATTGAATAAGAAATTTTTACCGGCGAATAAAGGAAAAAATAGAGAAGCCCCTTTTATTAGGGGTCTATTAGGCACGGGCCGGGCATCGAACTGGCGGAATGGGCTAATAACTGAGCTATCAGGTGAAAGAAATTCACTTCGCCGCTTCCCTTCTTGTCGGTAGGGATGGGTCGATACCGATGTAATACCAATACGATATTATGTTAATACCAAAACGAATTCAGAACTTTAATTCTCGATTTCTTGTATCTATTTTGTTGTTATTTTGTTTTAATTTTATTTCAATAATTATTATTATTTCTTTTTTGTATTACAGTTGACGATCCTTTTGTGAATTACTTATGTTTGACATTTAAATGTATTGTATTTTTAAAAAGGTGACAAATAAATCTATCTATCTTTTTTTTTTCTTTTATGTGAATAGGAAGGCAAACGAGCAAGTGGGTCACCTGATGGTAAGCGATCACCACTGCCCATAGAAACCCGCAACCCCGGAGGGATTGCAGATGCGTTGCCAACCTAGAGGACTTAGATTAAATGCCTCTTGTGCCCGTAATTTCCCCGGCTGTCTTACTCTCCACACCGGAACACAGCAGCACAAGCACTGCTCCTTAGCGGCAGGATTAGCGAGTAATCTAACCCGGATCGTCATCATTCTATCGTGCTATTTATACCGCTATACCACCCGTAGCAGTCGAAATTTTCTATCCATACCAGCTATCACGTGACTTTTTACTACGCGAATAATCTACCTTCATAAGTCACGCCTTTATCCCTTACGGGGTGGACAGAGCCTAAAGTAATATAATAATACCTGAAGGCCATGTTTAGCATATTCGTGTGTTTAGATGGATAGGGGAAACAAGATAGTGATGGGTTGCTAGCCGCATCGCCTATAACATGATTCCTAAGATTTTCGCCCGTTCCCTCGATGGGCTTTTACCATATGCGCGGGAAGAGAAGCAACTGGTACATTACATAATTTTTCTTTTTTCCCAGACTGGTCTGTCATGGAAGTTAAGGATAGATAGTTAAAAAACTTTACCTCTTACATATGTATTAGTATGGTAGTAGTAAAAACTTGCTCTGGTTTCTATTCTATTATTCTGGTATCTCGATACCAGTAGCCCAGCTCTCTCCGTTATCTGCTCACAGAAGTTTGTCCACCTTGACGGCAGTTAGCCGTTCGACGTTACGCGTTTATTGCCCGAATGCAGGAATTCTGTATTTAACACGCCGTTTGTACGTGGGATGGGATGGAATTTGGGATAGGTTTACGTTTTCTTTTATAAGCTCTGTTCTAATGTGATTGTTTTCACCCCCGGTCCAAAATAGGGGTGTTACAAGTTTACGTTATTACTTAGTATCTCTCTATTTCACCAATTTGACAAATGTCGCCGATATGTGACAATGCGACATGCGAGGCGTAGTCAATATGAAGCCAATCGGCGTAGATTCTGGTCAAGTTTGCGATGTAAACAGAACCGACAATTGTCCAGTAGGTGGAATGGAGGCCTGGATACTAAATTGGTGTAACTCACGCTGAGACAGGTTGCTGACTCCACAGCTATCAACCCATCACTTATAACGTTACTAATTCAACGCGTAGTTAACCCCAGCTCAGTCTAAAAAAGCTCTAAGTCCAATACACAATCCAATCCAATTGAAGCTTTTATTCATTCGAACAGGATCGAATTTAGCGCGCACTTAGATGCGACGTTGAACGTTATGGATTAGGCTGTTAATTGTCAAGCGAGCTATAAAGCGTCCATTACTCTCGCTATGCTATAGCATGTTGTGTGTCACGTGCCTTATTTGGAAGGGTTATTCTGGAGTGGAACAATACAAAGTTTTTGAATACAGGGTGTATCAGACACCCCCTAACAATAATCAACTGGGGTATATAACCATAGCTACAGAAGCTAAAAAAAATATTAAAAAAAGAATTGATTATGTCAGTTGATTATTGTCAGGGGCTATCTGATACACCCTGTATGTATACATGGAGGTCTGGTCTGTTGCGCCGGACCGGGAGTTACGGAGGTTGAGAGGCGTTTGATTGAACGCATCATTTGACAGACACTTCTAGACAACCCTTTATTTTCTACTAACAGCGCAACCGAATCTTGTCTCATTTTGCTAAATATCACAGTTTTTGGAGGCTTTTGACGTGATAACGTCTTATAAATCGATGATGATAAAAGCATGACTCATCGCATAATGTTACTGACGCCAGTGTGTCGCAAATAGCGACATCTGTTGCTTGTTGTCGTAACCTTCTTGCGTACTTCACTTTGAGGGTCGATATATTGATTTGATAGATACTAAGCGATTTAACCAAGTGCCGATAGATGGCGCAACTTAGCCTACCCACAAAAGCGATCATTCATCACGTAAAACTATCCTCCATAAACCGACTTTATAGACAACCGGTTTTTTAAGGCCAGACATGGCAGGTTTTTAGAATATTTTAAATGTTTTAGAAATAATGAGTCTAAACGAAGTGCACTAAAGAGTAAAATGTTGAATTTGTATTTACGCACCTACATATTATAACACGGTCTTTTAACATCGTTTTTTCAATTGTTTATATTGGAGTTATTTTTCAAAACAAGCATTAATTTTATAATACTTACATAAAAATAAAATAAAAATTGCACTTACTGGAAACCGACGAGTATATATAGAGATTGATGAATGTGGATGAAGCGAAAGAGGTATGTCAGGATCGTGGCAACTTGGCAAGGGGAACAAACTTCTGCCTACCCCTATGAGAAAAGGGCGTGACGGTATGTATGTAGGTAATGTACAGGTGGCGGCACGTAAGTCTAACGTGGAGTAGCCCGCCCGCGTCCCCTGGACTCCCCCGCGATGCCTTATTTTCGACTACTGCGCATCAACGGTCATCGCTGGACTTACGTGCCGGCACTTGTATGTACAGACGTCGGACAACTAGGTACGGTCGACCAAATAAGTGGTCTACCACTTTTCATCCAACTTCCTATCAAACAAATATGTCGCTAAAGTCGAACTTTCAAGTTGACAACCTGTCTTATCGACATTATTATATTTTGACGTACAAGGGATTTTTAACCTTAGCGTGGTAGATCACATATATTTGGCTCATGGTACCTCTCAGAATAGGGCGGCGCGCAGGCCATGCGTCACGCAGGTGAGTGACGCGCGGCGCGATGCGCGCTGAAATACTGTAATGGCCGCCGCGGTCGTCCGTTACCGCTCGTTTTTGTTCACCACAGAATATAGATGGCGCTGTATAAAAGATAAAATTGTGTAGGTTACTGTGTCTGCGAATAAACGAAAAACTGGACTGTGTTATAATACACCCAGGGACATTATTAAATTTAGCGGAACACAAACAAAAGTTAGCAAAACGCATACTTAATGCATGACCAGAAAAAAAAAATTGTTAGGTACCGAAACTTTTTTTTGTGTTCCGCTAAATATGTCCCTGGGTGTATTATTTTCACACCTCCCATGCAGAAAAGTAACTTTTGGCTGCCTGACGAGAGGGATCAAAGTGCAACTTTTCTGTTCAAGACTTTTAGGGTGCGACCACACCGCCGCTTGAAAAACGGTGACGTTACGGAATCACAACAAAATGTATGAAGAAACGGTGAGAAAACGTGACGCATACGACACGTCACTGCGTATATGCGGCGGTTTAGTCGCACCCTTATGCAAATGCAACTTTTTGAGGTTGATTTGCCGATGCTGCCCATCACTATTTTGATTCCTATTTCCACTTATACCTCTACAATCATGCTAAGAATACCTAATTTACTTGACTATGTTTTGTTACTTGACTATGTTTTGTTACTTGACTATGTTTTGTATCAATACAGTTTCTTGTGATGAAAAGTAAGGAGTCAAATGTTTATTTTGCAAATAGGCCGCCAAGGGCTCTTTTACATGTCTTTTTTTTTTTTTTTTTTTTGGTAACTACCAGCCCATGTGTGGCGTTGATGAGTTTTGATGAGTTTTGGTGGTGGCCCATGTGTTGGTCCCTATTTGTGTGTGTGTGTGTGTGTGTGTGTGTGTGTGTGTGTGTGTGTGTGTGTGTGTGTGTGTGTGTGTGTGTGTGTGTGTGTGTGTGTGTGTGTATGTGTGTGTGTGTGTGTGTGTATGTGTGTACACTCGCGTGCGTGTGTGCGCGTGTGTGACAACCTTAGTGTTTCATGGGGGCGGCTGAAAAACAGCGTCTGTTTGCCAGCAGATCGTTAGGTCTGTGTGGCGCAGGCATAAGCTGAGCTGCAAACCAGTTCAATAGTTTGTAACATTTTATTGTTTACTTGTACTTATATCTAAATGTAATTGCAAACTGTTGAATAAATATCTTTTATTATATCTTTTATTATTATTATTATTATTATGAACACAAAATATTTACCTTGCTACTCCGCTACTTACGTGCAAGATAACCAAGCTTGTGCGAAATATATACGTTTTGCATGCGTAGAGGGATCGAAACGCGCGTCAGTGTTTGGGTGGTGTTAGGATTAATTAAGTTTGTGGGATTTGTGTGCGTTTTGTGTGGCAGTAGTGGTGGGAGGGCTTGCATGCAAAACGTATATATTTCGCACAAGCTTGGTTATCTTGCACGTAAGTAGCGGAGTAGCAAGGTAAATATTTTGTGTTCATTGAAATGGACCTCCGCAAAGTAACGCCTGATTCAACCAAATATCTAAGAATACCTGTTTACCCCGTAAGGTATAAAGACGTGATTCACGTATGTATGTAAACTCTACATCCAAGTTGCATTCAAAGCGCAAAGTTAAGGCACTCAATTCAACCTGAATCCTAAGTGCAGTTAAGTTGCTTCCTTAACTCCTTAGGTAATTTATTCCGGGAACATCGCGATGCAGATTAAAAATGTTAATCTGGGAATAATTTGGATTAATTTATGCACGAGGAGTAAGAGGTAACAGGGTGATCCAATTGTCTATGTTTGTATATGTGTATGTGTGCATTTTCTGTATTCTTGGCAGTAGAAATCTTTTTTGTACAATGTAACTTACCTTATTTTAATGTAATTATTCTCTTGAAGGGATTCAAGGAATAAGTTCGGCGTTATTATATTAGGTAACGAAATAAATTGAGCATTATTTTTGTTTTACTTTTATTTTTATTTCTTCAGTTAGCTGTGTGCAAAGCATATACAATGTACATATATACAACGTATCATTACGTATGTATAATCAACCCAAATTAACCATTGTGTTTGTTTATTATAGTACAAAATGTTCGTCTCCAGCCTATATATGACCCACTGCTGGGCACAGGCCTCCTCTGAGAATGAGAGGGCTTGGGTTGTAGTTCCCACGCGGGCCCAATGCGGATTAGAAACTTCACACACACGATTGAATTGCTTCGCAGATGTATTGTGTGCAAGTTTCCTTCACCGAAAAGCTCATGGTAAATTTCAAATGTAATTTCGCAGATAAATTCCAAAAAACTCAGAGCGACGCGGTGGCGAGTGCGAGCCCGGTATTTGAACCCGCGACCCTCTGCTTGAGAGTCCACAGGTCAAACCTAGGCTACCACGGCTTTTGTACAAATGTTAAAAGTAAAATATTCCCTTGACTTTAGATATCACCCTGTGCATGAAGAGTGCACAGATATCTCAATCTCTATCTTAATTCATGCTAACTAATGCCAACCCTTCGGCACCTGAGCGCAGCTGCGGCTTATCTTAACTGCCGTGAGATTCCGACTAGGCTCAAAGAACATAATTTAACATGTAGATATATAAGTCTGGGAGCAAAGAAAACATAATGTATACCGGCCGCTTCTGAGGCCTCGCCTGCGCGGGTACAGGGGCGCGGGGTAGGACGACAAAGGGGACCGAGAGCGGTGCGGGCGGGGAGTGCGCCTGCCACCCGCACAGAGAGAGCTGAGCGGGTGGTAGGGCCGTGTGCAAGGTCCGTCCGGATCGCTACCACCATCATACTCGCTAATCCTGCCGCTAAGCAGCAGTGCTTTCACTGCTGTGTTTCGGTGTGGAGAGTAAGACAGCCGGGGAAATTACGGGCACAAGAGGCATTTCATCTAAGTCCTCTAGGTTGGCAACGCATCTGCAATCCCTCCGGGGTTGTGGGTGTCTTTGGACAGTGGTGATCGCTTACCATCAGGTGACCCACTTGCTCGTTTTCCTTCCAATTCACATAAAAAAAAAAACAGAGAGAGGCCCCCGCGGTCGACTTCCCCGCACCCCGCAGCCGCAGGCGAGGACTTAGTTAAGCGGTCGGTATATAACAGTTGCTGCTCTGGTATAAGCTCATCGAGAGAATGGGCGGAGTTCTTAGGAATCTTGTTGTAGGCGATGCGGCTAACAACCCATCACTATTTTGAATCCTTTCCATCTATACGCCCACAATCATGCTAAACGTGGCCTTTAGGTCTTGTTACCTTAGGCTCTGTCTACCGTGTAAGGGATAAAAATGTATGTATGTATGCCGTACATCACACGCCGTTATAAACTAGACAGAACACGCTTTCCCAGTTAAATCACTCCTATATAGCGCATCAGAATAAACGCCCCAAACATCAGGTGCGGCCAGCGATCCCCAACCTTTGGGAATATTTTAATACAGCAAACCCTTTGCAATCATTTTATTTTCATACCGGCCCCTGAGGCCCAGAAGGTTCCGTGATTTGCCATTCAAAGTGCGACGTGACAGCGCATCAGGTATGGGGATGAGACGACCCGTAAGTATAAGGGTTAAGATAATACTGTTGACAGATAGTGCGGGATTCGATTGTGGGAATCAATTTATTACGTTTTGTTTGAGGTTATAGGTTACGAGCGTTTGCTGATACAGAGGTAACGCTAAACGTCAAAGTTACAAAGTAACCTTCAAATATAAATTCATTAAAATAATGAAATGCCAGTAGGTATTTTACCGTCTGCAAGTGTGTAATAGAGAGCAATAGTCGGTGAAATGTCAGATTTATGTGCTATCTTGCGTTTTAGGCTTGCAACGGCAACTGAAATAGTGAAATCCTTTGGAGTTTCTCTGGGTTTCAATGGGTGGTGGTGCTTTTACCTACTTGATAGTAGATGATTTGTCAATGTACTACCATAAGATCACAAATATATTGCCGTTCGATTGGTTTTTGTAAAATTAGTAGTTAAGTAGATGTAGGTTATTAAGATTCTATCGCATTAGATTAAGATCTGTAATGGTAGAATATTTATAGAAATAAATAAATAAATAAAATAAATAAATATCAAAGTTAATATTTAGGTAGGTACTTGATGATACCTTAGGTATAGGTACAGCAAGGGAAACAGTGACGTTTTCTAATAATTACTAGGCACTTAAGCGCATTTTAATGTAAATTGTATTCTTACTCTAGGTAGGTACGCAGCTTTTTTAAAGAAATCTCGAAAATAAAATTGCTTCATTCCTAATATCATAATTTACCCCAGCACAATATCAGCCGGACTGTCATTTCACCGGCCAAACGCAATAAAAACGAATATCAGTCGAAATCACATGCTCAATAGTTTCCCTACGATTTCAATATAGGAAGAGGGAAAAAAGTTTATATCAAAGAACTAGCGTACCTTCGCAGGGGCTCAAATCTGGCCGGCTACGTGACCGGGGCACAAAACGGCCGAGCCTTTAATAAATCGCGCTTTATTTTTATAAAGCACACCTTGTGACGTCGGCCATGTTTATGCCGGCCGTGTGTTCTGAATTTGAGAATGGAAATGAGAAAAGGTTCGCGACGCCTGCCTTTTGTTTTGGCTATTCGCGGTGTTTTATGAATAAAAAATTGCGGTAGATTTTATACGCGGTTTCGTTCGTGGGTTGGGTGTTGATGGAATTTGATGGTGTGGGATTGCTGGTGGCTTTTGGTGCGTCACGTAGGCTCTATGGATGGGTTTTTGATCAGTCTTGATCAACAGATATCCTGTCAATATTAGTATATAGTCTCTTAAAATTGTTGAGAAACATTTCATCAGGCGGTTGGGTTAGTTTGAGCCTTGTAAAGGTTTTTCAGGATTTCTGAATCATAGTTGACAAAATGTTTTCCTACTTTGACCGATGTTCAAAGTACGAAACAATGGTGGAACTAAATTTTGAATCAAAGATTTAAATGTTAAATCTTTGTAGGGGTGTTCCGTCGAACTAAGTGCTGAAATATCCGCGAAAAAATCTTAGAAACCTTGTAAATGAGAAAGTTTATGATTATGTCTGTGCTTGTTACTCTTTTGGCTAAAACGGCTGAACCCACGAGCTGCTTGAGAGGCCACAGGTCCAACCACTTGGCTATTCTCTTTCAAACCACACAATTTACATTGATTGCTCATTTACAAGTCGGGTAATGCTCTCAGTGAAGACGCTCCAAAAAAAACTTACGTTTCTGTTCAGAGCAACGTCTAATAACTTAACCGGTAGTAAACTCGCCGTAAAATCTAAATTGAAAACGCAAACGATATCAAAATATTTGATCCGGCATTTTTCAGCAATACAATAAAGTACGGCGTGCGTACGGGGCCGTAAACTCGTCTAGACGCTTGATTTACGTCCACCTGAATGAGGGGAGATATCATTCCGGTGGCCGACTTTAGTCCACGGGAAAAAAACTGATAATTGTGGGCGTACCTGGAAAAGGGAATCATAATAGTGACGGGTTGCTAGCCGCATCGCTTATAACACGATTCCTAAGACTCACGCCCGTTCCCTCGATGGGCTTTTACTCTTTTACCATCTGCGCGGGAAGAGAAGCAACTGGTACAATCCATTTTCTCTTTACTCCCAGACCAGGGAACTTACCATGACGTCCTAATTCCGACTCAGTTCATGTTTTAGCTATCACTTAGTATGAATCAGACAGCGAGCGGACCTAAACTGAATCGCATTAAGACGTCATGGTGCGGCCCCAGCATGGAAGATACTATTAAACTATTTTAATTACCTGAACTATATTGTCTGTTAATACGACTGACTATTGCTGCGAGTGCCAGTTCGCGGAGGGGCACACGCCGAATCAATCGCGCCGTCCCTTCGTCGCTCTTAAGATAGCGCAAATGGGTGAGAACGGGCCACGAAGGCAGCGGGAAGAGCTCACTAACTGACCGAGCGAAGCGAGTCCAACGCGACCCTTTCGGCTTATGCAAAAATAATCGCAATGTCCGTCTATATGTTCCATATCTCATTTCTGTCGCGTTTTTCAACGCCTCTTACAAAATTTTGCGATCAGGTAACTACGATAATTAAATAAGCTATCCGTTGGTTAAATTCGTGGGTTCACGGTGGATGCCAGCCACTTCCAACCGAGGCAATTGGAGGTCTATGGAATAGTAACAAACAATACTCATAAAGTTTCGCATTTTTAATAGGTAATTACTAGCTTCTGCGTAATTACCTACATAAAAAATATCCCTAGACATTTTTGATGAGTGTATCAAAATCCGTTGCATAGTTTTAAAGATATAGGCATGCATAGGAACAGACAGACAGAAATACAGACAGCGGAAAGCGACTTTGTTTTATACTATGTAGTGATCTGGTCTAATAATTTAGCAGCGGTTCTCGTGGCCCCATGGAGGTGGAATAGTGAGATTAGCTCGAGGCACAATTCACAGCACCACTGCTTCTGTGCGTTCTCCACTGGTTCCGACACGGATGGAATTCGACACAAAATAGATGATGTGTGTCTAAAAATTATTTTTAAGTTATAGTGATTGAAGTTTTAGGATATTCTTGTTTTCGATTGTTTTTAAACTTTGAATTTTGGTAAGTGCGTTTGTTGCTCTGAAAAAGCTAATTTGTGAGCTTCTTTGTGATTTATTTCGCTGGAGTTCGTGTTTTTTGTGGTTCGTCGTTAATTTTTATTTGGGTCCCTCTGAAAAACAGCGTTGGTTTTCGCCATTTTACCTAAATCTTGTCGGTAATTTTATTTAGACGCTGTTTAATATATATTTATTGTTTTTTTAAACGTACTGTTTTTTTCTATTTATGTGTATCGCAGTGTCAAAACAAATGAAATAATTTTGGTAACAGCATTTATTTTGGTTGTTAAAAAACCATTATGGGAAGCTTGTAAATCTCAACAGCCACAAAAATCTCAACCGTTTAATCCACGTCATGCTAATCTTCGGACCTCGACATTACGGACCACATCGACTTTGAAACTTAGACGTTTCATTTATTTAAAGGGATTCCTATCAATAAAGGACTAGTAAAGTTGTTGCCCGCGACTCCGTCTGCGCAGAGTTTGCTTATCGCTATCCCACAGGATCGACGTTATTTTCCGGGATAAAAACTATACTCTATATCCTTCTCCGGGACTGAAACTATCTGTATACAAAATTACAGCAAAATCGGTTCAGTGGTTTAGGCGTGAAAGCGTAACAGACAAACAGACAGACAGGCAATGGACAGGCAGACAGACAGAGACAGATATCGCAGAGAATATATTGCCATTGTCGGCTACAGTGGAGAACGCGGACGTTCGATATCCAGGGGCAATCTTCGGACCTCGCCATTACGGACCTCATCGACTTGGAAACTTAGACGTTTCAGGTTAATGCATTGTATTGATTTAAAGGGATTCCTATTTATAAAGGGTTGCCACTTAAAAGTTAACACTAATGGAAACGGGGAAGAATCATACATCAGTTTCTGCATGCTAGAGATCTTTTAAGCTACAATGAGAACCGTTATGTTATTAAAATAAAGTTATGTTATTGTTTTAAGGACCGGGTTTAGCCTAGTGTATAAGATTGTCCTCTAATATTAATAAAGAATGTAGTACTCATCTTAGGTATATTAATTATATATTCTAATTTGCACCACCTGCTCAGATCTGTTCCTTTCTCCATTCTGTTATGGTTGCCTGGTAGAGATCGCTCTGTAGCGATAAGGCCGCCTATTGTTACCTTATTACTTCTGTATACCTTTTCTCTGTTTTGATTGTTATTACATGGTGTTTAATAAAGAGTTATTGTATTGTATTGTATTGTAGTACTATAATTTGTTTTTAGTACAATTACCGTGTTCGAACTTGAATTTAAAAATCCTCGTGGTACCCTCGAACCTCGTCGAAGCAAGTGGAATATAAAATTCCTAATAGCCCGACATGTTGGTCGATCAAACCACGTGCTTGAAGGGGAAATACAACGATAATTGTTGGAGGTGTCGGGACAAGCCAAGTTGCTTAGAATACAAACTTTAATTCTGCTCGAAGTTGTAGACAACCTCTGCTGCCAATAGACAACACTAGACTAGGCTAGACTACTAGTCGTTGTTGACTAGAGGTCTGTTGTCCCTAGAGAAAGAGAGAGAGAAACAACAGCTAAGGTATCTTTCCCATAAACCCCTCGTTATCTTCCCTCCTGCATCGTCACTCGGTGCCGGTGGCCGCCCGGTACCGTATAGTGACCGGACCGCGAACGTAAACGCAATCGGCCGCGTGGACGGCGACCGGATTACTCGGGAACAGGGTATAGTGGGAGCAGTGGTTTAAATATTAAAGCAACCGTGTCTGACTTAGTTCTATGCTGTAGGCTTATTGTTTGACTCGCTCGCGGTCACCATCGTCTTCATTTTGACAGTTCATGTATGGGCTGACAATTGGCATCGGAATCAGCTAGCTGTCACATTCATACAAGAACTGTCGAAATGAACACGATGGTGATTGCGAGTGAGTTACATAATAAGCCTACTGGGAGCAAAGAAAAACCACAGAATGTATCAGTTGCTTCTGTTCCCGCGCTGATGCTAAAAGCCCATCGAAGGAATGGGCGAAAATCTTAGGAAATTTGTTTTTTTTTTTGATTATGTAACAGTGCCTTCTCTCTTACGTGGGAGTTTGTAATTGTGTCGTACAGTTACATCATTCAAACAGAGGACGCTTAGCGATAAATATTCGCATAGTAACAAGGTCACGTGACAGTTGGTAACATGCAGATAGAAAAATTCTAAGGCCTACTCGCCTGCGGTGGTGTAGTAGGTGTATGACGAAGATCCGGGTTCGATTCCCGGCCATGGCTTTACTTTTCGGATTTTTCCATGGCTTGTGTTCTAATTTTCAGTGTCGTTTAGAAATTATATGTGTTCCAGACAACCAGGTGTCTTAATTTTATTCAAACCCGTCCAGCCATTTTAGCAAGACAGTAACAAACACATAAACTTTAATATTTATAATATTAGTAGGATGCTGACCATGCTCTCATTGTGTCCCTTATTTCTTTCACTACGTTATTTTATGAGGATTATACGATACCTTGTCAACGTAACACTGGTAGGACAATATCCCCTGTCTCCTCTTGCGTCTCACTCCAACCTTAACACCACATAATAAGACTGAAATTGCTTCAACCTGATTATAAGTTGGCGTGTCTAAGATAGAGTGGGGAAAATTGACTTACCCCAGATAAGAATGTAACGGCCATTTTTTTTTTCTCGGAATTACGTCTGCGTAAAGAGTTTCCTTGTTTACTTCTATTTTGTCGTTGGAATTTACCGTGTAGTTGTATTAACATAACAGTCGTGACGACATGACGGGTTTTGGAGATTTGACGGGTGGTGACGATGATGACGACGACGATTTTACACCCCTACTAATAAATAAATAAATATAAATAAATATTACGGAGAGTTGTGGAGGTCGAGAGGAGAGGCCTTTGCCCAGCAGTGGGACACCTACATAGGCTATTAAAAAAAAAAAAATACGGAACAATTCACACAAATTGACCTAGTCCCAAAGTAAGCGCTAGTAAGGCTTGTGTTATGGGTACTAGACAACGATATACATATATATAGAGAAATAAATACTTATATAGATAGAAAACATCCATAACTCAGGAACAGATATTCGTGCTCATCACACAAATATATGCCCTTACCAGGATTCGAACCCAGGACGCTTGCTTCGCAGGCAGGGTCACTACCAACTAGGCCAACCGCGTTGTTAAAATACTAATATCTATTATAAATACGAAAGTAACTCTGTCTGTCTGTCTGTCGGTCTGTCTGCTTTCTGTCTGTTACGTTTTCACGCCTAAAAAACTGAACTGATTTATTGAAATTTGGTACAGAGATAGTTTCAGTCCCGAGAAAGGACATAGGATAGTTTTTATCCCAGAAAAAAAGCGTAGTTCCCGCGGGATAGCGATACGCGAATTCGAATCCCGGGCTCGCACCTCCGAGTCTTTCGGAATTTACGTGCGAAATTAAATTTGAAATTTACTGAGCTTTTCGGTGAAGGAAAACATCGTGAACAGACACATCTGCGAAGCAATTCAATGGTGTGCGTGAAGTTCCCAATCCGCACTGGGCCCGCGTGGGAACTATAGCCCAAGCCCTCTCGTTCTGATAGGCCTGTGCCCAGCAGTGGGACGTATACAGGCTGTATCAGATACCCCCTAACAATAATCAACTGGGGTATATAACCATAGCTATATATATAAGCTAAAAAGAATATAAAAAAAAAATTGGAGTATTTTTTTTTATATTTTTTATATAGGAATGATTACAGTTAATACTACCATTCCCATAGAAAATATAAAAAAAAATTACTCCAATTTTTATTTTTTATTTTTTTTAGCTTCTATAGCAGCAGCTATGGTTATATACCTAGTGGATTATTGTTAGGGGGTATCTGATACAGCCTGTATAGGCTGGAGATGAATACAAATTCTATCCCTACAAATCCATAGCTAGTATAGCACCTATGTAAATTATATATCTCTTTCTCTCTTACTCGACAATTTCCGCATTACCTCTAGACCCATTAACTATCCCCCACCGTATCGAGCGGGGCAGGTGCTAATCGAAAAACTTTCCGGCGGTTATTGACCCAACAAGTTTTCTAATCGTCCATATATATTCTATTTGCTGGCAAATAGCTCGCTAGTTTGTTTGTTCATAGGTGATGGGGGCACGTGCTTCCAACAGGCAAAGTTAGAGGTATTTTATTTGTGAACAGACACATTGGGCTCTTCCATACAGGGTTACCATGATGTTTTAATGCGATCCAATTCCGAGTCAGCTTAGGTTCGCTCGCTGTCAGATCCATGCTGAAACCTGAATTGAGTCATTAAGACGTTATGGTACTGCCTTTAGTCTGGGAGCAAAGAAATAACGTAGAATGTACCAATAGCTTCTCTTCCCTCACTGATGGAAAATGCCATGAAGAAATTCAGGAACCATGTTTTAGGCGATGCGGCTAGCAGCTCTTAACTATTTATGTATGTCTGTGAACAGGCAGGCAGACCATACAAAAGATACACACATATATAAATCACGTCTTTATCCCTTACGGGGTAGACAAAGTCCAGGGTCACAAGACCTGAAGGCCAGGTTTATCGTGATTGTGGTTCTCATGATACGTAAGAGTTTGGCCCATTTCCTCGATGGGTTAAACACAAACATACATACACCAAGATCACGTGGCAGCGTAAATAAATGTAAAACGAATCTTAGCTCCTTGCCTATATTTTACTTTATTTTACTCACAAGTTATTCTTTCAAGCCATGAAGATTTCTCTAAAATGTTCAGAGTACACTAGGCGACACAAGTGCGCGCACACATGTATGCGGCGCGTATCGCAGTGGCAGGTTACTTTGGCGCCGAGCCACGTGTGATAGGTGAGCCTTTCTAGCCACAGGTTATAGAAAAACAGATGCACTATTAGTTTAAAAAAACGCCGGAAAAAAATGGGAGTCAGACACGGTTGAGTGTCAGTCTACACGTGGTTTTGAGAAGGAAAGCTAGAAAATGTGGTTTTATGGGGTTTGTTTTCAATTTTATTTTATGTTTGTTGATACAGCGTATATTAACGCTCTGTAAAATATCAAATGTCCACTTATTATACAAAAGGTGATCTCTGTGATAGATGGTAGGCATGATGGCCGCAGACTCAATTTTTAACGATTGAGAAACTTACCTCTTATAGGTTATGTTTGACTTAAAAAACAATACAATACAATACAATATAATAACTCTTTATTGAACACCACATATAACAATCAAAACAGAAAAAAGGTATACAGAAGTAATAAGGTAACAATAGGCGGCCTTATCGCTACAGAGCGATCTCTACCAGGCAACCATAACGGACCGGAGAAAAGAACAGATCTGAGCAGGTGGACAATTAAAGAGTACGAGTATTAGAGATAGATCGACGTGTGTGAAATGAAATTTTGTTTGCAAACGCATTAGAAATTATGACTAGACTGCTTTTATCACATATTAAGACTAGATCTAGCTAATCAAAACAGTATAAAGAATATCATTTTTTTGTTTTCCTTTAAATATTGCATTCGCAAATTCTTACTTCGATGGTTTACAAGACAAATGAGTTAAGTGCAGTATTTTTTCATGCCAACTTCACGTTACGACTGTCGAAATTGAATTAAGTACTAATTGAATAATAAGTTGTGTAATTTAAGAACGTCTATTTTCTAAAATTAGAACTATAGAAAACCCTTAGAGTACAGTAGATGCAGGTAGACAGAATATAATGTAACAAGACCTGAAGTCCACGTTTAGCATGATTGTGGGCGTACAGGTGGAAAGGGTAATCAAAGTAGCGATAGATTGTTCACAAAGGATAGATCACAAAGATGATTCCCAATATTTCGCCCTCGATCTAGATCTAGAGACCAACAATATTTTCAGCGTTTTTGTAGCAACTAAACTGACTGCTATCCATGTATTCTGTGACGTCTTGCCGTCGGACCGTCTTGCAACCAAATAAAGAAATTTCCCTGGAAATTTATCTCTCCCGGAATTGTCCCGTAATGTTTGCTAGTGAAGAAAATTTGGATTGTTTGTAAAGCTTTTATTATTGTGTCCCGGGTGATTTATTCTTTGTTCCGAGGCGCGATAAACTAGCGGAAGGTGTGACGGTTTTACTGCTTGAATAAAATGCTGTTAAAATTGGACATCATTTGGTGAAATTCGAAATAACGGTATACTAGGTTTTAAATTATGTTTCCGAATTGAATCGATGGCAAATATTTTTTCACTACATCTATCTAACTAATATTATAAATGCGAAAGTTTGGATGGATGGATGGATGTTTGTTTGTTACTCAATCACGCCAGAACGGCCCAACGAATCTGGATGAAATTCGGCACATAGATAGAGAAAAGTCTGGAATAGCACATAGGCTACTTTTTATCTCGGGAAATTCCCGCGGGATAGCGATAAACGAATTCTTTGCAGACGAAGTCGCGGGCAACAGCTAGTTTATTCAATAAGTAACAATTTCACGAGTCATTAAAATATCAACCTCCTCCTTTCCACCTATACGCCCACAATCATGCTAAACGTGGCCTTTAGGTCTTGTTACCGTGGGCTCTGTCTACCCCGTAAGGGATAAAGACGTGATTTATGTATGTATTAAAATAAAATACAACAATGAACGTAATTACTAATAATTAATATATCATGTCTTTAACGAACCGAATAACACTGAAATACTTAGTAAGACACTTGAAATTACGCGAACATCTTTCCATAAAAGGCGAGATGATAAAAACTAATTTGTATCAACTCCATGACACTTCATTTCACATTCTGAATTCGACCCTACCCCTCACCAGTTAAACTTGTATTTCCAAGTTGGTAACATATGTAACCACGTTTTGATTTAAGTCCGGGTCATAGCAGACATACCTTTATTCTGTGAGTCCATTTACAGAGATATTTACTAGCTTGCTGATCAGGTCAAGGGTAGTCTTGTAACTGAACATACATGTAACTAATATTATAAATGCGAAAGTATGGACAGAACGGCCTAACGAATCTGGACGAAATTTGGCACATAGGTAGAGCAGAGTCTGGACTAGCACATAGGCTACTTTTTATCCCGGAAAATTCCCGCGGGATAGCGATAAACGAATTCTTTGCAGACGAAGTCGCAGGCAATAGCTAGTACATATATAAATCATGTCTTTATCCTTTACAGGCCACAGATCCTGAGGTGAAGACCTAAAGGCGACAGCATGATTGTAGGCGTGTAGGAAAGGGGAATCAAAATAGTGATGGGTTGCTGGCCAGTATAACATGATTCCTAAGATTTACGCCCATGCGGAATCTTGGAGTTAAATAATTCCCTCAACATAGATCAGATTACGAGACTAGAAGTTTCTGCTAAGTAGCTGTTCTAGGTGCGACGAGTTATCTTGAGTCTTGGCACGACGCCTTGAATAACGTCTTGCTAATACTGTAGCATCCCTGATGAAAACAAATCTCTATGTATAACAAAATAGGGGAAAACGATATTGTGTAGGTACTTGGCTTCTGCCAGCGACTTCGTCAGCGTAGAATTAACAATTGACATGTGTATCGCTATCCCGCAAGAACTGTACAATTTTCCGGGGTAAAAAGTAGCCTATGTTTCAATGTATGGTACCAGCTAACTCCGTTTCAAATTTTATCCAAATCTGTCCAGTCGTTTCGCCGTGAAAAAGGAACAAACATAGACACTCACTCACCCGAAACCGACGAGCATGTATGATGAGATTGACGAATGTGGATGAAGCGAAAGAGGTATGTCTGGATCGTAGTGTATATATAGTGTACAAGCTATTCTTAGGTTGAAACTAAGTCAATTGGTGTCGATTGTCCTATGATACCTAGTATTCTCAGACACTTTAGTTGTTGGCAAATATTCTGCACTTAAATAAAGTCTTATACCCCACAGTCCACGATACCTAGCGTCCCTTTGTCACTCACTCACCCGAAACCGACGAGCATGTATGATGAGATTGACGAATGTGGATGAAGCGAAAGAGGTATGTCTGGATCGTAGTGTATATATAGTGTACAAGCTATTCTTAGGTTGAAACTAAGTCAATTGGTGTCGATTGTCCTATGATACCTAGTATTCTCAGACACTTTAGTTGTTGGCAAATATTCTGCACTTAAATAAAGTCTTATACCCCACAGTCCACGATACCTAGCGTCCCTTTGTGTCCCCAAACACATAAGATTCCATTACATACAAGCTTTGCTCGCATATTAACCTTTATGATCTAATTTGGCAATGTCCAGGCTATTTGGCAGATCGCCACGGTACGCCACAGGTACGAGACGAAGAGATAGCTTTTTGAAGCTCCAGAGTACTTAATATATTGTGTTTGGAGGGTTCCGTTCGTGCTAACAATTATTATAAAAAAACGGGACTTAATCACGTAAATAAAAAGTATTTTTATAAATACCTCGACGTTTTGGACGCGACTTTGCATCCATGGTCTCGAGAGGACTGAAGTGGCGGGTATCAACATCTTCTAGCTGCTCGGGTTTTCCTAACGACACGCTCTTGGTCTTTATTATTAGTTTAGTATTTGAAAAAAAGAAAGAAAGAAAACATTTATTGACACAAAACGACACATAAAAAAGAACATTTCAAAAAATAAATCACGTGGCGAAAGTGCCAAAAGGGCCACACTCAGCATGTTGCTGCGGCAGGCCGCAGCGCTGATTTTCAGTGTGACCCTTTTGCCTAAAACTAGAGCTAAAACTAAAAATTGCGACGACGACACGAAGGTCAGATTTTATTAGTTTAGTATAAGTCCCGTTTTCTTATAATGATGTGTGAAAGTCGCGAAAGTTTGAATCGTGCTAACAATGTTTTGGTTTACATAGTTAGGACAGAAATCGAAGTTAGTTTATGAACTACGGCTGCCGGACTCTCTAGAATATACAATGTATGAATATACCTACGCATATTGTGTTTAGTCATGTTTCCAGGTGTCTGATGATCTATTTTTCATGTCTGAGTTTTTTTGTTTCTTTTCTATAAAATTGTGTGTATGCTCTTATATTTGTGTGTCTTGGAAAAAGGAATAAATGTCTTCTTTCTTTCTTTCTTTATCTTACAGGCGTGCGAAGCCAGGGCGTGCCGCTAGTTTCCAAATAGAGTAGAATAATACTCAACATATTGATCTTTTGAAACTCTGTAGACCGTTGTAATAGAATTCTAATGAGTGTGTTAACGTGATCAACATTCCGAACTCGCGTCGTCTGGTCATTTGCACCTTCTAATGGAATTCTAAGAAGGTGCCGCTAATTAAGCACTTCGCTAATTTAAAATGGAGTAAGCAGATTCTTTATTGTACAAATAATTATAAAGAAATAGATACAATGCAGAAAGGCGAACTTATAAGGGATCTCTATCTAGGGATTTTGACATTGGAGTCACTATGAAATAAAGTGTTCAAAGAGAATTGTTGGGTTAAAATTATTGTAGGATACTGTTTTTGGTCCAACTTCCTATGAAAAGAAAATGGTTCAAAAATGATTTTTTCAACTTGACAATCACGTCTTATCGACATTTTCTTCTATAAAGTGCAAAGGAAGAAGCAGACCACATATTTGGCGGATGACCTAATAACTATGCAAGTAAGTTCGTTTTGTAAAAATGAAGACGAACTCCGAATACCTACCTACCCCATACTCCATGATAGAACTTGGCAGATAAAAGATGACAAAACAACAGTACCTAAAATTTGCCTTTCTATTTAAAAGAAATCATTCTACCTACCCCTAGTGGAGTATGACATAAATAAAAGAAGCTGATCGAGTGCATCAAAACATGCCAATGACCAACAATCACCCAAATCGCCAAATCGCAAAATCCAGGTCTCGCCAACCTTTAAATCACGGCGTCATTAACAAGCGGACTTAGGCCGAGTCAATAGTTCAATATTTATGAGCGCAGGGGGCGCCACCAGAGATTTATGCCCGAGACAAGTGCCTTCGGTCAGGTACGTGATTTAGTGGATCTGATGATGCGGGGTTGAGATATACGACCTTTTTTGGGGTGTAATGGGTGCTTAAACTACTGTGATGTGGAGTTAAGATGGCTTTTAGTTTAGCTTGTTTTGTTTTGTGAGAGGGCTGGGCTGAGTTTCTACCTACTAATCTAAAAGCCATATACTTGACAAGCCATAAACTGAATAACATCGTGTAGAAAATTCACGAAAGTAACTTAAACTTAATTTATCGAAGATAATTAATTATGTGGATGCTGAGCTCCCAGCATCTTTGGTTCTCTTTCTCTCTCATATCTCTCTAATTTTTCTTGCATATTTTATCTGACCCTAGTTTGTAGGTCATTCAGTACTCATGCAGTATTTTTTTTTAATAATTAAGTAGGTATATATATGTGGATTTCTTTGTGATAAACTCTCAACTCAACTAAACTAGACTAAACTCTCAAATAAAACAATTACGTCGTAGGCACTCTTGACTTTATTTCCTTAAATTTTTACAACGTAAAAGCAAAGTTAAACGACAAATGAAATCATTCATGCCATTATTGATGGAGCCGAACATTGTTTTCAACCAACCGTAATCGTTCATGAAAACGGAAAATAATAAAACCCCCTAAACATTTATTATCCGAGGCAAGTTTAAAAATGACAAGTTAAAACGCCTGAAAGTAATTTACGTCGTGTCGATTTACCTCTCAACCCTCGAGCGGTAATTTTTATTATCTACAATTCGTCACGTCACCGCCCCTGACAGTTGACGGGCGACGCCATGTTTTATTTTGAATTTTACATAAATGCAATTTTTCACTTACTACACTTCAGTTGATAGACGACGAATATCAAAATATTAACAGTTTTTTTTGTGTAATAATAATGAAATATGGTAAGTTAATTTAAAACAAATGACATTATCTAAAATTCTAGAACATTTTATAGATTATATCTTCTTAGACCGAAGTTTGCGTACGATTTTCTTACTTACTCCCCATTATTTCGTAAAGGTAATTTTGCTAAGGAAAAACTTTAAGATGGATAGGCTGGAAGAAAAACAACAGACGACCGAACCGACTTAACTAAGAAAAAACACCTAAGCGTCAGCGAAAAACTTACCTACGACGGGACAAAAAAAGTTTTTATTTATGCCCTTGCAAAAAGGATTAAACGCGATGGAAGAACATAAGTAAAGATAACCGTTTTATCTGAAATTGCTTAAATGAACGTGGCGGACGTGGCGTGGCGTGGCGTGGCTTAGGCGGGAATTTAATTTAAATGTTGCCGCGTTAAAAATTGGCGGAACGACGTTACCTGTCGCGTCGCACGTGACGCGTGACGTGTTGCTTTAAATGGAAATTTTGTAGTGTTTTGCTGGCAACCCGTGGGTTGTTATTTTATTCGGGAAATTCGGAAACAGAAATGCTTCTTCTTCAAGTTTGTTTTTAATAAAAAAAACGGTGCCAAAAGAGTGAGTTGGCAGTGGATATCCGCTATACCGAAGGATTGCTAATGCATCGCCTACAGGACTAAGATGATTTCCTGATGATGACCTAATGTGCCAGAAATGTCGGTACTTTCTATACCGGAACACAGCAGCGCAAGCATTGCTACTAGGTGCCATGCGACCTGAAGCTATCTCTATCACCGCAGGAGGTGTGCACACAATTTTACGTCTTCCCTGGCCAGGAAGTGGAAATTTCCGCTCACGTAGCGGCGCGAGCCGACGTAAAATAATATACGTTCTGTTTTAAATTGTGAATAACTCAAGTTAAGCAAATACTAGTAAAAGTAAGTCCTATTTATTTGTTATCTAATCAACACTGAGACAAAGAAAGTCTGCAGACACACTTAAACCAACAGCACCTCAATATTAAGCTCAACTAAGCTAACTACCTCACTAGGGATGTGAAAAAAAAATCGATTATGGAAATAATCGATTAAAAATCGATTTTTTCAAATGTAAAAATCGATTTTTATTCGCGATTTTTTTTATCACAAATAATCGATTAATAATCGATTTTTTTTATAATCTAAAATCAAGCATAGTCGATTTTTTATCTACCACCCCCGACATTAAGTCTGGTCTTTTATAACCCGGACCGCGAACTATCAAAGAATACTATCTCCATGGAGATGATATTACGCATTAACGCCATCTGTGCGTCTACGATGGCAGCCCTTCTGTGCTTTTGAAACAGTTTTAATTAATAAAACCATGATAAATAAAATATTTATAGCGTTTATTTTGAAATTCATTAAAAAATTAGGAAAAAATCGATTAATATAAAAATCGATTATTTTTTTAAGAAAAATTGATTATTTATTAATCGATTTTTAATGCGAAAAAAATAATCGATTAATTAAAAATCGATTTTTCACGTAGAATGTCACATCCCTATACCTCACCCACTTACCGCGCAAAAATGGCGGCCGAATGCAAAGAGCTGAAGACAGTCCCCAATAACCATATTACACCGAGGAGGGTCGTAATGAGCCTCATCTAATTACCGACGCGACGTGAGCACGGTGCTAACACCTGCATAATGCAGACGTCTGTTACTTACAAATAATGAAAGGTTGGCGAGCCCTGGCCAATGTTGGCGCATTGGCCGTGTTTGGCCAATGTTTTGGATCAATCGGGTTTATGCCAGGTTTTTTTTCAATGATCCTACTAATATTATAAATGCAAAAGTTTGTGACGATGTGAGTGAGTGAGTGATGTTTGTTCCTTCTTCACGCTGGAACTACTGGATGGATTTGGATCAAAGGAACGGAGATAGCTGGTACCCTAGATTAGAAGATTAGGCTTTTTATCCTGGAAAATTGCATAGTTCCCGCGGGATAGCTATAAATATGTCAATCGATAAATTTTACGTGCACGAAGTCACCGGCAGCTATTAGGTTATATTTTGGTCCTGGCAAGGAAAATAGGATTAAACCTTGTAATCTCTTGGTCTCATTAGGGACATCTTAAAAATTCAACAGTCTACTAATATATTTCATAGGCAGGCACTAGCTTAAAATAAACAATTACTCTAATTAATTATTTACTATGGGTATAAATATTTTCTGGGATGTACAGTCCTTGAGTTACACCTTCACATTGCATACCTCCGATTCGTTGCTCTGAAAATGCCATATACCAGGGATAAAAGTTTTCCTATAAATTCTTAGGTCTAGTCTTTCGATTTATCTTCAATCTAGCTATTGCCGTCCTGGGCAGCAAATCATACCTGGCAGGTAATGGCTGCGCTGGCTAGTCGGCTGGCAACTGATAATTTCACGGCTAGCAAAAGGTTTAATGGTACGAAGGTTAATGTACTGGTTGAGACAAAATGCGACACAAGATTTGAAAAACAAAAGACAATAGACTACTGATGAATGGTTGTACCGATTTATGAACTCGCCAGTGCAAATCCTACTAATATTATAAACTAGCTTTTAGAATTAGCAATGATTTAACATGTTTATCGCTATCCCGCGGGAACTATGCAATTTTCCGGGATAAAAAGTAACCTATGTTTTAATCTAGGGTACCAGCTATCTTCGTCCCAAATTTTATCCAAATCCGTCCAGTCGTTTTAGCGTGAAAAAGGGACAAACATACACACTCACTCACATCGTCACAAACTTTCGCATCCTATCTTACTAATATTATAAATGCGAAAGTTTGTGACGATGTGAGGATGGACGGATTTGGATAAAATTTGAAATAGAGTTAGCTGGTACACTAGATTGAAATATAGGCTGCTTTTTATCCCGAAAAATTGCATAGTTCCCGCGGGATAGCGATAAACATGGCAAAGGTCGTAGCTTTCTAGAGTCGCGACGTAAACAATTACATATTGTAGAATACTCTCAACATCAGTTTTTAAATCTAATTCTACGCGGACGAAGTCGCGGACAGAAGTTAGTAATATATAGAAGGCAACAGTAATTTATTTAACTTACTAGCTGTTGCCTGCGACTTCGTCTGCAAAGAATTCGTTTATCGCTATCCCGCGGGAATTTTTCGGGATAAAAAGTAGCCTATGTGCTATTCCAGACTTTTCTCTATCTATGTGCCCAATTTCATCCAGATTCGTTGGGCCGTTCTGGCGTGATTGAATAACAAACAAACATCCATCCATCCATCCATCCATACTTTCGCATTTATAATATTAGTTAGATTATTGACAACTTTCAAATCACACAAAAACTTAGTGCACATTCCATCAACAATTACGTAGTCTCATCAGCTAAAAAGCTCACCTCGTGTGAACTTCAAAGGGTTGTAAGGTTGAAATATGATGTTTTCTCACAACCACAATACCTTCACACAAACAGCGCTGCTTTACCATTTTAAACGCTACAGTCTTGCACTTAAGACGTTGTCCTCTGTAAGAAGGTGGTTCTTGCGGTCTAGACACATTTCATCTGAGCTATGGGGTTATTCCGGTGATGGGTGAGGTAGTGTTTGAGCTGACACGGGAAGAGGATAGCGACTTACGAGATGAGGGGCTGGACGGAAAGTTACCTGTCTTTAGTTTGCATTTTTAAAATACGTTCGCAAATTAAATAGGTACAATGAGAATAATAGAAGGCGCTGATGATTTGCCTATAGCAAATAGGCACGCTTGAGATATTTTTTACAAATTAACGAGTACGTGAGAGCGAGCAGCCATGGCATATAATGTTTTTAACCCCAGTCGCAAAAAGAGGAGTGTTATTAAGTTTGATGTCGATGTCTGTGTACCTATGTGTGTATGTATGTATGTAAAACTCTTTATTGTACATAAAGCACATGAAAAAGATGAATACAGGAAAACACAAATGCACAAAGGCGAACTTATCCCTAAAAGGGATCTCTTCCAGTTAACCTTTGAACGATTGACAGGACATAGGTATTAAGCAAGAGTAGACACACAGAAAAAGTAAAAGAACTGATCAAAACCTAAAATAATCCTAAATGCCTAAATTTTAAATACTTAATGTAAGATATAATACATAACAGATAAATACGATAAACTAATACATAATAAATACATAATAATAAATACATAATAAATAAAATATATTACACAACATATACATATACATAAGTAACAAAACTCAACACATTCATTTGAGATGAGAGGACCCATCAAGCCAATACGCCTTCAAGCGACAGCGCAGGGTAGCAACAGTCTGCGATTGCCTGATATCATCTGGTAACCGATTCCAGAGCCGAACAGCGTGTATGTGTCTGTAGCATTGTAAATCTCAAAGGGATGGAGCGATTCATTCGAAAGCCAGTTTCCTTGTGGTGGATATTAGCCATATTATATGTACAGTCACCAGCATAAATAAGTGATCACTTTTGTACCTTGTCACTTTAAAGTCATGTTTGAAAATACGAAATCATGTAACGACTGAAAGCGACAAGGTACAAAAATGATCACTTATTTATGGTGGTGACTGTACACATAGTACACAAATCACGTCTATATTCTCTAAGGAGAGAAGACCTAAGACCAAGTTCAACAATGAAAATTAGAACACAGAAAAATTCGGATAACTGAAAGGATTCGAAATAAAACCATTTCAATCAATGAAACAGTTTCAATAACAAACTGCTCAATCAAGACGACACTACAGTCAAACATCTCAAACTTCCCCATGTAACTCACGAGTATCCGAAAGTAAAACTCATTACTAACTTTTCTGCACCTCAGGTTAACTTATACCTAAAGTTTCCCGGGCCAGTGCCAAGAAATCCTTCTGCAAACCTAAACGCTTAATTGTAGTATCTCAAAGTTCTGAGGGAATCGCCAAGTTTTCTTTTTAAGATTTTTTATTTGCTCAAAGTTTTAGTTTGGAGCTAATACAGTTAGTAAATAAGGTTAGTGTGTGATATTTAAGGGATTTTATTCGACTTTTCTTGTTCGCTGGATCAAGTTTTTCTTGTCACTCGTTGCTATGGTTACGTTCTGCTCGGTCACTCTAAATTTAAACCTTAACCACCTTATTCATAAATGCTCTATAGGCTTCTGCAAACTTAGCAATCGTTTGTCCTTATCTGTGAAAGGTAAATGTCAAAGTGACAGATAAGGACAAACGATTGTTAAGTTAGCAGAGGCCTATAGAGCGTTTATGTATAGGGGGTAAGTATCTACTTAGCATGTTAGTATAGACACAACAATTCTTCTAACAAACAAGGGCCTTACCATGACGTCTTAATGTGACTCAGTTTAGGTTCGCTCGCTGTCAGATTCATACTAAAAGTGACAGCTAAAACTTGAACTGAGTCGGAATTAGGACGACATGGTAAGATCCTTGTATTACTTTTGCCTCCTCGCTGATAGGATAGAATAACAACAATAGTTGATCCACACAAAAGTCAAAAAATAATAACAAAACTTTCTTGTTAATTTAACTGAAAACGAAACAAACAGGGGTAGGCTTAAGTGGAAAGGTAGCGGATACGAGGCCCGCGGGAGCACGGAACCTCCGCTTTATTGCCTGTTGTTTAGTCTGTGCCCGTTGTTAACCTGCCTACTGGACCCTAGTCCAAGGATTTAAATTAGCTAGGTACTTTTTCTGTCTACGACAAAGCTTCAAATGTTATTATTTATGTATATGTATCTATACGCTGCAAAGACAATATAACCACTAGACTGCTCATGCGGGGGGAATCCGTACCGCCAAACATTAGCTCCGACAGAGCTAATACAGGCTCGCCCCACTCAAATCTTCGTTAGTTCCAATTCCGTACTACGCTAGGAACGATCGCTCGAAAATAATAAAAAAAAATATAAATATGCCGTTCTGCGCCATCAAGTGGTGCGGTAAAAATAGTAAAACATCGAACTATTCCACTGATGGTGTTACATTCCACAGGTATGTACATTTTCATTTATAAATTCGAAAAACTTATTTAATAAATTAAATACCTTCGTTTTTAGCCGTCTCTGTCACTCCCAGGCTCAAATACATATAGCCATCCCGCTTTAGTGCGGCACGTGTAAGTTAGTGATGTCCCACCCGCTTTTAATAATCACTATCGAGGAATCTTAAGTAACAAGCTGCAGGATTACGCAGTGGAATAGTTAAATAAAATAATGATTAGGGTTTAGTCAGAGTATGGGAAAGTGGTCACCATTCGTAGACTTTATAGATTTCATTTTTTATTTTTTATTTAATTGTCAAATTTAGCTAGTTTATGTACATAAGTGTAAAGTGTAATAAATATAATTGTAGTTTGTTACAAAAAAGTCCGAAACTATTATGTCAAAATGTTATAGCCATTTTTCAACGATAATGGTGACCACTTTCCCCTAGGTAATAATAATATTGCAAGCTTTTTTTTAGTTTCACCTGTCCCGATGTTTGTTTGTCTGTAATCAAACCTTGCAAGTTAGATTTGATCCATTTCCCGGTTACCAATTGAGATGAAATTTTGCATACACATACAATTAAAAAAATTAAGTGTCAAACATGTATTGGTGCATTAATAGGCGACACAAATACTAAGTTATCACATCAAAAAGACGTTCAAAAAAAACTTTTTTACGGTTCAAATACAGTCCTAGAAATTTGTCGCCGGTGTGAAATCAATATTAAAAGAGCTATAAATGAAAATGGATCAAAAGTATTGCCACCAAAATATAATTCAGATTTCTTCGAAAGAACTGTGTTAAAGTCGTTTATAGGGTACAATTTGTTTCCTGACATACATTTTCATCAATTTGAAGTTGAAACCGAAAATCACATAATTGAGCTGACTAGGTGTGTTATAAAGAAATACGTCGATGCGAGGTTGTCATATTTTACCAAAAATTATAAAGATCCTAAGAAGTTCATTCGTAAAACTTTGTCAAAATTAATTCATTTTAAAAATCAATAGTACTACTATGTAACGTTAGATATGTTCCGATGCCGATTATGACTTCGGCTGAAACTAATAATACTGTTATTGTATTGTTCATTAAAAGTGTTGCCTTTATAAATATTTTTTTTATATTTGTTGTTATTTAATCCAATTCCCTCTACATACATAGCCGTCTTTATTGTCTTCTACAAGCCATGCTATTAAGTTTGGTAACGTCCCATTTTACGAATCGGTTCACGGGCTGCGTTCGAAATCGCTATAGTAATCGTATGGTTTGGCTATGACATGGCTATAGCGATTTGGAACGCAATTTTTTTGCAATATTTAAAAATCTATGGATAATATGCCAAAGTTATCGTAAATCAACAAATACACGGTGTATAGGCCGGGATGATGACGATGATGATGATGATATACAAAGTAAGAAGCCGGATACTGGGCTCTCTTTGCCGGATAGTCGCCGATTATGTTAGTTGCAAAATAGTCGGCTTTACCGACTAGTCGGCACATCTCTAGTGAACATACCTACCTACATCAAAAAACGTACAGTCTAACATAGAAAGAACCTCCTTTTATTGAAGTCGGTTAAAAATAATAAGAGGTAAATGGGGAAATTACACACTAAAAGGTAAAAAGTAAATGTTTTATCGATAAAAGTCCAAAACGCGAATGGCACATCACTAAATTCTTTGTTGACATTGGGATGGCCTTGAGTCAGCCAATGAGAGGCTTTGTCTACCCCCCGCAGTCTTCACTAAACTGGCGAAACGGTTTTAAGGAACAAATGCGTCTTTTATCACTCCACTGGTTTACTGCTTCGTGATACGCTGCTATAGGTAACGGTATATAAATAGATTTATACCACTTTAGAGTAATTTTAAAAATCGGACTCCTACATAAATTGCTAAATTCTCACCAACATAGCAAAATAGTATTAAAAAACTAGCTTACTTTAATTACAACAAACTTCTCAGCGTAACAGTATCTAACCATTACTGACCACTCAGTTAAAGAGGTGCCCGCAAACATGCATTCGCGGAGCAAACAGAGGCGCTGCCAAAAACGAACAAATACCTTCCAGACGTGGATAAAAAGTTCCATTGGACAGCAGAGTGGTCCTAATTGAGAAGAAACAATATTAACAGTGGACGAGTTATTTTGCTATTAATACGACAAGTTTTTAATAGGGTTCCGTATTCCAAAAGAAAACTGGAACCCCAATAAGATCCCTTTGTCGAACATCCGTCCGTCTGTCAAACACCTTTTTCTCAGGAACGTGGGTATAAAGTTGAAATTAATACCAAATGCTGTTTCACCGCTCTCTGTTAGTTCCCAGTTATTCCGTCTCTATTTATTACTACGAAACAGACAGAGACATCATCATAGATAACTGAAACTTAACTAGAGTGGTAAAGCAGCCCCTAAGTCTGCGGCTCCTTAGAACTGTGAAAAAATCAATTCTCTAAGTTAACTCAGTCAAAAGATACTATCATTATCAGAGAAGAGGTTTCCATATGTAAACTATCGTGTTTCCAAAAAAATAGGGGGTACTTCATTGTCCTAGAAACTTGAAATTTAGTATAAAGGTAGCTCTTATAGCGTAACTAAAGAATTAAGGTGCAAAATCGTCCATGTAAATAACCAATATAAAATTATATCACTGCCTACATTTCACTTAGGAGGCAGGGTTCTGCTATTACTAGATTTTACATTCAATTGCCGAATTTGTATGGAACCCTAGGTGCGCGAGTCTGACTCGCACTTAGTCGGTTTTTTTTGTTCATACAAAGTGAATTTAATCATTTTTGTGATTTTTTTTTAATGTTTACAGTTACCTTTAAAAAACCTTTAAAAAATCATCTGCATATACACACCGTAGCAACCGTGTCATGTTACTTGTCAAGCTCCGTCACGGAACGTCACGCGCCGTGTCGTGTCACGCACCGTGTCACGTCACGGCCCGTGATGTGTTGCCAAGGCTAGACGGTGACACGCCACTGAAAAGTAACATTAAATGACACGTGAAGTACAGGTTGTACAGAAGTTATAGCTTATTTTATTTGTGGTATAAAATATGAATAAAGTGAAATTAAGTTCAGTGGGTAGCAAAGTTACGATTGTATTTGATGTTTTAAGACGATTTCTTTCAAACGAATGAAACGTTTCATTCGTCTGTGGAAATAAGTTTAGTGAAGTGTACTTAATTAGACAATAATTGGGATAATCGATTTTTTATCTACAGAAATACTAATTGACGTAAGCTTTCAATTAAAACGAATTGTGTGCATGAAATCTTATTAAATCACGGTGGTTAGTTAGTATGTAGTGGTTAGTAGGAGATCTATTTTAAAACGTTTGTTAGTTGTAATTTAAAACGTGAATTTTGAACCAAGTTATAAAATCGTATATTTTTACCAGAGACATCAGTATAATTATTACCATATACATTCTTACCTCCAAAACATTGATAGCTCATAAAACCACTATATTACCTTCTATTTTGCAGTGTCGGTCTAAAAGAAATACAGTCGGAAACCATTAGAAAATACAAAGTGGTACGTGGGCATCGAGCTCGTGATCGGCTCGCAGTAAATCATTGTAAGCCATACCTGAAGGGGATTTATACGAAGATTGTCGTGTTAGGTGCTTTTGATATGGTGAAAATGGGGGAAATAAAGTGGGTTGCGTTGTGTGGGCAAGTTGTATTTTTGAATCAACCTGTATGTAACATATTTTTTATTTTAGTAAGTGAGTTTAGATACACTAAAAGGAACAGTAATTGAGTCAAGTGAAAAACTTGTTTTCACAATATAAAACATTAATTATTTAACTTTTTTTTAAGTCAAGTCATGTTTCAGAATAACTTGTATTTAGTTTGGATTTAATTTTGCGCGGACAAAGTCGCGAGCAACAGCTATTATACATATAAATTACAGAAACATGTAACAATAAATCCTTCAAATAAATAAATTACAGACTCGTTAACGCGGGGGCATCAATTCAAAAAACAAAAGAACGCCAGCAATGACATTTACAAAATTCGAAAACGTACCAAAGCGGTCGAGGTGTAAGCAGCTGGAAAATCGGCTGAAAGCGGCTGAATTTATTGCACCAGCACACGGTGAGTGATTGATTCTATGCATTGATGCCGATGAAGTGTGCGACAGCCTTTATTCAGCCAGTGTGATGTATGCCTTTAATTTATTTGATGTTCCATTTTTAAATGGCAGCGGGAAGGTCAGTTTTATTGGTTTAGATTTAGAATTTCGTTTTTGGTAGCGTTCGCGAGGTTGCGCTTGTGTTTTGTTATTGCTGTTTCCTTTTTTGAAAATAATCGCGTGTTTTTTTATAAAAGGTAAGTTATAGCTCTTTTATTAAAGATAATGTAAGGTATTAATGACAGTCCCTGTATCAGAAAGAATAAAATAAGGCTGACTGTCTACACTCATGACTCACTTAAAAAATGAGTCGTTAAAAAAATATATGTAAGGGGTTCTCTATTGTTTGCCCGAATTTCATATGAACTAATTTCACATGCCCGAATTTCAGTTGCCATAATTTTATATTCCATAACGATATATATGCCATAATGATCATTAGCCATATTTTCATTTGCCATAATTTTCAGGTGCCATAACGATACGTTTGCCATAAATTTCATTTTTCCTATTATCAATTGTCCTAAAATCATTTGCCATAAAATTCAAACGCGATAATAATTATTTGCCATAAAAAACCCAGAATTTTGATTGATGTCTAGAAAACAAATATAAATATGAACTGAATGACTGAAGCGAAGTCGACGGAGCTCCGCGAAGCGGAGCTCCTATTCCGCCTAGTTTTGGCGCTTCGCGCCTTGACACCATTCTAACCTAACCTAACCTATAATTATATTAAATGACCAGTCATGTGGCTATTGAGGGGGGCTTCGCCACCCGAGCCCCCCGAGCCCTTAGAGATGCTTCTATTTCTGCTCTGAGGGTCGCAAAAAACCTAACGAACCTACCGTGTTTCGGTGGCAGTAAATTTCAACAGTCTGGATCTGTATTTTCCTTATTATGACAAATGATTGTTATGGCATGAAATATTAGTGATTTTGAAAGTTATGGAAAGTAAAAATTATGGGAAGTGATATTATGGTATCTAATATTAGGGATGTTGAACATTATGACGTTTGATTATTATGGCATTCAAAAATTATGGCATGTGATATTAGGGCAATTGAAGGTTATAGCCAGTGACCATTATGGCAAATGAAATTAGTACAAATGAAATTATGGGAAATGGAGGGATCCCGTTTTTTAAATGTTAATCTTAACTAAGTACCTACGTTAAGTTTTTATTAAACGACCCTTGGTTGTTAGTTGGGTATAAGTGACGACAGTGTTAGCGTGAAAACATTGTTTATTAAAAAGTTACACTTACACAGAGGCTCATAATTTATTGGGATTTCGTAAAAAATCACCAAATTACTAAGACAAATGCCAATCGGGGTTGCATCATTAAAAAAAAGGAAATCTGGGAGTATTGATGATCACGATGAGCGTTCGAGTCGAGCATTCAATTAAGGAGGGTAAGCATCAGCTCTGATTAATAGCGGTGGAGGGTGGGGGGCAAGGGAGAGGAGGGAGCGGGGGAATAAAAAAACAGCCAAGTGCAAGTCGGACTCGCGCACGAGGGAACCCTTGGTGTAGGGGTATAGCACGCGTCACGGAATGACGAGGATTCGGGTTCGATTCCCGGCCATAGCTTTACTTTTCTAATTTTTCTGTGTTCTAATTTTCAGTGTCGTTTAGATTTTTTTTTGTTTGTATAAATCTTTATTGTACGTAAAACACATACATACATACATACCGTCACGCCTCTTTCCCACAGGGGTAGGCAGAGACTACTTTGTTCTACTTGCTACGATCCTGACAGTATACCTCTTTCGCTTCATCCATATTCATAAAAAAAAAATGATTTTTTTTATTTTTTTTATTTTTATTAATCTCTTCATACATGCTCATCGGTTTCGGGTACATAAAACACATTATAAATATATCACATTTCTTAATGAAACATGAAAAATCGTAAAAAGATGACTAAAAGTGAAAGTAAAGGCCAAGAAATTGGAAAATATAATAGTTTTATGCTACAAATTAGTCAGCGATTAGAAAGAGAGATCCGATGATGTGACGTCACCTGTCATAACGCCCGTACAAACTCCATATTAAAATTCTGTTTTCTGGAAAGAGATAGAGACAAATCTTTGATAGCTTATATATCTCAGGTGTTTTTAGGCTCTGACTACCCCGTAAGGGGTATAGACGCGATTTGTGTATGTGTATTTACATACAGATGGCGGCACGTAAGTCTAACGTGGAGTACGCCCGCCCGCGTCTCCTGCACTCCCCCGCGATACCTTATTTTCGACTACTGCGCATCAACAGTCATCGCTAGACTTACGTGTCGGCATTCGTAATAATATGTGTATGTACTCAGCCAAGATTACTGCCTCCTGTAATCAAGGCTTATAACAATGACATATTACTAATAGACGCGTTATAGCTGAACGAAACTCCTATCGGACATGGCAACGTTATTGCCGTTACTGGAAATTAAAAAAACCTCTGCGCGCGCCGACAGCGGCTGAAAACATGTCAGGCAATTACCTTAATTTAAGCTTGCCACGGGGAGATCGCCTATGACGTATCTACCTCAGTCTTATATAGTATATCATAGGCTTATTAGGTACTTATAGACTACTTATAAGGTAGTATTTCCGCTCCAGCCTATGACTTGTAGGCCCACGATCGCGGACGGGCCGAGGCATCCATTCACCTGTCTGGATGGCTCAACGCTTCATGCCAGCTCCAAAGATACCCTACAAGGGGGTAAACTACCCCGGCGGACCAAGAAATGGGGAGAAATGCGTGGGTAATAGATGGTAGGTGGTGTAACGGTGCTAGTGTTTGGGTGAACAAAAAAACCGACCAAGTGCGAGTCGGAATCACGCACCGAGGGTTCCGTACAAATTCGGCAAGTGTGTGCCATATCCAGTGTTAGCAGAGCCCTGCTTTTAATCAAAATGTATATAGTGTGAGATCATTTTAATTGGTTACTTACATAGACAGACATTAAAAAAAAAACCGGCCAAGTGCGAGTCGGACTCGCGCACGAAGGGTTCCGTACCAGAAATTAACCTCTTTGCTATTACGGTTCATGAGATACAGCAAAAAACGCCAACAAGTACTCTGTTGTATGGGAGCCCCCCTTAATTAACATTATTATTTTGATTTTAGTGTTTGTTGTTATAGCCACAATAAAAATACATAATCTGTGCAAATTTCAACTGTCTAGCTATTACGGTTTTTGAGATCTAGCTCGGCGAGTGGTAGCCATGAAAAAGGGCTAAAATATCACGTTTTTTGTATGGGAGCCCCCCTTAGTTATTATTATTATTTTGTTTTTAGTACTTGTTGTTAGAACGGCAACAGATATACACAATCTGTGAAAATTTCAACTGTCTAGCTATTACCGTTCTTGAGATACAGCCTGGTGACAGACGGACGGACGAACGGACCGACGGACGGACGGACCGACGGACAGCGAAGTCTTAGTAATAGGGTTCCGTTTTAACCCTTTGAATAAGAATAAGAATAAGAATAAGAGAACTTTATTAGCTGATACGGAAACACAAACAGAATATTACAAATGGATACTTATTCTAACCAGCAGTGGCGTGGCGTCAAGTATATCAGAAGGCAAGCCGAAGGGAACTTAACTAGCCTTTTCCTCTAATTCTGCACAATAAATTGCCCAACTGCCTTAAAATAGGCAAGCCAGTGGAAATCGAGTTCTATGGACGCCACGACACTGCTAACCAAACGGTCGCCACTCAGCTATGTGTCACGATAAGATCCAGTAGGATATATAATGTCGTGACGCTGATTTTCAGTGATGCCAGTTACAGAGGTGGCTGTCACCAGGCACACATCCCAGTACATACTGCTTTACGAAATCACCACTTCCAATACCCATACCTAATACATACCTTTGGGTACTGAACCCTAAAAACAGATTGTTAGATGTATTTCATTATTCTTATCATCAACCTCTTGAAAATGGACTGCCAAAGCAGCTGCAAAACTATGCCTCAAAATTGAAAAAAAATACACTCTTGTATGTAAAGGCCACGTTTAGCACAAACGTAAAGGTGAAAAGGGGTACCCAAATAGTAATGGGTTGCTAGTCGCATCGCCTATAACACGATTCCTAAGATTTTTGCCCGTTCCCTCGATGGGCTATTACCATCTGCGTGGGAAGAGAAGCAACTGGTACATTCTAGGTTTTTCTTCCTGACCAGCATGGAAGTTAAGTACATAGTTGCATTAACATATTAGCCGTTTATTTTGAAAATTTTATTAATATTAGTGGTATTATCATCTCCAACAATATATCCAAAGGCGTCCAAACAAAAGCATTTATCGCGATAACTCCGGAGCGATTGAAAAACGAAAAGGAAGTGTCTAAAGGTTTTTAAAAAGAGAAATGGTCGTGAATAGCCTTTTAAAGGTACGAGACAAATGGTTCGCCGGCTTATAGGAGAAGTTGCTATAATGTCTTCAAAACGTACAAGTTATACAAAAAAATATTTTTCAATACATTTGCTCGAAAAATTCACTTTCAAAGGATGTATACATGGCTCGTAAGTTAATTTTACCGCACTAGTGCGATTTTTTTACAGTTTTTTTTTTATTTTCCATCTTAAAAGTTTACAAGCAAAGAGTATTAAATAACAAAAATAAAAAATATCGACTTATACGCAGAAAAATGTATAAATAAACAAAACTAAGTAATGAATTTGCAAAATTTATTGTAATTAGTGTAAACTGAAATTTAATTACCTCAGATTTTAATGATTTCCACCTTTTATTTATTCGAAAAAATCTCAGTGGCTGAACGCGTCGAACCTTTTGCCTGATAATTTTAGTTAACCTAATTAAAACAAAACTTACGCATGCGCATTACGGTACACGGACGCGCCATTTTTGTAAAACTTTGCGTTGTTTTGTGTTGTTCATTATAGTGTACAAAAACCAAACAAAATGAGTTCTTCAAGTGATGAAGTCAACAATAACATGGAGTTAACTCCGCCCGATATTTTAAGTAAGGCGCAAATCACGCAAAATAGTCTTTTGCCATCAAAATCTCGGGAAAGGTATTTATTCTTCAATTTTGTGTTATTAATGTCTTAAGTGTATAAGTGCCTATTTTCTCACAAATGTATTGAAAAACGTCGTATGATACGCGGTTGGCAAGGTTTTACAAATTCGTGACCATGAAAACCCTCGCCTCACGGCTCGGGTTTATCAACTGGTCAGCTCATTTGTAAAACCTTACTTACCAACCTTGTATCACAAATAACTATTGCAAATAGGCCGCCAAGCGCTCTTTTACATGCCTTTTTTTGGAAATTACCAGCGCATTCGGAAAAACAATTGTCTAGAAGAACGCGCCGCAAGAAACTTGGCACAAAGTCATTTTTTCAGAATAAAAATAGATTTGTAACAATTAAATTCTACTCAACTAATACTTTTAATCACTACATAGTATAAAACAAAGTCGCTTTCCTCTGTCCCTATGTATGCTTAGATCTTTAAAACTACGCAACTGATTTTGATGCGGTTTTTTTTAATAGATAGAGTGATTCAAGAGGAATGTTTATATGTATAATTTGCAGATGAAGTCGCGGGCAGAAGCTAGTACATTTATAAAAAGGATCTATAAGGTGCCAAAGTAAAGCAGATACCTTAAATATCTGTAGCAGAGAAGCGTAGGTATAGGTACCATCAGCCAAATATATGGTCTACCACCCGAAGGTTAAAATTCCTTTGCACGTCACAATATAATATAACGTCGATAAGACAGGCTGTCAACTTGAAAGATCGACTTTAGCGACATTTACATTTGATATGAAGTTGGATGAAAAGTGGTAGACCACTTATTTGGGCGACCGTACACATAAAGTCTCTAATAGGCAGGTCAAATTAAAACAAAATAATATGAAAAAAAAAAACGAATAAAAATAATCTAAGTTTAATGGAGGCCTAAGTACTTGTGGAAGTCGGATGACATTACAATAATCTGGTAGCAGCAACCTGGTGGCCCGGCCAGGACAGTCTCCGCAGGAGGGAACTCTTCAACAATAAGTCGGATTGACTTGAAATTTGGTACACTTGTAGGAAACATGGCAATTTTGGCCACAAAACCCCTGTCCATTTCTCTCTCTAGAGTATCAAATATGAACGGAAAGCGTATCAACAATCGCTGCATTTTACTGTACAAAACCTGCACGGAAATAGCATAAACAAAAGGTTTTTGCCGCACCATCTATCAAAGTCTCCTCTAAACCTACCATTAAATCTGAGCATCAAGTTCATTCCAAACAGCGCTGGCATCCCGAAATAGTTTCCCGCGTTATTAATCAACGTTTAGCGACTTGGGGCAGGTGAGCGGAAGGGACCCAGCGGACTGCGAGAGATAGCATTTTTCTCAAGGAAACCGTCGTCGAAAGTTTTTGAGATAGTGGACGGAGTTTTATGACGATAGTGTTGAGAAGTTTTGAGATGTTTTATTAAATTCACCGTCGACTGAGGTCGTCGCTCATCAGAGTTAGTGGTGGTCGTTATTACAATAGCAGATAACGTAATGCATTATTTGCACGCAACGAATAACACATTATCGAATCGTCAACTATCCTGTTATCATTATTCGTTGTCTGTTGTCAACGTTGTTCATCAGCGCACTGTTGCCGCACTTGGCATAGAAGCGCAAGCGAGTGCGCAACAAATCAAGTAGGTGTGTGCGAGAGTTAGCGCTATACGCGCGAGCTCGCATCGCAATCGCAATTGAAATAACTGACTTTTGGTATTATTAGTTGTTGCTGTTTGTTGTCAGTCAGTACAATAACAAACAAGGTAACAGAGCGTTGTTTTGCTTTTGTTCCCGTATGTTTTTATTACGCTGCGATCGCGACGAAATAAGTATACCAATTATTTAATAATAAGTTCATTATCGTTCTGTAAAACAGCAACATAACAGGATAACAGACAACAGTTTACAATAACAGCTATTTGAGAATAACACAACACTGTTATTCATTATTGCAAAACAGCCGTTATTGCCACCACTAATCAGAGTAACAGGGTTGCCGTGACGTCTTATGCCATTCCATTCCGATTCAGTTGAGGTTCGCTCGCTGTCAGTTCCCTCCGGGGTTCGATTCTTAAAATGACAGCTAAAATCTGAACTGAGTCTGAGTTGAATCGTATTAAGACGTCATGGTAGCAACTGTTATCAGATATACTATTAACCAACTCATCTGCGAGCTGTAACCAAAAACTCTGCGGGTTCAATCTCAAAGTTAGAGTACTTACACCAAACTTAACTGTCTAGCATGCAAACGTAACTAATCGAAAACATTTACATTTTTTTTAATAATACAAATAAATATAATGTAGATACACGACCAAAAGAACAAGTAAGTACTCCTATTATTAGTAACTAGCTTCTGCTTGCGGCTTCGTTCGCGTAGAATTAGACTTAAGAAATGATTATTCTTTTTTTTATTTTTTATTTTTTATGTGAATAGGTAGGCAAACGAGCAAATGGGTCACCTGATGGTAAGCGATCACCACTGCCCATAGACACCCGCAGCCCAGGAGGGATTGCAGATGCGTTGCCAACCTAGAGGACTTAGATGAAATGCCTCTTGTGCCCGTAATTTCCCCGGCTATCTTACTCTCCAGTCTCCACACCGGAACACAGCAGTCCAAGCACTACCTTTGACATGTTTATCGCTATCCCACGGGAACTATGCAATTTTTCGAGATAAATAGTAGCCTATGTGTTAATCTAGGGTACTAGCCATCTCTGTTCTAAATTTCATCCAGATTCGTTGGGCCGTTCTGGCGCGATTGAGTAACAAACAAACATCCATCCATCCATCCATACTTTCGCATTTATAATATTAGTTAGATATTAACACATACATACTACTTACAGGGTAGACAGAGCCTAAGATAACAAGACCTACAGGCCAAGTTCAGCATGATTGTGGGCGTATAGGTGGAAAGGGGAATCAAAATAGTGATAGGTTGCTAGCCGCATCGCCTATAACTGATTCCTACGATTTTCGCCGATATATTTCTTTAGCTTCGCAAAAATAAATTCAGACAAAAAAGGCAATACGTCCTTCATGACGCAACACTAATTACTTCTACAAAACGCAACCACTTGACTCTTAAAGAAAACGAATCCTAATTTGTTGTAGTTTTTTACAAGTACCTAATTACTGGGCAGATTAACGTGAAATTTCTTGCAAATTCCCCACGCGTCGGCGCCTCGTTAGGGTCCAGTGTTGGGGTTTGTTAATTAAAAACCTGTCCGCTCTGACGCGAACTGGTAAACACCGGTTTTTTAACAAAAGAAAGATGGCGGCAGAAGGAAAGTCTGTCTTGCGTTTAAGTCGACGTTACCAACTGGAAATTAAAATTGAACTAAGGAAAAGTAATTTTTCGAACAAAATAAATTGTTTTAGGACGTTATTATAAAAAGTTAATGTTTGGACGAATAAATCATAATATTAATTACTTCCATGTTGATCTGGGAGAAAAGAAAAAACATAGAATGTACCAGTTGCTTCTCTTCCCGCGGTGGTAAAAGCCCATCGAGGGAACGGGCGAAAATCATAGGAATCATGTTATAGGCCAAGCGGCTAGCAACCCATCACTATTTTGATTACTATTTTTGAGTCTTACGGTAATTTCATGTTGAAACCAAACCCTTTCATTCCGAGAGGAGGCCTGTGCCCAGCATTGACGTATATTGTTGGAGATGAGATGTAACGAGACATATTCAGAAAGCTAAAATATTCAACAAACCGTGCGAGTAAACGTCGAACCAATTCAATGAGCAAGGAACACGGAAAACAATTCAAAAGTTCACCTTAGCCGAACTAAAAAAGAAAACCGATAACGCGATCGACAATTACCGGTTTCGAGCTGAAACTACGGCCAATAAAAGGGGATTACCGATTCAATAAGTTCGCCTGATAAAAGTTGGGAACACCTGCCCTCACCCCTTTAGGTATTGAAACTTCTGTGCTATTTCGTGCTCCAGTGAATTCTGCGTGGGATGTTTAATGGGTCTAATTTTTATTTCATTGCGCACTAGGGAGTTAAGTGACGTATTTCTGAGCTCTGCCAGATTATTCATAAACGCTTATTTTACGCCCGATGGTTTCATTAGTAAATTGCATGTTATCAGAGCTTCAGCATTATGCTTTGCACTGGACCCTCGTGGGTGTTATAGCCCAAGCCCTTACATTCTGAAAGGAAGCCTGTGCTCAGCAGTTAGATGTATATAGTCGTTTATCGCTATCCCGCAGGAATTTTCCAGGATAAAAAGTACCGTATGTGCTATTCCAGAATTTTCTCTATCTATGTGCCGGATTTCATCCAGATTCGTTGGGCCGTTCTGGCGTGATTGAGTTACAAGCAAACATTTATTTCCGAACATCCATCCATCCAAACTTTCACATTTATAGTATTAGTTATACAGTCAAAGTCAAAGTGATTTATTTGCAAACATAGGTGAAACTTCCACCGTTTCCGTTTTTTCTTTGTTGGTGATTTTTAATCATCACTGTTTGTAACCAGTATCACCTATGTTTGCAAATAAATCACTTTGACTTTGACTTTGACTTTAACTTTATATTGAGACGAGCTTTATATAATAATAATGATAATGATCATCATCACCATCGTCATCATCAGCCTATGTTCGTCCACTGCTGGATGATAATGATGATTCGATGTAATTATTATTTTCCATGCTGGTTTTGGAGCAAAGTAAAAACATAGAATGTACCAGTTGCTTCTCTTCCCTCGCAGATGGTAAAAGCCTATCAAGGGAATGGGCGAAAATCTTAGGAATCATTGTTATAGGCGACGCGGCTAGCAATCCATCACTATTTTGATTCCTGTTTCCCCGCACCCACAAACATGCTAAACGAGGCCTAGCTTTTGTTACTCTGTATACCCCGTAAGGGATAACGGCGCGATTTAGCTATGTATGTATGTGAGACAATACTACCAATGCAATAGTAGAGTCAGGTCACTAACCCCACCTTAATTAAACGTTAGTAATTAACATTAAAAGCGAGCCGCTAAGAAAGTGCAGTCTGCAGTCGCGGCACGCCGGTTACTTTACTAGGCACTGTATGCTCTGCTTGGGGACAGATAAAAAGGACTACAATATTTACAATATTGTCGCTGGCCTGCATACTCTTATTTTTCTGCTCCCAGAAATGAAGCATAGAAGAGCCACTGGCTCGTAACACCCTTATGAAATAAGTAACATCGAATGACCAAAAATCAAAAACCCCCACGCATTAATCGATTAATCGTAAAATAGATAGTAGTATTTTATTCAAAAAACAATACATGTATTGTGTTTGAAATACAGTTGTGCAAATTAATATTAATTAAGTAACATGTGTCAGATGAAATGAAATAATACTACAACAGAACTACGATTATCGATGTAATAACAAAAAAGCCTAACCTATACCTAATTCATTATTAAATATTTCATCTACACTATAAAAACAACCTCTCAACAAGTAAAATAAAAAATGAATGAACTTAACCGTGAATCATTGAAAACTCTTATTAAATAAAAAAATAATTCAACTTTATGCCTTACATCATTTTAAAAATGCTAAAACTAGTGTCTACGCCAAATCTTGGCATTAGGTTGTCAAAGCGGACCCTAGGCGCACTGAGCCGTGGCAAATGCCAGGAAAAACGCTAGGAAAATGGAAGATGAACATCATTTTAGAAATGAGCTAGTACTATTCAAACTACTATAAATATAGACCTATTTTACAAGGCTATAAACCACAAATAAACACATCGAAATTGGTCCATCCTTTGGAGAGCTACGATACCACAAATAAGCCCCTTTTTTGTCGAGGGTTAAAAAAACTAGTGACAACACCGTTTCTAAATTGCCCAACAAGGAAACTGTCACATAAAACTGCAATCATAAAGACCTCCACAAACCGTGAAGCGATTACATAACAAACGTCCATTCCGCAAATCCATTTTTTTCACGAAACGCCGGCGCGAAGCTCACCTGCTATTGTTTGCCAAAATAACGGGCCCAATCAATCGGGGGAAGAAAATGATTGGATTCCGCTCACGTGCCGGTCGGCGCAAAAATGTGGCCACTTTTATTTGCCACTACGTGGAGCGTTGTACCTACGATTTGGAATTAATTGCCACGCAAATATTGTTTTTGCTGCGTTTTAGCGAATGCATGGATTAGACGATCAATTGATGTAATGTATGATTGATGCGTATCACAGCTCCGGTTATTTTGAAATCCGCGATCCTAATTTTCTTAACAGTACTTAACACAATACATGTACATAAGATGCCTATCAAATCATGCCAATATTTTTAGCGGCGCATTTGAAAAGTGACATATAAAACAAATTAATATCAAGTTAGCGTATTTGTGGGAAATGAAGTCAATGTTTACTAAAAAAAAAAAAAAAAATTTAGCCAGTTTTAAATGCAACGAAGTGTATTTGCTTCGTCGTGTTGCTTACCTGCTTTGAGTTTGAAATTAAACACTCCTTTCATATTTATTATCGCTTTGGGTAGCATTTACTTTTCTAATGGTTTCCTATTCATTCTCCAGCATTTCTGGGGGCACGGTAGTGCCTCCGCCAAGACGAAAAAAAAAGGCGGAACACTACTAAAAAGAACATGCGTGTAAAGAAATGGAAATCAAAATAGTGATGGGTTGCTAGCCGCATCGCCTATAACATGATTCCTAAGATTTCCACCCATTCCCTCGATGGGCTTTTACCATCTGCGCGGGAAGAGAAGCAACTGAAAGTAGGTACCAAAAGTTTTAATATATTTAAATCGGTTCAGTGGTTTAGGCGTGAAAGTGTAACAGACAGACAGGCCAACAGAGTTACCTTCCAATTTATAATATCAGTAGGGATAACTTACTGTAAGTAACCCCCTTATTCATAAACACTCTTTAGGCCTCTGCTAACTTAGTAATCGTTTTTCCTTATCTGTCACTTTGACATTTATCTTGATAAACGATTACTAAGTTAGCAGAGGCCTTTATAGCGTTTATGAATAAGGCGGTAAGACTATAATATATAAGTATACAGTAAGTATACGCTTGTAGTGTGTTCACGATGTTTACCTGCTTCAGATAATCGAAACAGAAATTACACGCGCTAGCGAATGCGGTTGGAATGCACGGAGCAGTTTTAAAAACGCTGCGACTGTAAAAAATCGCACGGCAATTTGTATGGAATCACTTTTTCTTATGATTGCGTCTTTATCGAGTTGAATCAGTGTTGATTGTTTCACAGCTTCCAGTGACTACAGACATAATTATTTGGTATCAATTTCAACTAACCTCTCTAAATCAATCATGCTGATTTCATTTGTCTAAAGGCCACCTAAAGGTCTTGTTACCTTAGGCTCTGTCTACCCCGTAAGGGATAGGGACGTGATTTATGCATGTATGTTAAATGGTGTGTCTCTACGCGTGCTTGAGAAAAAAGGTTCAGACGGAAGGAATACCATAGTGATCTTAAGGGTTCCGTACCCAGAGTGTAAAAACGGGACCATATTAGGTACTAAGTACTCTACTGTCCGTCTAATCTAACTAATATTATAAATGCGAAAGTATGGATGGATGGATGTTTGTTTGTTTGTTACTCAATCACGCCAGAACGGCCCAACGGATCTGGACGAAATTCGGCACATAGATAGAGAAAAGTCTGGAATAGCACATAGGCTACTTTTTATCCCGGAAAATTGCGTAGTTCCCGCGGGATAGCGATTAACAAATTTGTTGCAGACGAAGTCGCTGGCAACAGCTAGTCTATCTATCTGTCTTTCTCTCTATCTGTCACCAAGCTGTGACTCATGAAGTGAGATAGTTTTTTTTTTTTTTTTAGTAGCCTATTTGGTGTCCCACTGCTGGGCAAAGGCCCCTTTCTCTTTCCACCAATCTCTGTCTGTTGCATGGCTTTCCCAGTCCGGCTCAAAAGTCTCCAAATCGTCCCGCCATCTCCTTTTTGGTCTGCCTCTGCTCCGGTGCCCGTCGCATGGAACCCAGTCGGTGGTAATTTTAGCCCCGCCTGCCCAGTCCCACTTGAGTTTTGCGGTTTTTACCCCTACATCGACAATTCGAGTCATGGAGCGCAGATAGTTAGACGGTTGAAATTTTCTAGATGATGTAGGTATTTCTGTTGCCGCTATAAGAACAAATACTATTTTTTTATGTATCTGTCTGTCAAAGTAAGTAACCAATATACAATGACAGTGCCTATATATGTTTTTTTTTTAGGAGAAGGCTTCTGTTAACACTGGATTTCTATTCACTTGCTCAATTTGTACGGAACCCTCGGTGCGCGAGTCCAACTGGTCGGTTTATTCCTTTTGAGATACGGAACGGTTCGGATGGCATTCGGTTACTGTCAAAAGACAGTTAAAAAAAAACGTCAGAAACGCGGCGTCTCAACCGTCAAGTGTAAACGGGGTGTAATTCGAACCCCCGTCACGTCCGAAGGTGGAACAGCCAATAAAAATGTATAGAGGGCTTTGGGAGCCAACTGCGTGTTATTGTGTCCGCCGGCAATTAGCGGGTTAACACCCCGCATGCCAATGCACTTGCCCATTTTTTATAAGTTACAAGCTTTATATTAACTTGTAACGTATGTATAAATTGTTGTGTTTTACATGTCTTTACTTCGATCAGAAGTCATCGGATTGTCAATCAATTCAGATCAGCTTGATAGAAACTGATTTCCTATGGGACAACGGTCCCCAAAAAAAAAAAAAGCCGTGGTAGCCTAGTGGTTTGACCTGTGGCCTCTCAAGCAGAGGGTCGCGGGTTCGAATCCCGGGCTCGCACCTCTGAGTTTTTTGGAATTTATGTGCGATATCTCATTTGAAATTTACCATGAGCTTTTCGATGAAGGAAAACATCGCGAGGAAACCTGCACACAACTGCGAAGCAATTCAATGGTGTGTGTGAAGTTCCCAATCCGCACTGGGCCCGCGTGGGAACTATAGCCCAAGCCATTCTGAGAGGAGGCCTGTGCCCAGCAGTGGGACGTATATAGGCTGGAGAGAGAGAAAGAGTATGTATAAATATTAACTTGCAACGTATGTAGGTATGGTCCGGGTGGAATTTTGCAACTCAATTTAGAATCAGATATCTTCATCCGATTGAGCTGAAATTTTGCATACTTGTCTAAGTCAAATGGCAGTAGATTTCTGGTGGTCAAGCCAGGACCGTCTCCGCAGGAGGAAACTCTTCAGTGGTCCGATTGACTTGAAATTTGATTCACATAATTATGTAGGACGGATGACAATGCCAGTACAGTAAAATTTTTAGGTTAGGTTATTTTGGAGCTATCCCATTTCCTCGTACATCATATCATCATCATCATCAGCCTGAAGACGTCCACTGTTGAACAAAGGCCTCCCTTTTAGCACACCACAATGAACGACAGCTCGCCTAAAGCAGTCACTAAGAGTTTTAGCCGCATAAATGGTAAAGGGATTCCTTCCACTATCCCGTTAATTATTATAAATGCGAATGTTTGTTCCTTTTTCTCGCTGAAACGACTGGACGGATTTGGATAAAATTTGGTACGGAGAAGCTGGTACCCTAGATTAAAGCATAAGCTACTTTTTATCCCGGAAAACTGCATAGTTCCCGCGGTATAGCAATAAATATGTCAAAGTTCGTAGCAGTCCCCACCCAGTCCAGTGACCCACTTGCTGGTTTTCCTTCCTATTTACATAAAAAAAAAAAAAAAGTCTAGAGTCGCAACGTAAAGTCGCAGGCAGAAGCTAGTACTTCATGAAACCTTTATACCGCACGGAAACATAAAATTATATAAAACCAGCTTATGATAAGTCCTCTTCGATATCAATCCGTTTCGGAGCTGTCCGGTTCAAAGGACCATTACCAACTTACAACACGCCACCGTCACCATTCTTAAACCTATGACATTAAGGTTGCTTTTACCCGTTACAGGGTGTAAAGGTATCGTGGCGAGGTGTGGAAGATGTCGATACAATTCGCGAAGGTGAATCCATCACTGTCGCCCGTAAGTCTATGGTACAATCCCTCATTTTGGGGATCCCTATAATCCTACACCTTTTAGGTACGCTGATAATCGATGCGTGATTAAATTTGAGCGATTCGCGGGGGTTCGGGCGCCGAATGTATTTGGGGTTCCGCATACGATGTGGTACATGCAAGTAAGGGTGCGACCAAACCACCGCGTATACGCAGTGACGTGTCGTAGGCGTCACGTTTTATCACCGTTTCTTCATACATTTTGTTGCGATTTCGTAACGTCACCGCACGTGGTCGCACCTTAATACATACTCGTATTTACACCAAAATCTGTTTTTTGTTAAAAGCAACATACTTTTGACACCAGTTTTTTCTTTATTTACTTGTATTTCATCATCCATAATCCGTCCTAAATTAAGGAAAAACTAGTAAAATATTTAAGTGATAGCTTAATTTAGAATAATAATAATACGTAATAAAAATAGAGATAATGCATTGCCACAAAACACTGAAAAAAGACATGAGACAATTTTTCAAGAGACACACAAATGCGTTGGCATTGTAGTGAAATTTTGTCGGATTCGTAGCAAAACGCTACGGCGTAGCCTCGCGTAGCGCTTCATGACGTGCGCAGGATCTTCAATTTTATTGATAATTTAATGAACAAAATCTATTTTCCTATAGTCCGCTACTGCGCTCCTACGCTACTGGTGGTAGCGGGAGCGGGTAGCGGTAGCAAATGCACTTTCGATTAATTATTTTATTTGTATGAATAATAACAACAATTTATTGCATGTGTTCACACAGGCGTTCAATATGTTGAAGTATACGCGCAATTTGTCAGTCTTCTCCCAGTTTAAGTATACGCAAAGAGATTATGATAAACAAATTTTCAGCCTCTTAAACGGCAAAAAGTTATTTAAATAACAAAGGCTTACCTTGCCTGGAACGGCGTTAATTCCCCATTGTTTGTGCCATTAATCAGATTGTGCCAGTGCCGCGGCGTTCGGCACATGAATAATTCAGTGCCGTACTTTTCTGCAGGTAACTTCTGGATTATTTTAATGCAGCTGTCGTGTTAACATCGTGTTATAAAATATCATGATTAAACTCTCGTGAATTTCATCATTGATACTATATTAATTAATCACGTGATTATACCTTACAGTACAGGATGACAGAGCAAAGTAACACTAATTTATAAATGCGAAAGTTTGTGAGGGTGGATGGATGTGACGATGTGAGTGTGTATGTTTGTTCCTTCTTCACGCTGAAACTACTAGACGGATTTGGATAAAATTTGGAACAGAGATAGCTGGCGCCCTAGATAAAGATATTGGCTACTTTTTTTTCCGGAAAATTGCATAGTTCTTGCGGGATAGTGATAAACATGTCAAAGGTCGTAGCTGCCTAGAGTCGCGACGTAAATAATTATTGTAGAATATACTATCAGCATCAGTTTTGAAGTCTCATTGTAAGCGGACGAAGTCGCGGGCAGAAGCTATATATATTATATATGTATGTATGTATGTATGTATGTATGAGTGTATGCATTCACTTTCATGCTGGTCTGGAAACAATGAAAAACATAATAATATAGGTAATGTACCAGTTATTTGTCTTTCCGCGCAGATGGTAAAATCCTATCACCAACGTCAGACATAGGTGCCTTTGTCTGACACATGCTGAGCGGCAACCTTTTTGGTGTGTGTTTTCATTTTATGGTTATTTTTGTACGGTTTTTGTTTTATATTGCACCAAATAAACCTTTTTCTTTCTTTCTTTCTATCAAAGGTCTTAAACGAAGTCTAGAAAGTTCTGTTTGACTTGTACTGGCAGCTCAAACATCTGGCCAAATAAAAAGCCGACAATAGAGCCGATTGAATGGATCCGGGTTGTCTTGAGGTGAGCGGACGTCTCGCCCAATATAAATGTAAATGACGCCGCTGCCCACATCTGGGCAAAGAGTACACGCGTCGGCAGACAGGCAACTGTCATTTTGTGAAATGTAAGATATAACTTTGACAGTGGTGCCAACGCATCATGTCTAAGATTTTGAATGATTCATGGTTTACATTAATGGCATGGGATTTTGCGAAATAAAGATTTCTTATTCTTATTCTTATAAAAACAATCAAAAAACCAGTTAATTACAGTCTTATCACAATGAGGCACACAATATTATTATCATGCTAGCTATATCTTCTCAATCTCTGTCCCATGGCGGTCTTGCACAGTGACGGTGTTGGTTTAACAGAATTTAATTAAATTATTTGCCCTCATATATTTAATTTGTACTTATTAAATCTCAAACCTTTAATGTCCATTGATCTTTTCAATTCAGTTGTAGTACCTAAGGACAGAAAGTGCATTATCTGCATAATCATTGTTATAGATCTGGTGGTTTAAAAAAGAGACACGTATAAAAAATCCTTGGCGGCCTATTTGCAAAATAGAGTTCTGAATCTTGATCATCGGCGTGATTTATTGTGGATATGCTTTCAACTGTTTTTTGTTTCGCTATCAACCGATGGTTATTTTTACTAACCTAATTCATAAACGCTCTACAGGCCTCTGCTAACTTAACAATCGTTTGTTCTTATCTGTCACTGTGACATTTACCTTTGATAGATAAGGACAAACGATTACTAAGTTAGCAGAAGCCTACAGAGCGTTTATGAATAATACGGTAAGTTTATAATCTACATTAATTTATTGTATTGGTTCTGATGAGAAATAAATTTTCTTGAACTCCACAAATCCAAACAAATGCCACACAGAAAACAGACCTTTTTACCTACACGACGCGTCTGCACCCACTAATGTTACTCTACCCTCACATATCGTCGTCGTGCGTTCGGCATCACAAGAGCCTTCATGCATAAAGAAGTGGCACGGCGTGCCCGCAGCGTGTGCGCAGCGTGTTCGCAGCGTGTAGCACCTGCCATCAAACTGAATATTTCATTCAGATACGCGATGCGAACGTGACTTCTGCGATCTTGTCTTTGATGGTTCCATGCGATACTTTTAGGTTTCCGAAACTCTAATGGAAAACTCGGAACCTTTATGGATGATTTTGTTGTCAGGCGTAGAGACTAAGGCGATTAATTTCTAAACGACAATGTAAATTAGAACACACAAGCTTCTGCCGCGACTGCGTCCGCGTAGAATTAGCAATTGACATGTTTATCGCTATACCACAGGAACTATGCAATTTTTCGGGATAAAAAGTAGCCTATAATTTAATCTAGGGTACCAGCTATCTCCGCTCCAAATTTAATGCAAATCCATCCAGTCGTTTCAGCGTGAAGAAGGAACAAACATACACATCACTCACATCGTCACAACTCAAACTTTCGCATTTATAATATTAGTTGGATTGAATAATCCCAAAAGTAAAGCTATGGCCGGGAACCGAAACCAAATCCTCATCATTCCGTGATGCGTGCTATGCCGCTACACCGCACAACACAAAAATAACAAGTCATGGACCGCAACAGATAGAAAATAACGAAATAAACTTCCAAAAGCCCCCACCTGCTGTTCAACCTCCCCCAATTACAATGAATACTTTATTTTGAAGTTAGTCGGTTTCCATGATTTTTATATAACGAAGTTTCCGCATTACCTATGCATTGTCTGCGCTTATTTAATTTTAAAGGAAACAGATGCTTGCAAAAGTTTCGCGTCCGCCCGATGTTTATAAGCAATTGTGTTTGGGATTGGAATGGTTTTGGAGCTTCGTGTGATTATATAGCACTGTAGTCTACTTAATTAATAAAGAAAATCAGACGTGCATAGCGTGTGACACTTCAAGAATTAAAAATAAGATTTTATGAAAAAAGCATTGTTGATAAGTGCCAGTATTTTTTTGCTGATTACAATATACTAGCTGTTGCCCGCGACTTTGTCTGCGCTGAATTAAATAGTAGCCTAGTATGTTCATCAGGGATAATGTAGAATTCTGATGGTGAAAGAATTTTTCATTTCCGTCCAGTAGTTTCGGAGCTTATTCAATTCAAACAAACAAACTATCAAATCTTTTGTTTTTATAATATTAGTGTAGATTTACACTGCTAGGTGTAAGTAGCGGTTTTAACTTCCAGTTCAAATCTAAAGATACCCGATTATACACTGGCAATTGACCAAAATCTTTTGAATTTTTTAGAACACCCTATACCTAATGAAGTACTTTCACCGATTCGTTTTCAATCCAGACAATAGCATGCAAGGGTTAGTCAAAAAGGCATGGTACAAGGTGCTCCACATCTGAGATGAATCTTTTAATATCGCCGTATAAGCCGCGCTCAAATATTGGGCGCGCGTAGATACAAAAGGGCGGATCGCTTTATTGAAATCCGCAGTTCGGTGCCGGCCGATCATAGCTAATAACGAGATCTGCTAGCCAGAGTGGCGACGGCTTCCCTATTTTTTAATTGGGGGGTAAACAAGCAAGTTGGTCGTCTGATGGTGAGTAAGCACTACCCTTGGACACCTGCAACATTTAACTGCAGATAGAAGGCTTAGGGCAAGAAAGCAATCAACTTAGATCAATATATAAGACTTTTAGGTTTCAGTCCAGGGTGCTTTACCACGTCTTAGTGCCATGCATAAAATTCAATTCCGAACCAAAGTTGGACTCCCAAACTTTCGCTTTTATAATACTAGTGTGATTTTAAAATCTGTTAAATAACTAACTTATGTTAATAATCTGTATGTCCTTAGTTATTTTCAAGATTTGCTAATTTTCGTTGCTAAATAAAAAACTGACTTACTATTAGTTCCACTTCTTTCATCCACCATTTTGTCTGGCTATAGTGAGGTGAAAAATTGTTTCGCTCGGCAGCAAAGTTGTTTAGTTTCTCGTGCCTTGAAACCCTCGGGACACTCAGGACTCTTCTTCTTCTTCTTCTTCTTCTTCAGCGTGTAGATGCCCACCGTTGGGCATACGCCTCTCCATGGTCCAATGACATAAGGGAGACAGCAGGACCAGTCTGGAAGAGGGAAACGAGCAACCGTTCGGGATGGAGACAGATTGGATTCCTCTTACCACTCGCTTAATCCTTCGCTTGCTCAGGTTTCAATACAGGCACTCGTGCCAAACAAAAACTTTGCAACCTAGGATAACATAATATAAAATAACTATTTTTAATTAAAGAGTCCATCTCCACTACATCGGGTGTATGCAATCGATCGGACCGTTTCAAAAAGGCAGAGTACCAGGAAATGAAACAAAGGTAGGTAGTTGCAAGTGTCGTGATTACGTGGCCATATTAAAAAGCGCGCCAAAAAGAAAAGGCGCTTTCAGGGTATCCTTTGTTTGCAGTAAATACCTACCCGATTCTACAGAGTGCTTGTTCCATACCAAATGACATGTGTTCGAGATTGTTTCACTGAATTGATTCCATTCTAGTTTTAATCTTTTCTCAAAAATCCTACTAATATTATAAATGTGAAAGTTTGTAACGATGTGAGTGACAATGTGATGATGTGAGTGAGTGTGTATGTTTGTTCCTTCTTCACACTGAAACAACTGGAAGGATTTGGATAAAATTAAGAATGTAGATAGTTGGCACCTTAAATTGAAACATAGGCTAGTTTTTATCCCGGAAAATTGCATAGTTTCTGCGGGATAGCGATGAACATGTCAAAGGTCGTAGCTGCCTAGAGTCGCGACGTAAATTTTGCAGAATATCAACATCAGTTCTTAAGTTTAATTCTACGCGGACGAAGTCGCGGGCAGAAGCTAGTGATACATAAAGTAGGGAGGGATTGCGTGAAAAACATAAATTTCGCACAGGCTTGGTTATCTCGCACATTAGTAGGTAGCGGAGTACATACATACATACATATCGTCACGCCTCTTTCCCACAGGGGTAGGCAGAGACTACCTTGTTCCACTTGCTACGATCCTGACATACCTCTTTCGCTTCATCTACATTCATCAATCTCTTCATACATGCTCGTCGGTTTCGGGTACTCTTGACCTGGCCTTTTTCCAAAACGTCCCCAATTCGTAGCGGAGTAGCGACGTAAATATTTTGACGTGACAACGTCTTATGAATTGGTTTGCCGGGTGACACTTCAAGAAACTGCGTTACGCTCCGCTCACGTTATGCGCTCACAATGAGAGCGAGTGAGAGGCACGCGGGCATGGTTAGCCCGCCTAAGAGCGAGAGAGACAGACATAAAAAGTGAAAGGCACGCGTCCCTTCCACTCGAGCACAGTTAGCCCGCCTAAGAGCGAGAGAGACAGAGCGAGAGAGAGAGAGTGAGAGAGATAGGCATACACACCGGTTCATGTCTTGCGCTTCTATTTCGATTTAGATTCTTTGTATAAATTAATGTTTTAAATATAATTCTTTGTATAAATAAATGTTTTAAATTGTTACTATTATTTCATCCTTCTTCCTACTATACGAATGAATATTCACATTAAAATTATTTTACCACTCAAAGTCGTTGTCACGTAAAACTTTCGCCCGTATACCGACTTTACAGGCAACCAATTTTTTTTGTTCATTGAAATGGACCGGGCAAACGCCTGATTCAATAAAATATATTCCTAGTTACATTATAACAACTCATAAGGTACAGTTGGTATGATTTACCGCGCTCCCAAATGTAGCAAGCAAAGAGACTGTAAAACCGGTATGCAAATAGCATGGTGCGAATAATTTCCGACTGTACAGACATAAATACTCGCTTTCCGGACGCTTTATAGTTTCGGATTTACTCGTATCATATTACACCTTGTTCATGAAGATTTATTTCCATTCTGATATTCTATGCTGGTCTGGGAGCAAATAAAAAACATAGAATGTTCCAGTTGCTTCTCTTCTCGCGCGGATGGTAAAAGAAAATCTTAGGAATCATGTTATAGGCGATGCGGCTAGCAAGCCATCACTATTCCCTATTTCCCTTTTCACCTTCCCCACAATCATGCTAAGCGTATCTTTTGGGTCTTGTTACCCTAGGCTCTGTCTACCCCGTGAGGGATAAAGACGTGATGTATGTATGTATTCTAATATTGTAAATGCGAAAGTAAATTTGTCTGTCTGTCTGTTACGCTTTCACGCCCAAACCACTGAACTGATTGATAGCTCTGTCAATAAAACAAACATTTTAGATGTCATTTTTAGTATAGATTTGACAGCGAGCCAACCGAAACTGAATCAGAATTGAATCGCGTTAAGACGTCATGGTAATTCCCAGTAAGAACATAAATACTCGTACTTACAATTGAGTCAAAATATATCAATGCTACCGCTAAAAAATAATATCCCATTCAATTGAACGAATGAGCCAGTCCATTGAGCGTTAACAGAGGCATTATTGCAGCGTTTGCGCACCCCCATTACTCACGCTGTTGTATTAATGACGGACATCTTGCCTGACTTACCTTGGGATGGCGGAAGGGAGGAGAGGCAGCGGGGAGATTGGCGGAGCGGGTAGCGGGTAGGAGTGTAAGCGGTTTGCGTTCAGTCAGGAGAAACATGCTGATTGTGAAGAGCTCTGTTTTGTTTGGCTCCTGTCCATCAGCAGGATAACCTTTTTTAAGCTCTTTGCTGCTGCACTAGAAATGAAGGGACGGACTCTGTACGCCACGGGAAAAACGAGGACACATTGCGTTGTATAAAATTACATTAAAGACTTCTCGTCTAGTCGCACCTAAAACGTAACACTTCGTGGCCAACACAAGATAAATATTTCATTACTGTTTTAGAAAAGAACTTTATAGGAGTATTTTCTTACGTTCACGGAGGTCCAGTGGCATTCACTAAAGGTAAAAAAATAATTTAAAACCTTATTATTAAGTAGATGACGACCGGATAGCCTAGTGGTTAGAGAACGTGACTATGAAGCTTGAGGTCCCGGGTTCGAGCCCCGGTCGGGGCAGATATTTGTATGAAAATACGAGTCTTGGATGTTTAATATCTAATTAAGTATGTCTGTTTATCCGTTGTCTAGTACCTATATTACAAGCTTTGCTAAGTTTGCTTAATTGATGTCAATTGTCCCAAGATATTTATTTACTTATTATTTAAATTTAGGCCTTTTTTACTATTAAATCTGTTCGTTTTGATACACTCGCACATCTCTTATAACTTAATCTTCAAGGTGCTCCCCCATAACTCACTGGACTTTGAATTCTATCACCGCGCAACAACAGCCATTATTCCTGAACGAGCTAAGCAGGTTGCCGGCCATTCCTTTCAATTTTTCTTTGTCACACAGGGACGGATTTGGGCAGAATTAATCAGTTTGAGTTATTAAGAGCACTCACAGGTGTTTACTCGTTGAAGGGCCTGAAGAATTATGTCGGATTTAAGGCCCCTTTTATCCCTTTCAAGAATGGAAAGAAACAAATGAATGATTTCACTTTCCTTTTCCGTTCAGTATGCCGTTGAGGGAATGGGCGAAAATGTAATGAATCATGTTATAGGCGATGCTAGCAAACCATCATTATTTTGATTCCCTCTTTCCACCTATACGCCCACAAACACGCTAAAGGTTTAGGTCTTGTTATCTTAGCTTTGTCTATTCCATAAGGGATAAAGACGCGATTATTATGACGTACTATAGTCTGGCAGCTAAACCACTGCAGCCAGATGACACTTCCAAATGTCATTTTACGAAATAATGATACCACATTTATTTCACTAGTGCTCGACTAAGGTCACGTAATGAATGATTTGATTATTGAACGAACGAAATATTTTATGAATGTCACATTCGTAGTTTAGTATATTTCAAAATAAGCGCGATACTTTTGAGGCATTCAAGGTTCATATTAACATAGTAGATAAAATGTGCGATGAGTTTGTAATACACATAAATAGTGACAGCAGCAGTGAAACTGATTCGGAATAATTTAAGTTTTTAAGTAAAAGTACAAAGGTAGAAAAAAATATTAATGTGATAATTGTTGTTTTATTTATGGCAAAATGGGGAATGAGTTGAAAACTGGTAACTGATTTGACATGCTTCCGCACATTTCCAAATCGCGCTCTTACACTACTAACTAGAAAACATTCAAAAAACCTTATTGAACAAACCATTTTATTAAAAATCGCTTTGAAAATTCTCATTTATGACGCAAATTAATTTCATTAGATCGTTCATTCTTTCATTCACTCACTAAGTCACATCACTATTTAATATTTGCCAAAAACTGACAACACTGAAAGTGTCATCTGGCTGCAGTGGTTTATCTGCCAGACTATAGCTGTTGCCAGCGACTTCGTCTGCAAAGTATTCGTTTATCGCTATTCCGCGGGAACTGGAATTTTTCGGGATAAAAGTAGCCTATGTGCTATTCCAGACTTTTTTCTATCTATGTGCCGGATTTCATCAAGATCCGTTGGGCCGTTCTGGCGTGAGTGACAAACAAACATCCATCCATCCATCCATCCATCCATCCATACTTTCGCATTTATAATATTAGTTAATTAGTTATTAGTCATTACTACAGCCATCACTCGAACCAATGCTAAAAAGAAAAGCTAAAGCATGCTCCTATCTTAGCCATCAATTAGATTAAGTTAGGGCCCTTCGCGTTTTTGTCTTAAATACCTAACTCAATTAACTAAATACAGCCTCTTTCACAGTCCCCAGACCACGACAAAACTTCCGAATGAAGAATTTAAAGTCTGTTTACTATTCACTCCAACACTCGAAATGGGTACCGTCAGCAGAAATGGAAATTGAATCAACCGTTTTATTTTTAAGCCACCGTAGATCGCTTTTAGAGTAATTCTTCTAATCAGGTCCCCATTTCACCAACTCGCCAATTATCAAACGGCGTAGATTCTCGTCGTGTTTGTAATGTAATGAGAATTGTCACCTTGTCACCGACAATTGTCGTATTGGTGGAATAGGGGCCTGGTATAGCTGTTTCACTCTGACATTAAGGACCCCATATTGGGTCATTAATTTGGTTTGGTAGCAGTCCAGATGACTGTGGACCTTTTCACTGCAAAAATCACATTGACGTACATAACATCTGCCTAGCAAGGAGCTCTTAAATTGTCTGTGAAAAGGTTCCAGCACAGGGGACTCAACGTTTCTTTCGGCTTTGTAGAACGATGTCTCGCTCTAACTTACGTGACGCCAACTGTCTCTTTCCAAAGACCAAAGTGCAATCTTTAAAGTCGGGTACTCATTTGACGCTTCAACACGAACGTTCGAAACGATTATTGCTACAAAAATTACACTAATCGTAAGCACTCAGACGTTTCGATGCCGTGTTTTTGCTGTCTGTACAGCCGGCAAATAAAATTAATTACTTATTCACCGCCTCACCTGTCGCTGTAACGAGGACGCTTGCTTTATTTACTTTATTTACTTCACGAAGAAACTCTAACTCCATTAGCCCATACTGCTTTGAATACATAGTATACATAAATACATACCTACAGTCACGCCTCTTAGCCATAGGGGAAGGTACTTAGGTAGAGACTACTTTGTTCCACTTGCATAGTATATAGTATGATAGGAAATTTATCATCCTTAAAACTAGTATGTATGTATAAGAACACCCAAGGTATATGTATAAGAAGTATTTGTGTAGTATGTGTATATAGTAATCGTTTGTCCTTATCTGTCACTTTGACATTTACCTTTTACAGATAAGGACAAACGATTGCTAAGTTACCAGAAGCCTATAGAGCGTTTATGAATAAGGGGCTATACACATCTGCTAAGCAATATAATACTGTGTTGTAATCCCCACCTTATTGGAATGAAGTTTTCTTTTCAAAGAAGTATGCGGAAACCAAGAAACAACTTGTTCGTACTCTGCTTCGCCCTTGGTACATACCTTTAGTCTAATTTTTTTTGCGCTAATGTAATCTTTGGTCGAACGATCGTATGGTATAATTATCTCCAACTGAAACTGAAAATTATGGGCAAATATTTTACATAAGCTACTCAGAAAAGATTACCTTAGATGCTTTTTTGATCATCCCATAATAATCTCTTCCCGGTTTGTCCGTTCACCAAAACTATTAAGTATCCTTTCACGCTCGACTGCGCTGATCCCGCCCGACGTCTCCCGACAGCTGTCGAAGGCGCCCGATGTCGCCCGAGGCTTACCGAAGACGCCCGAAGGCAATACATCAAGATGGCCGACGGTAATCCCCCACCTGAAATGTGACGTGACACGTATAATTTTAGGGAATTCGTGAATACTTTTGACATGGATCAGACGGTCAACATTGAATTGTAAATTTATACAACAAACGGATTCACTGAGATACGCGTCAATATTTTGTAATAGGTATGCATGGATCACACGGTAATATTATTATTGACCATCTAATCTACGCCTTTGCTAACTAGAATAATAAATTCGCTGCTTGCTACTACCAAACCGGTCACCTGATAACTCACAGATGAGCAGCTCAGTCAGATTTACTAGAAAATGGTATGGATATTAAGTTTGGATAACAATGCAAGGCGGTCAAAAAAAAATTAAGTCAGCAAAAACTTATTTAAAAATGTTTATTGTAACCAAAACTCATGCCACAATATTTTAAGGTGGCTGATACTTTATTCGTTTAGTCTTAACAGTACGATACAATACATATAAATACTCTTTATTGGACAGCACAAATCAGTACAAAACAACACGGAAAGAAAGAGCAAGGTAGACAATAGGCGGTCTTAGAGAAAGAAATAAGTTGGAGACAACACCTACTACACGTACTCCTCATTGTATATACGTGCCTTAAAAATATTCCGTATTTTAACATCCACTAAATTCTATCTCGTAAAAAACGCGCCGTCATCCGTCTTGAAGAAAAGTTCTAAACCGCCAAACTTCACCTGAAACCTCCAAGTTAGCAGTTTTAATGAAAAAATAATTTCAATTTGCGACGGAGGCGGGGGCCCGGGGGCCAGGGGCTCGGAGGCCCCGGCAAGATCATTACCTTCGCATATTTGAGCAAACGACACTTCTAAACATTCTCCTTTGTACTTTGGCCGTAGCTTCTGTAATTTTCCGGGGAAGTTCTTATCGGGGCGATGAATAAATTTTTATGAAGGTGACAACCCTGAATACTTAGTGTGTTTTTAATATCGGCAGAAATGGGAAAATACGGCAAGTAGAAACGAGTTTGTAATGCTGGAACTTTTACACATCACTACATAGTATAAAACAAAGCCGTTTTCCTGTCTATCTGTCTGTCTGTCCCTACGTATACGCTTAGATCTTTAAAACTACGCAACGGATTTTAATGCGGTTTATTTAATAGATAGACTGATTCAAGAGGATGGTTTGTATGTAAGTATTAATTGTACGCAGACGGAGTCGTGGCCAGAAGTTAGTTTAAAATAGTTAAGTTTAAAAATTAAAAACGGAGTAGCAAGGTAAATGTTTTTTGGTACACGGACCTCCGCAATGAAGTAAAATGCATGTTTCACGTTTATACATTATAGTTAGTAACAATTTGTACTAAACTTGTCACGTTTGATGACTAACAGTTTGCCTCATCAACCTTTGAATCTCTAGTCAATCAACCACTCGAAACTGTTTCGTCTGCTCACAACGCTTCGCCATTCGAACTCCCGATCCACCTTCAAAGTTCCCGTAAGTCTAAAATCGTGTTTGATCCGAATAGAACCGCACCGATCCGGATTAGTGCGGTCCACCTGATCGTTAGAGCATCAAACCAACTGGAGATACCAGCGAGGGATTTACAAAAGTTCTTTACTTTGAAAGAAAGAAAGAAAAGAAAAAAAAGTCTATTTATGTGGGACACTATCTTGTCTCAATAAAACAACCTCTTTAAATCACTGGTTTTACAATTTTAGCTCCAAATTATTATTAAAATGTTTTTTTGCACACGCATTTCATTGTTTCATCGCTAGCCGTTCAATCTGTTCTCTCCGTCTCTCTCACACCTCTCTCCATCCTTCACACACACTCGCGTTCCGTTTCAGCCGATCATCTTCCTACATTTATGACAATCACAACACAACAAATAAATAAACACATTAAACAGCAGATAAATAAATTGTCACGAAATGGTAGGCTTTGCGTAGGTTCTTATTAAACTACAGTCCGCGACCTCTTAGAATGCTATCGGTTTTGTCTCGCTGTCTTACTCACTCGGCCGATTCAAGTATCAAACACATAAGAGTGAGTGAGACAGCATGACAAACACGAATGGCATTCTGAGCTCACGGACTGTAAATGAAACTACTTTGCTACGCAGTAAAATAGCTAGGTCTCATTCAAATTGTGCTCGATTGCTGATATACGCTGAAGATATCTCGGAGAGAGGTGAAACACGTGTCCGTAGTATTATTATATAATGTTGTGTCGTTGGTTGTAGGTCCCGTTGGCTTTGTTCATATTCTAAAGCAGAAGAGGGTGGTATAAGCATAAATAAATACGACGGATACGGTTGCATTGCCAACGAGTATGCTCATTTTTTGAAGATACCGAAGTTAAATTTCTAAAGATACTGAAAACTAGAACACAGAAAAATCCGAAAAGCTGTGACCCGGAGCAGCTGACAGATAGAAATTAATTAATTTTGACTGAGTTGTAAAGTGACCGCTATCTACTCCGGTTGAATTAATGCTCTAAGATCCGGGACTTGTGGGTATCACAGGTTACTAAGCAGGCGAGGAGATTTATAGACGTCCTGTGTGCTTAGGCTAATCTATTTAGGTGCGACAAAGTTTTAATACCCGTGTGAGAGGTACAAGGGCCCATTAGGGGTCTAATGCCTCCTCTGGACATGCCGTCATGCCTGACAGGGGAACAAGGCCTCGATTATTGAAAATACATACATACATACATAAATCACGTCGATATTTGCGGGGTAGACAGAGCGCAAGGTAACAAGACCTAAAAGCCATGTTTAGCATGATTGTTGGCGTAAAGGTGGAAAGGGGAATCAAAATAGTGATGGGTTGCTAGCCGTGTAGCCTATATAATTGAAACTACATAATGAGAAAATACTACAAAAAAATTAAAATTCCATTTTCAAGTAATCTATACTAATAATGTAAAGAGGAAAGATTTTGATTGTTTGTTTGAATCGAATAGGCTAAAAAACTACTGTACCGATTCGAAAAATTCTTTCACCATTACAATCCTAGATTATCGCGATATCGATTATTTGGGGGTTAAAGTCACTCGCGTCCGTAGGTTTACCCCTGAGACCCTACACGTGACCCCTGGGTGGTGCCAAATGAGTGACACACTGGTAACGTGGGAGAGCCATGCTTCGGCACGAATGGGCCGGCTCGACCGGAGAGATACCACTGCCTCACAGAAAACCGGCGTGAAGCATTACTTGCATTTCGCTGTGTGAGTGAGGGTACCGGAGGCCCCAACCCCCCACCCCCCAGCAAAAAAAATGATGGCGCAGCTGAGTAACAGACTACCCCAGGAGGGTACCAGCTGCGCTAGCGCTGGAGAATCCCTCTCTGGGTTGCCATGCTCAGGTAGCATCGTGCCTGAGCGTGGAGGCCCAGACTCTGCCCCATCGTACTCTGGGGGGGGCAACCCAACTGTGCTCTGTCATGATTTCACAATTGCTAGGGGCGAGAGCATAGCAGTTACGGCATCCCCTGTCACGCTGGCCGTGAACTTCTGCAACATCAGGGGTTTACATTCCAACCTCAATGCTGTTCATCACCACCTTGAGACAGCTAAGCCGGCCTTGCTCTTTCTGACTGAGACGCAGATATCGTCTCCGGCGGACACGTCTTACCTCTCTTGCCCTGGGTACAGATTAGAACACTCCTTTGTGCCTAGGGCTGGGGTGTGCGTGTACGTTAGAGATGATGTCAGTTCTCGTCACCTCAGCAATCTTGAGGGTAAGGACCTCTCCACTTTATGGTTGCGTGTGGACAGCGACGACCATCCACGCGTCTATGCGTGCCTGTATAGGTCCCATAGCGGTGACAGCGAAACTGACCGACTCATGGAGCAGATACAAATGGCTGTGGACTCCGTGCAACAGCAGATCCCTTCTGCAGAGATTGTGATACTCGGCGATTTCAACGCCCATCACGTCGAATGGCTTGGCTCTGGCGGGACCAATCATGCAGGGAGATCTGTTCGCGACTTTGCTCTGGCATATGGCCTGACACAGCTGGTTACTGTGCCTACGCGAATACCGGATGTGCAGAACCAGGAGCCCTCTCTGCTTGACCTTTTGCTGACTTCTCATCCGGCAGGCTACCAAATCTCCGTTGAGGCCCCTCTCGGCTCCTCGGATCATTGCCTGATCCGGAGTGAGGTGCCACTCACGTGCCCGCTGCGTCGGCGAGTTGCTTGTAGCCGTCGTGTGTGGCATTACAAGTCAGCAGATTGGGATGGGATGCGGTCCTTCTTCGCGTCCTACCCTTGGAGGCAGGTTTGCTTCACGCTGGATGATCCCAACGTCGCTGCTGACTCTGTTACTGACGTGGTGCTGCAGGGAATGGAACTCTTTGTTCCATCCTCAGCGGTCCCCGTTGGTGGCAGATCCCAACCTTGGTTTGGTCGATCTTGTAAAATGGCTTCTCGCCGAAAGCAGGAGTGTTACCAAGCCTGGGTAAATGCAGCGAAGTTACGGGATGTAAAGACCAGTGTTTTGAAAAAGGAGTTTAACTTTGCCTCCAGGTCCTTCAAAAGAGACATTGCCAAAGCTAAATCATTGCACATTGGTAGAATTGGCGAGAGACTAGAGCGCCTCCCTTCGGGAACTCGTGCGTTCTGGTCTCTTGCCAAAGCTATCCAGGGGAATTTCTGCACGCCTTCTTTTCCGCCTCTACACGCGGGTAACGATTCTTTGGCCCACGACGCAAAGGAAAAAGCCGATATCCTTGGTAATTTCTTTGCGTCCAACTCGACTTTGGATGACGGGGGACGCATGCCACCGACCATACCGCGTTGTGACAGCTATATGCCGGATATCCGGTTCCACCAAAGCTCAGTGCGTAAAGCACTTCTCTCCCTCGATATCCATAAGTCCAATGGGCCTGATGGAATTCCTCCGGTAGTGTTGAAGATGTGCGCTCCTGAGTTGGCTCCGGTTTTAACGCGTCTTTTTCGACTCTCTTACTCTTCTGGCATAGTCCCGTTCTCATGGAAGTCTGCTCTGGTCCACCCGATCCCTAAAAAAGGTGACCGCTCTAATCCATCTACCTATAGGCCAATAGCCATAACTCCCCTGTTCTCGAAGATAATGGAGTCCGTTATCAACCGCCAGCTCCTTCGGTACCTTGAGGATCGACAATTGCTCAGTGACCGTCAATATGGTTTTCGTAGCGGCCGCTCGGCCGGCGATCTACTGGTTTACCTGACACATCGTTGGGCACAGGCGATTGAGACAAAGGGTGAAGCATTGGCTGTTAGCTTGGATGTGGCGAAGGCCTTCGATCGGGTTTGGCACAAAGCACTCCTCTCTAAACTTCCGTCCTTTGGGCTTCCTGAGAAGTTATGCGGATGGATCAGCAGCTTCCTAACGGACAGAAGCATTAAGGTCGTAGTTGACGGTGCGTGCTCTGATTCCATGTCTGTGAATGCTGGTGTCCCTCAAGGCTGTGTGCTATCGCCTACGCTCTTCCTTCTGCATGTCAATGATATGCTGCCGTCCGGCAGCATTCACTGTTATGCGGATGATAGTACGGTTGATGCCTCTTACACCGGCCGCGCCGGTATTTCTCGGGATAACGTTATTGAGTGTCGAAACAAACTTGTGTCTGAAATTGAGACTTCCCTAAAAGAAGTATCAGAATGGGGTCGACTTAATTTAGTCCGTTTTAACCCCACTAAGACACAGGTTTGCGCGTTTACCGCAAAAAAGTCTGCCTTTGTCGCGTCACCTCTTTTTGAGGGCACTCCCCTAGCTACCACAGCCAGTATCGGAATCCTTGGCATTGACATCTCGAGTGAAGTCCAGTTCCGCGACCACTTGGAGAGTAAGGTTAAGTTAGCCTCGAAGAAGCTCGGCGTGCTCAACAGATCGAGACGGTATTTCACTCCAGCCCACCGCCTCCAGCTTTATAAGGCGCAGGTTCGCCCACATATGGAATACTGCTCTCATCTGTGGGCGGGGGCTCCCCGGTACCAGCTTCTCCCTCTAGATCGCATACAACGGAGAGCGACTCGAATAGTCGGCTGCCAGCGAATTTCTGATCGGCTTGATTCCTTGGCGCTGCGTAGAGATGTAGCTTCACTGTGCATCTTCTATCGCATGTACAACGGAGAGTGCTCCGAGGAGTTATTCGGGTTGATCCCTGCCGCATCCTTCCGCCACCGCCCTACGCGACAACACTTCCATCCTCACCATCTGGATGGTTGGCTGTCTTCTACTGTGCGTTTTTCCAGAAATTTCCTGCCTCGCATAGCAAAGCTCTGGAACGAGGTTCCTGCTACGGTGTTCCCAGACCCTTATGACCTTCAAACTTTCAAAAAAAGAGCCTACTCCTACCTAAAAGGCCGGCAACGCACTTGTGACTCTTCTGGTGTTGCAGGTGTCCATGGGCGACGGTAATAGTTTTCCATCAGGCGATCCGTCTGCTCGTTTGCCCCCTATATCATAAAAAAAAAAAAAAAAAAAAAAAATCGCTGATGAACATAGACTATGTTTAAGTCTGCACAGACGAAACAGCACGCAACAGTATTATTATAATACAAGCTGTTGCCCATGACTTCGTCTTATTTATGCATTGCGCGCGCGCGGCTTTACAATTTTCGGGGATAAAAACTATTCTATATCCTTTCCAAACTTAGTTTAAGACATACCAAAATGTTGTCACGATCAGTTGAGTTCACACGTGAAAGCGTACCAAACTGATATTCACATTTATAATAGGTACTAGGATAGTGTGGCAATTTGTTTTCCATGTTCGGCAAATTCCAGCTATGAGCATACAGAGCGTTTGTTAATCAAATCTGTTCTGCGACTTACCCCTGTTGTACCGTATCTGCTTATTTAGCCCTTTAGTAAGCGGATTGAAGGAGACAACCGGCGAAGTCCGAGTCGAACCCGCACTAAGGGTTTCGTGTGTATCTCGATTTTATACGCGTTTATAAACAAACCAATTGCATCACATCCACTGGAATGTTGAAGGATTTATTGCAGAAGCAACTGGTACGGGAAATGAAATGTTTATTTGCCTTAAGTGTGGTGAACAAAGGTTTTAAATTACACCTACACAACACCTAGACCTACACCTAGACAGAACCTATGGTAACAAGACCTAAAGGCCACGTTTGGCATGATTGAGATTGATATGACATGGTTCCTAAGATTCGATGGGCTTTAACCATCTGCGCGGGAAGAAAAGCAACCTAGTACATTCTATGTTTTTTCTTTGCTCCCAGTCCAGCATGGAAACATAGGCAGAGCACAGCACAATAAAATATACCCTGTGTTTCAATAATGTCTTTATTACGTGTGGCTCGAAAGCTAGGCAAATCTTGGTTAAACGGTGATAGGTAGTTTTTTTGCCAATATTACAAAAGTTTTTTTTAATTTTGACGGATACTTCGGATACTTGCTGCACGATAGCATGTTGATTGACAGTCAAGTGCCGCCACCTACTGGAAATTGTTACAAGCCGTAAAGATATCGTATAATTCCTCTAGTCTAACTAATATTATAAATGCGAAAGTATGGATGGATGGATGCATGGATGTTTGTTTGTTACTCAATCACGCCAGAACGGCCCAACGGATCTGGATGAAATTTGGCACATAGATAGAGAAAAGTCTGGAATAGCACATAGGCTACTTTTTATCCCGGAAAATTGCGTAGTTCGTGCGGGATAGCGATAAACGAATTCTTTGCAGACGAAGTCGCGGGCAACCGCTAGTAGACCATAAAGTTACTCTCACCAAATTACTTCATGTCACCAATTAGACAAGGTTTGCCCTACCATCCGTTTATACAGACGGACGGATGGAGAACGAAGCTGCGGCTGGTCTGAAAGCAAAGAAAAATCATAAAATGTACTGCTGTCATGCCCTACTCCCACACACGGTCAGTTCTTACTGATCCAATCAGCAGAGTCATACCGATTGGACAATAGGAAGGATGGTGTATGGCCAGCATTAGCCATCCGTTGTCGTCCTTAACGTATCCGTCAATAGCGAACCCTGCTAGCTCCATAGGTGAGAGCGACAATGAAGGCTTAGTATCTCGCTGACACCCTTTGGCGCGGAACCCTAAAAAAGGACTGTCCACGCGGACGCATCGCTCACTCAAGTAGGAGAGAGACAGATGTCGAACGCTGCCGAACGCGGAGGCCAATTGTGCCTCTTTGTCGCTCGTTCTGTGCTCTCGCTTACACTTCAAGCCTTAAATGAAACGCCTCAGAGCGAGGTAACGCCGCATGACTCATGTTTTTTCGTGCGTGCAGCCGGCTCCATCGAATTATAAGACGTTGAAACGTCAAAAACATAGAACGTACTGCTGCTGTCATGCCAATTCACTCCCACACATGGTCAGTTCTAACTGCTCCAATCGGCAGAGTCATGCCGATTGGACAATAGGAAGGATGGTGTATGGCCAGCATTAGTCATCCGTTGTCGTCCTTAACGTATCCGTCAATAGCGAACCCTGCTAGCTCCGTAGGTGAGAGCGACAATGAAGGCTTAGTATCTCGCTGACACCCTTTGGCGCGGAACCCTAAAAAAGGGTGCGTACCTGAGTAATTCATGCAAACGAATGCAAGCCAATTAATTAGAAGCGGTCCGGCTGCGCTCAAATCTGCCAGCGAAGCTGCGAGTAAGGGCGCGAAAGACGAGACAGCGTTTTGGAACGAACAAAAAAAGAATTACCTTGTTCCACTACTTAGTACTAACTTGAAATGGACTTGCAAAGTAACGCCTGATTCAATAAAATTAAAAAAGCGTCTTGGAAATTATGTATTTAGACAAGAGATACCTCCTTACTATAAATGCGAAATATTTCTGTCTGATTGTCCATCCGTCCGTTTGTCCGTTTATCCGTCTGTCTATGCTTTCATCCGTCTGTCTGTATGCTTATTATTTTTTGTTCAGCCATAAACCGTTGAAGCGATTTAGATAAAATTTGATGAAGAACTGGAGAGGCAAAGGACAGTTTTTATCTCAGAAATTTGCATTGTTCCCGCGGTATAGAACACGAACATTTAACAGACGATGACTGGCAATAGCTAGTGAATATTATGGACGCGAAAGCTTCATCGCTTAATATTTTTATTAATTACTTACACCTTACCCAAGTAACATTTTGGCCCTATAACTTGGGGCTACGTAGCAAAAAATGTCGAGTAAGCGTCCTATGAAGGTTTTAGCGGTTACTGTTCGTTGTATAAAAGCTTTTGTTGATACGTTCTTGCTCCTATAAGCTTATATAATATAGCCAAATTGTCCTATTAGCTGTTGATGTTAAGGTTCACTTAGCCGTTATAGTCAAGCCCAAGTCAAATAGTTAATAGCTTTTTTGCACTCATTGATATTGGTTTATGTATGACTATAAGTTTATTAAAAAATTGTTAAATTAAAACTAGGTATTTGAAAACCGCCGCGTTTTTTATCGTCCAGTGTGAACTTACCCTTATTCGAATAATTAATCTCACAAAGCTCTTCCACAATTAGATTTCGTAAAGATTAAGGTGTTTCATTAAAACATTTAAAATGAAAAATTGGACGTCTCGGCAGCGCTATGACTTTTTTAAATAGTACTCTAGCCACTTTATCTTTTTTGTCATTGTTTAATCTAGATCTGACGTTTTGTTTTTAATTTTCTAATCGTTTTAAAAAAAATTTGCTTAGTGAGCTCATTAAATTTAATAATCAGGTATCTGAAACAAAGTAAATAAAACAAATATAGTTTAGGTTAGGTTAGCTTAGGTTGTCGTTCATTGTGGTGTTCTAAGAAGGCCTTCAACCTGATGATTATGATGAGGTATTTAAAAAAAAAATTAAAGTCTTTGTGCTTGAGAAATTATAATTACTTATATCATAACCTTGTAAAACAGTGATTAGACGCATTTTTAACAGACTTCAAAAAAAGGAGGAGGTTCAAAATTAGGTTGTATTTTTTTTGAGAAGATACCTATAACATGTCATCGCATACGTCATTCTCAGGGTACGTTCTATGAGTTTGACGTAAAAGTGTAAAATGATGATTCATTAGAAGCTTTTGATTGTCTCAGATTATTTCTAGCCGAAACCCCAGCCATTTCAGATGGGAGCAGACTAGGACAGCAGAGCAATAGCTGTATAATATACTCGTAGTTCTCCTCATCGGTTTCGCAGACGGCGACCCTGACTACTAAAAAAATAACAATTACACATAATATATAACAATTACCTATACTTACAATTTTTTATCATGAGCCCTAATGTGACTCGCTAGACCGAACTTGGTTTTAAATACACTATAACAGGAGGAGCTATAGAGCTGGCCATTATGAATTGTAGGAATAGTTGTAAGAAGAATTTGGCGTACAGCATGTCTAGTACGAGAGCGCACAAGAGTCGCGTCGTGTACGAGATTGATTCCCCGTCTTTTTCTTACTGTTCGATCTAGAAAGAGAGGGGTAGTCTACCTCGCGCGCGACGCGACTCTTGCGCGCTGTCGTGCTAGCCAGGCAGCTGTAACATAAATGTTAAATTATTCTAGTAAGAATACAATACAAAACAATACAGAAGCAAAAAACAAACATGAAAAAAAAAGGATGGAAATAAATTAATGACAATGTTGATATTGTTTCTTAAACAAAACAGTTCACCTGAGTTCTCCTTTCTCCCTCACCCATCGGACGGAAGTGTCTGGGAAACTCGTTGTTCTGTATTTAACACCTGTTCCGGAACTTTCTGGAACTTCCCAACTTCCAGATTAAAACGGCTATGAATATTTTGAATAACGCCATTTTCAGGTGTCGATAGACAAATTAATCTTAGGGCGAAAATCTTAGGAATCATGTTATAGGCGATGCGGCTAGCAACCCATCACTATTTTTGGTTAATCTTTCCTATGCCCACAATCATGCTAAGCGTGGCCTTAAAGTCTTATTACCTTCGGCTCTGACTAACCTGTAAGGGATAAAGACGTAATTTATGTGTGTATGTACATATATGTAATAGAAACAAGAGAGCGCGGACTCTACATGTAGGAGTTAATTTAAAACTCCAAGTTAACTTTTAACTAAGACTTACTTACACCCATCCAACATCACATTTACTTTTTGTATGTAATTTGTAATTTTTATTTCTATTTTCAATTTTCAATTTCAATTGTTGTGTTTTTATGGGCTAACTGGCCTGAAATAAATCAGTTTTATTTATTTATTTTATTTATTCATTTAACCCTGGGTAAAATACTGTCAAAATAGATGGAAATTTCGTGATCGATTAGTGAAAGAAAAAGCTTAGTTTCCCATATAAAAAGGCTGTTAGGCTAAAACATTATTTATTCCGTGTTATTTCGTTACTTTTGATGCAAACCTTGCTACAAAAATCACCAGTTTAAAAGAAATTTTCAAACCCAAGACAGCTACGAAGTATTTCACGGTGACTTCCATGAACTTTCACAAGTTATATCTCAATGCAAATCGCGTTACGGGATCCGTTTTGCAGGAGCCGAAGGACTGGCTGCACTCGGGGCAGCAGTTCGTGAAATAAGAGTAAAATTGTGTGTTTAGACGAACCCGCGCGGGACTCGCATTTGTCACATTCCCCGCGTAGGGGTGGGACAGCTATCGATATAAAGCCTGTAAAAATATGACCGCTAAAGCAAGGAAGGTGTATCACTGAAAGATAGAATAAGGAATCTAACTAATATTATAAATGCGAAAGTATGGATGGATGGATGGATGGTTGTTTGTTTCTCAATCACGCCAGAACGGCCCAACGAATCTGGATGAAATTCGGCACATATTTAGGTAGAGAAAATTCTGGAATACCACATAGGCTACTTTTTATCCCGGAAAATTCCCGCGGGATAGCGATAAACGAATTATTTGCAGACGAAGTCGCAGGCAATAGCTAGTAGTGTGTTAAGGGAATGTGCCTGGTGTGAAAGAAGATATAGTGACCATTGGACAGAAAAAAGTATGCTTAGATGGTTTGGTCATGTAGAAAGGATGGATGAAAGAAGATTAACTAAACAGATTTATATGGGGAGTGTGAATGGGTGCGTTGGGAGGGGAAGGCCTAGATAGACGTTTTGGAAGGTCAGGTCAAGAGTACCCGAAACCGACGAGCATGTATGAATAGATTGATGAATGTGGGTGAAGTGAAAGAGGTATATCAGGATCGTAGCAAGCTTAGAGGAACAAAGTAGTATCTGCATACCCCTGTGGGAAAGAGGCGTGACGGTATGTATGTATGTTTTTATGTGTACCTATGTATGAAAAAAATTAAAATTATAAAATTAACCTTTCATTTTATGTTCTCTGGAATTTAATAAAAACTAAAGGCAGAAATAATTTGCCACTTAATTAGTGTGTCATAAGCTACATTTATTTCTGCGCGGATGAAGTCACGAGCAACATCTATAAGTTATAAAAACAATATCGAGTAAAATATTCGTACGCTCAGCCCTAGCGACACGTTGAGTTATGCAGTCTGGCGTCTAGCGAATATCGATGAATTATTGAGCTATTTACATTACATCACTAGTTCACCGTGAAGCCTGAAATATGTGGGTTCTCATGCGGAACCCACCTGAGTCATTTATTGTGTGTAGTTTCTAAAATAAAGATGAAATTTATTATCAATTTAATAGACGTACATACATACAATACATAAATCACGTCTGTATACCTTACGGGGTAGACAGAGCCTAGAACCTAAAGGCCACGTTTAGTATGATTTGTGAGTGTATAGGTGGAAAGGAGAATTAAAATAGTGATGGGTTTTATAGACGCCTTAGATAAATTAAAAAGCTAACACTTTTAGAAAGAAAGAAAGAAAGAAAAGAAAAGAAAGAAAATACGTTTATTTGACGCATAGGACAACAGCACAAACCAAAAATAAACAATAAAAAAAATAAAAAATAAAAATAAAGTAAAAATAACAATTAGGTACTGCCGCAAACACGCTATTTGTGGCTTTTAGGTCTTGTTACCTCACGCTCCGTTACCGCGCAATGGATAAACAAGTTGTATGTGTGTATGTAGAGTTTGTATTATTATAATAAAAAATAAAATAAATAAATAAATATCATGGGGCAAATTACACCAATCGGCTTAGTCCTAAACTAAGAAAAGCTTGTAATAAGTATGGGTACCAGGCAACGGATAAGCATACATTATATAACCATTATATATGTAGATACCTAAATATACATACAATACAACATCCATGATTAGGGCACAAACATTCTAATTCATCATACAAATGTCTGCCCTTACCGGGATTCGAACCCGGGACCTCTAGCTTCATAGTCAGGGTCACTACTCACTAACCACTAAGCTATCCGGTCGCCAATATAATTAGCCAGCAGGGCTAGACGGGGTGTTCTTTTTATAACTTTTTATAGTTAGTTTAAGTTTAGTTTTTAATTTAATCATAGTTTAATTTGTTTTTTGTAAATATGTATATTGAGTAAATAAACTATTCATAAAGTGCTAATTTAATGTGCACGTTGAGTACCCGGGGTAATAAGAGAGAGAAGAGGTTGTCCCTGTCAGTCAGTATAATATAATTGGCTAGCAACCTATCACTATTTTGATACCCCTTTCCACCTATACGCCCGCAATCATGCTAAACGTGGCCTTTAGGCCTTGTTACCCCTCTCTACCCCATAAAATGATTATGATTGGTGCGCGTCTCACCTCGTGAACCATCAAAGAAAGTGCACCCTTGAAGCCGGCATCAAGGTAGTCTGACGTAGATGGATGGCAGATGGCAGATATCTTATCAGATGCAAGGGGCCTTTTATAATGGAATCACTGATCTGCCTGCAGATGGGATTGTTCTGACGGTGGGATGATGAATGGGATAAGTATGAGATTACATAAGATTAGAAAGAAAGAAAGAAAAAGTTTATTTATGACAATCACAGTAATTAAAAAACAAAAACATTAAAAGCTACATAAAATTGACATAAAATGGCCCCAACTCAGCATTTGCTGGCCTCACGGCCAACGCTGGTCTTCCGTTGGGGCCATCGGGTAACAAACACATTAAAAGAAAGAATAGTATAAAAACAATACGATAATAAAAACAAAAACAAACATAATACAATATAAACAAATAAGGAATAAACATTAAAACATTAATACATATAATTTGATGTGGTTGATGATTACATGTGAAGGTAACATAATACACACGTCAAAAAAGCCTTGGGATAATCATTATGCCTATAGTATTTTCATTCTTACCTGTACACATACATACATACATACATATCGCCACGCCTCTTTCCCACAGGGGTAGGCAGAGACTACTTTGTTCCACTTGCTACGATCCTGACATACCTCTTTCGCTTCATCCACATTCATCAATCTCTTCATACATGCTCGTCGGTTTCGGGTACTCTTGACCTGGCCTTTTTCCAAAACGTCCCCAGTTTACCTGTCCTATTTGATAAACAAAATTCTAACCTCAATGTGCAAATTTTTGTAAAGAATAAGGTTTATGTTATCACTAGCTTCTGCCCGCGACTTCGCCTGCGTAGATTAGCAATTGACATGTTTATCGCTATCCCTCGGGAACTGTGCAATTTTCCGGGATAAAAAGTAACCTTTGTTTCAATCTAGAGTACCAGCTATCTTCGTTCCAAATTTTATCCAAATCCGTCCAGTCGTTTTAGCGTGAAGAAGGAACAAACATACACACTCACTCACTCACATCATCACATCGTCACATCGGTACAACGTCACATCGTCACAAACTTTCGCATATTCATATTCATTTATTCATAAAATTACAAATTTTACATGTCAAATTATTCAGTATATAAATTCATTATTACAAGTGACTATTCTATTCTATTCAAATGTCAACTAAAAATTTAAATTAATGTTAAAAATAATAATAATAAGTTAATGTTAATATTTTGTAATATTAGTAGGATTTTATCAAATAAACCTGAGGTAATATTTTGTACATAATTTTGCTAATATTTTATCTCCAGTTCCTTTATTTACGATGAAATGGTTAAAAAATAACAAAAACGAGACGTTTCGAGGTTAGAATTTTGTTTACCAAATAGGACAGGTGAGAATGAAAATACCATAGACAAATTTGATGTTTTGACTCTGTAGTAATATGCCTAATATTGAAATGTTTAAAACTGACTAAGGATAAAAACTATCCATAGACATTTTTGATGAGTGTACGTTTTGAAAAAGGCCAGAGAGGGGTTACAATGACTCCTTAATGCGATTCAATTCAGATTCAGTTTAGGTTCGCTCGCTGACAGATCCATATTAAAAATGACATCTAAAACCTGAGTTTTTAATGATTCACGGTTAAGTTCATTCGAAATATTATAAACGAGATATGAACAGTCTACCCGTGATCATGATACATGCAACTGTATCGAAATATCGGGAGCTCAATAAAGGTAATCGCGGTTCATATCCCGTTTATAATATTTCGAATCTAAAACCTGAACTGAGTTATATTTGAATCGCATTAAGTCGTCATGGTAAGGCTCCAGGTCAGGAGTAGGTACCTGAAATCGGCGAGCATCTATGAAGAGATTGATGAATGTGGATATCGAAAGAGGTATGTCAGGATCGTAGCGAGTGGAACAAAGTAGTCTCTGCCTACCCCTGTGGGAAAGAGGCGTGACGGTATGTATGTATATTTATATACCATACAATATGAGTGCCACATTTTTTGCCACTGAGTGTAGGTAATTATTATTTTCATTTAATATAACAAGAAATACTTACATTCCACCGTATTAAAACCATAATCTTGCTTCATAACCATCATAATACATAGAAACAGTTAATTTTTAGGGTTCCCTACGTCTAAGGGAAAAAGGCACCCTTACTAGATCACTTCGTTAATCATGACGATACATACATACGTACATATATAAATCACGTCTTTATCCGTTACGGGGTATACAAAGCCTAAGGTAACAAGACCTAAATGCGACGTTTAGCATTTATGTGTGGTTGTGTGGTGTGGAAAGTGGAATCAAAATATTGATGGGTTGCTAGCTGCATCGCCTATGAAAATGATTCCTAAGATTTTTTAGGCAAAAATAAGACTTTTGCCTATTTCCTAGACATTCTATGTTATTTCTTTTCTCCCAGACCAGCATAGATAATGACAATAATGGTAGCAAAAATATAACCATAGTAGGTAGGTAATACAGCTCTACAGAACCTTTCTTGCACGAGTCCGTCTCGCGCTTGGCCGCTTTTTATCCCAACTGCCCTCCTCACGTATACCATTACCTCCAAACTAAACGACAGCCGGACCTCATTACCCTCCCCTTAGTAGGGAGAGGGGGGGGCGGTAAGTGACTCCGAACGGAAATAAAGGTGCATGCGACTGGAGGTAATGTTAATTGAATTTCTGCAGACGCTTGTGGTTAGAGAGGGGCGATGGGGAGTCCTATCGATAAACGCAGGGCTAATGTGGGTTCACAAGTGACGCTTTTTATAGTTCCGAACCCTTATAGGATCACTATTTGTTGTCCGTCCGTCCGTCCGTCCGTCCGTTTGTCAAGACCCTTTTTCTCAGGAACGCGTGAAGGTATCAAGCTAAAATTTATATCAAATACTCAGGTCTACTGCCCCTTGGAGCTGTGAAAAAATCAAACTTCTATGCCAACGCAATCAATAGCGGTGTACTCTTACTTTGAGAATAGTCCCGTAGAGGGTCGGTGTTTTGTGTGGTGTAGGGGATGGTTATGTTTGCGGGATTTATGTGTGACTAGCGACCCGCACCGGCTTTGCACGGGTGCAATCAGTATTTTTCTACTATATTATGCATGTATTAAGCATATAAACATTTCTCTTGAGTCACTCTATCTATTAAAAGTCGTATATCTTTTAAAGACTGTCTCTGACGTTCGTGTCTTCGTCGCAATTTTAGTTTCAGGTTTAGTTTTAGGCAAAACGGTCACACTGAAAATCAGCGCTGCGGCCTGCCGCAGCAACATGCTGAGTGTGGCCCTTTTGGCACTTTCGGCACATAATTTATTTTTTGAAATGCACTTTAAAAAAAAAAAAATGGGTCGTTTTGTGTCAATAAATGTTTTCTTTCTTTCTTTCTTTTCTAAAAAAACACATCAAAATCAGTTGCATAGTTTAAAGATCTAAGCATACATAGGGACAGACGGACAGCGGAAAGCGACTTTGTTTTATACCTACTACTAGCTTTTTCCCGCGACTTCGTCCGCGTAGACTTCATTTATTGACAAATAGCTTTTGGCCACGGCTTCGCTTGTGTGTACCAGGAGTATTTCAATCCCATGCCAAGTTTCAGCTTTCTGCGACCAATAAAACGAAAAATCCCGTTTTTTCCCGTTCCCGTGGGAATTTTGGAAAGTCCTCTCTTAATACTTTTCTACACTCCCCAAGCAACCTACATTTCGAATTTCAGCTTTCTACAACCAATAAAACGAAAAGTCCCGTTTTTCCCGTTCCCGTGGGAATTTCAGGAAATTGTCTCTTAGTGCTTCCCTACACTCATCAATCAACCTACATGCAAAGTTTCAGCTTTCTACGACCGGTAAAACGAAAAATCCCGTTTTTCCCGTTCCCGTGGGAATTTTGGAAAGTCCTCTCTTAATACTTTTCTACACTCCCCAAGCAACCTACATTTCGAATTTCAGCTTTCTACAACCAATAAAACGAAAAGTCCCGTTTTTCCCGTTCCCGTGGGAATTTCAGGAAATTGTCTCTTAGTGCTTCCCTACACTCATCAATCAACCTACATGCAAAGTTTCAGCTTTCTACGACCGGTAAAACGAAAAATCCCGTTTTTCCCGTTCCCGTGGGAATTTTGCAAAGTCCTCTCTAAATGCCCTCCCATTCTCTACACTCCCCAAGCAACCTACATGTCGAATTTCAGCTTTCTACAACCTGCACTGCAGTATAACAAAAAATCCGGTTTTTTCCCGTTCATTTCCGTCAGAATTTTGGGAAATCCTTTCGTAGTGCTCCCCTATACTCCCCAAGGAACCTGAAGGCCAAATTTCAGTTTTCTACGATCAATAAAACGAAAATTCGATCCCGTAGAACTGAAAATAAATCTCGTTTTTTCCTTAAATAAAAAAAAATAAAAATAAAAATAAAAATAAAAATCATTTATTTCGGACATCAAGGTCCATATCGGGTTAGTAATACAACCCCTGGTTTATCCTGTTGGAATTTTCGAAAATCCTTAAAACTAAGAGTTTTTAATGATTCACGGTTAAGTTCATTCGAAATATTATAAACAATATATAATAATCAACTCAATAAAGCTAAATAAAGCTCAATAAAGGTAATCGCGGTTCACATCCCGTTTATAATATTTCGAATATCCTTAAAACTGTTTTTTACTATTATAATCACCTACTTCTATGCCAAATTTGAAGTCTAGTAATTATAGTTCATAGGATTTCGTTGAACTGAATATATAAATCCCGTTTTTTCCTTATCCCGTGAGAATTTCCAAAAATCCTGAAATCATTTTCTTAGTTTTGTAATCATCTACTTGTGTACGAAATTTGAAGTCTATATTTATTAAGTATAGTTACTGAGATAGGGTCACTCGGAATAGAATATAATAAATCCCGTTTTTTCCCGTTCCCGTGGAAATTTGTGTGTGTGTGTGTGTGTGTGTGTGTCAGGTAGGTATGTGTGTTGTTGTTGTTGTTGTTCGAAAATCCTTAAAACTGTTTTTTACTATTATTATAATCACCTACTTCTATGCCAAATTTGAAGTCTAGTAATTATAGTTCATAGGATTTCGTTGAACTGAATATATAAATCCCGTTTTTTCCTTATCCCGTGAGAATTTCCAAAAATCCTGAAATTATTTTCTTAGTTTTGTAATCATCTACTTGTGTACGAAATTTGAAGAGTCTATATTTATTAAGTATAGTTACTGAGATAGGGTCACTCGGAATCGAATATAATAAATCTCGTTTTTTCCCGTTCCCGTGGAAATTTGTGTGTGTGTGTGTGTGTGTGTGTGTGTGTGTGTGTGTGTGTGTGTGTGTGTGTGTGTCAGGTAGGTATGTGTGTTGTTGTTTTCGTAATCAGCGACCCGATAAACCGTACAAACAATACTACCCACTATAATATAATAATAATAATACCCACGTTGATTTTCAGACTTTGTCACCCCCTATCCCCTTTTAGGAGTTGAATTTTCAAAAAAACCTGAAACAGGTATTTACTCATTTATCGTTAGGATTACTCCTGTGAAGTTTCGAATAAAATAGTCTTACTAATCTTGTTTCCCCATACAAACTTTGGACCCCCATTTGACCCCTTTAGAGGTCGAATTTTGAAAAATCCTTTCTTAGTGCACCCCTAGACCTTATAAGGAACCTACGTGCCAAATTTGGAATCTCTAGAACCAGCGGTTTGGGCTGTGCGTTGATATGTCAGTCAGTCAGTCAGTCAGTCAGTCAGTCAGTCAGTCAGTTTCTTCTTTTATATATTTAGATGTAGTGATTTATTTGGTAGCAGGGGAGGGTGGGCTTTAAAATTAAACCATATTATTATATTTCGCACAAGCTTAACAGTCTTGCGCGTGAGTAGCGGAGTAGAAAGGTAAGTGTTTTTTTGTTCTACTCTCTCTTATTTCAGTTAATAATTCTAATGCTGGCTCCATGCTAAGTTCTCAAATTTCTGTCTGTTGGAAGCTTGGTACTCGTAATATTAGATCGATATCGATATTATCGATAGCCAGTTTACCCATCACTAGCGGCAGGCGGCAAGTGATACCCACGGCCGACGCGTTGTACGCAAGATTAAACGTCACAAACCTTCGGATATTTCTCCAGAAAACGGAAATAACCACCAAACCCATGCACTCACAACACTCTTAACACCAACTATCAAAGCTCAAACTCCTTCGACCCAAACGAACACAGCTAATGGCATAACAAAGTTACCGAGGCATTTGGAATGGTCTTTATTTTAAAGTGCCACGGTGCAGTTTGGTTTGAAATGGGTGTAGTGGAAAGTTGGTATGTTAGCAGTCACCCGCAGCGAACGACTTATGACAGCGCCTGTAATTTTTAAAGACTCGAAGGTAATTTCGAGTCGGTAATTGTTATTGTTAAATTAAATTTATTTTTTGGGACATTGAATTCGTGTAATGGAAAATTAAGAAATGGTGCCAAATGCTTTGCTTTTTTGTATGCTGGTTTTTAAAAACTTTTATTTATTTTGATTTTTAAAAGAGGATAATAAATTTGATATTATAAGTTTAACCCTTAACCACCTAAGCAAGGTCTCTCAGACCTTTGCAAATACAAAATAGTGAATAACTCCTTGCGGGTTCATTGCACGACCCTATGTGGCCTTGTACCTTCCCCCCCAGCCCTCGCAGTGCCGGCCATGCGATCGACGCGTTCGGACGTGTGTCTCTGTGAATTTGGTGAGCATAAAACTATCGTCAATGGTCTCAGCGACCTTGCCTAGGTGGTTACAAACTATAACTTGCTGGTCTGCGAGACCTTGCCTAGGTGGTTGTGTTTATTTTTATGAGCATGTAATTTTTAATACTCTAACGCATGTCATGTTTTTTTGATTTTTTTTTTAATGTTTTTAGCGTTCCGTACCTCAAAAGGAAAAACCGGAACCTTATAGGATCACTTTGTTGTCCGTCCGTCCGTCCGTCCGTCTGTCTAGACCTTTTTTCTTAAGAACGCGTGGAGGTATTAAGCTGAAATTTATATCAAATACTCATGTCTACTGTCCCTTAAAGCTGTGAAAAAATCAAACTTCTAAGCCAACTCAATCAAAAGATACAGCCGTTTTCCGCAAATTTCCGAAACTCGCAAGGGAATCAAAACCTACAGGGTACTTCCCGTGAACTCAGAATCTTGAAATTTGGTGCGAAGCAACGTCTCATAGCACAGATAAAGGAAAAATTGCGAAAACCGTAAATATTTATGTATGTCTGTATAATATCAGTGACCAATATAAAGTGACCCCACACTGCGTACATTTTGCGTTAGAGGAGGGCTCTGCTTACACTGGATTTAGATATAAATTTATAGATATTGACACGGAACCCTTAGTGCGCGAGTCCGACTCGCACTTGGCCGGTTTTTTTAAGTAGGTTCAAGTTCATGAAGAAACTGGCTGAACAATTGGTAAGACCACATCTCGAACGTCGATCCAAAAACATTAATCTAACGCGGGACCTATTAATAAGTATCAACCATATCCTCATCAAAGACACCAACTTACCAGCACTGCCAGGTCCCAGTAATACTGAAGAACGATTGCAAGTTCGGAAATGTTGCCTAACTTGTGACCCCAAAAAGCAACAGAAGTCGCAGTACGTACCTATTACCTATGTATTGAATGAAAGAAACCAATCTGCATTCAATGCTCGAATAAACTGTGTATTGGCTGCCGCGAAAAATGGCTCTTTTAGTAGTTCGCAATTTTATATTTTTTACGGCTTTTTAAAAAAAAAAAATAGGTGATTATCTTGACTGATTATTATTCTTTAAGATTTAATAATAATAAGATATTATAATGAATGAATATTTTCTGATCTCATGTTCCAAAGGGTTTAAAGTGTTTTTGTTTGTTAAACGATAGAATAATGTGAAATGTTAAGTTTAAACAACATATTGTTGATTAATGTTGAATCTGTATTAATTAATAAATGCCTAAAACCATTAAAACGGTAAATTTTATTTAAATATACCTCTAACATACATTCTTATAACTATTATGGACCCATTTCAAGTAGTGGTCTCCATGACCGTTTGTAGGTGATTATGCTATAGAAATTGGACGTAGGTAGTCAAGGGTTAACGTCGATGTCTCTTTGTGTGTGTGTCTGCCTGTGGCATCGTAGCGTAGCTTTCAAGCGGATGGACCGATATCGATGTGGTTTTTTCATTCGAAAGTCAGTTTCCTTGCTGTGGTTCTTAACCGAGTTTGGTAAAAATCGGTCTAGTAGTTTGCAGAGTGTCAGCTCTTTAACAAAACGATGAAAGGCATTTTTACCCACGACGGAACGGACACGTTATGTGCGTTGAGGGTGATAGGTTGTGTGTGTGTTTGTCCGTAAACGAATGTTCCCTTTTACTCGATAAATGCGTGGGGTTTTAAAAAAAATATTTATGGTATGTTCGGGTACCTAATCATGCAAGAAAAAGACCTGCTTATTGGTCGGATTGTTTTGAAATTTGGTGCACTTATCTTACATGAATGACATTGCAAGTCAAGAAAAAGTATAGTCAGACTAGAAGGTTGAATTAAAAATAATTTTTAATCATCATCAGCATAATTTCGCACATACATTCTGAAAAACTCGGAGGTGCGAGCCCTGGATTTGAACCCGTGATCCTCTGCCAATTATTATCATTATTATTTAATTTTCATAGGAGCTTGGGGAACATATTTGCTTACAACAGCATAAAAATGGATTGGAATGTACTATTATGCTGTATTGGAAGGAATACTGTCAAAGAACAAGTCCAAACGGATTTTTCGTTTGTTTGTTGATTTTCCCTGGTCTTAGTTTATTGGTTACGTCAAGGGTCATCGCGTCTAATGAAATCAGTGGACAGACAAACAGCTCGATCAACGTCAATGTGATCGATGACTTTAATTATTAAATTCCTCATTATCCTTCTGGGCATTTGTAATCAAAAGACGAGAAATTGGGGGAAATTTTGACCTAGTTTTTTATAAAAATCTAAACCTTTGCGCTTTGTCAGACATTTAAACATTAAAAAAAAACATTTATTTCGGACAGAATCCATAGAGGTTAGTTAGGTACATACAAAAATAATAACAAGTGGTATTAGTACATAGAATAAAAAAAGCCGTGGTAGCCTAGTGGTTTGACATGTGGCCTCTTAAGCAGAGGGTTGTGGGTTCGAATCCCGGGCTCGCACCTCTGAGTTTTTCGGAATTTATGTGCGATATCTCATTTGAAATTTGCCATGAGCTTTTCGGTGAAGGAAAACATCGTGAGGAAACCTGCACACAACTGCGAAGCAATTCAATGGTGCGTGTGAAGTTCCCAATCCGCACTGGGCCCGCGTGGGAACTATAGCCCTAGCCCTCTCATTCTGAGAGGAGGCCTGTGCCCAGCAGTGGGACGTATATAGGCTGGAGATAGATAGATTAGTACATAGACATAACTTTATTCGACATCAAAAAACATTGTTCGTCATTTTGTACAGTCAAATACCGGAAGATTTTCATAATTATTGAAAAGTATGCTTTATACCTCTGTATGCTTAATACTTCTGTAAAAATTGTATTAATATTTTTTTTTTAATAAAAAATTAATCCGCTTTCAAGAAATTAACCCCTAAAATGTGAAAAATAATTATAGTTGCTAAAAAATGCATTTCGGTGTGCGTTAACAACTGATTTGTTGGAAGTCGGTGCCTTGTGGCTTGGCACTGTTAGATCTGAGGCAGCGACTCTGTCTACCCCGTAAGGGATAAAGACGTGATTTATATATGTATGTTACGTATGTATGTACTTATGTACAACTTACTAACTTAGCAACCCATTATATTTTGATTGATGTTTGTGGAAAGGACAAACATATTACTAAACGTGGCCTTTAGGTCTTGTTATCTTAGGCTCTGTCCACCCCATCAGGGATAAAGATGTGATATGATTATAACTTAAAATACTGAGATTGATTCACATTCGTCATCTCCCTCGCACTCCGTTACCTCGCGTAATTGATTCGTGCATTTACGTCTACTGTCACAATGATTGGAGTAATGTCGCTCCTCTTGTGTCTACTCCCAAATTCCAAGTTCAATGCTCTTATCTCACTCCAATATAAAAGGTTATTACTGTGAACGAGAACAACAATTTGAAAAGTGAAGGACATACATGACATGACGACCGCCGACGACGGCCTAGTGGTTGGAGAAACTGACTATGAAGCTTGAGGTCCCGGGTTCGATCCCCGGTCGGGGCAGGTATTTGTATGAAAAATACGAATGTTTGTTCTCGAGTCTTGGATGTTTAATATGTATTTAAGTATGTATCACTACATAGTATAAAACAAAGTCGCTTTCTCTGTCCCTATGTCCCTATGTATGCTTAAATCTTTAAAACTACGCAACGGATTTTGATGCGGTTTTTTTTAATAGATAGGGTGAATGAAGAGGTAAGTTTATATGTATAATACATGCATAATATACCGTGCGAAGCCGGGGCGGGTCGCTAGTTTATCTATATAAGTATGTTTATCCGTTGTCTGGTGCCCATATCACAAGCTTTGCTTAGTTTGGGACTAGGTCAATTGGTGTCAATAAAATTGTCCCAAGATATTTATTATTTATTATTATTTATACATACATATACAAATCACGTCTTTATCCCTTATGGGGTAGACAAAGCCTAGGGTAACAAGACCTAAAAATGCCACGCTTAGCATGATTGTGGGCGCATAGGAGGAAGTGGAAAGGGGTATCAAAATAGTGATGGGTTGCTAGCCGCATCGCCTATAACATGATTCCTAAGATTTTCACCCATTCCTTCGATGGAATTTTACCATCAGCGCGGGAAGAGAAGCAACTGGTAAATTCTGTTTTTCTTTGCTCCCAGATCAGCATGGACTGTAGGTACTTTTTAGGGTTCGGTACCTCATAAGGAAAAACGGAACCCTTCATAGGATCACTTTGTTGTCCGTCCGTCCGTCCTTCTGTCAAGACCCTTTTTCTCAGGAAATCGTGGAGATATCAAGCTGAAATTTATATCAAATACTCAAGTCTACTGCCAACGCAAATCAAAAGACACAGCCGTTTATGCCGCAATATTTCGAAACTTGTAAGGGAATCAAAACCTACAGGGTACTTCCCGTGAACGCAGAATCTTGAAATTTGGTATGAAGGTAGGTCTTATAGCATAGATTAAGGAATAATTGCGAAAACCGTAATTATGTATGTATGTCTGTATATAGCTGACCAATATAAAGTGACCACAAACTGCGTACATTTTGCTTTGGAGCAGGGCTCTGCTTACACTGGTTTATAGATATTTATAGATAACAAACAAACTAACAACAAACAAATAAACAAACAAACAAACAAACGATAAACAACTAAACAACAAACAACAAACAAAACAAACAACAAACAAAACAAACAAACAAACAACAAATAAACGATTATGATTATGAATGGTACGGAACCCTCGGTGCGCGAGTCCGACTCGCACTTGGCCGGTTTTTTTAAAATAGCCTATTGCGGTATCCCACTGCTGGATAAAGACCTCTCCTCTCGACCTCCACAACTCTCGGTCCGACGCAATATCAGGCTATTCCATATACACGTCCAAATCGTCAAATGGACTGTTTGTACTATTTAAAAATTTTTTTTTGCGAAACGTTACCAGCTCCAATAAGAACAGGACAGCGTTTAACAGTAACCCGATATGGCAACCGGATACCACCTTTTACTGCGGGCAAATACGGGCTCAGGTGGTAGAGGCACACAGTAAAATATATATACTGTGGTGGTAGAGGGGAGCAGGGCCAGGTCGGGGTATCAACTTTCTTTGAATGTCGATTGTTTTTGATAGAGGCTGGGGTTATAAAAGTGTATCAGGGTGAACACTAAAAAAAAACAAAATTTTAAAAGTTTATTTTGCAAATAGGCCGCCAAGAGCTCGTTTACGTGTCTGACTGAATACTGGTACACAATAATTGTTTAATAAGATCTGTATGTACGTATTCTGAGCAAATAAACTTTTTCTATTCTATTCTATTTGAAACTACCGGCGCATTCGGAAAGACCATGATTGCCAAGAAGAATGCGCCGCAAGTGTTTTGTGTGGCAGTATTGGAGGAAGGAAGTGCATGAAAAACGTATATATTTCGCACAGGCTTGGTTATCTTGCACGTGAGTAGCGGTGAAGGTAAATATTTTATGTTCATTAAAATGGACCTCCGAAAAATAACGCCTTAACGTGCGACCACACCGCCGCTTAAAAAACGGTGACGTTACGGAATCGCAACAAAATGTATGAAGAAACGGTGAGAAAATGTGACGCATATGACACGTCACTGCGTATACGCGGCGGTTTGGTTGCACCCGAAACGGTGAGAAAACGTGACGCCTACGACACGTCACTGCGTAAACGCGGCGGTTTGGTCCCACCCTGATTCAATAAAATATTTCTCTTAGGTTCTTGCAACGCATCTTGGCAATGATGATCTACGTAAAGGTCGTAAAAGCAGACAATTAATACCTACTTTACTTTGTGAGCCCACACACCGCACTATAAATTGAATGGCCCACAGCTGGGCAAAGGTTAATAGAAAGGCCCTTAAATCTTCTCAATGAATGTTATCACTAAATATAATCTACTAGCTGTTGCCAGCGACTTCGTCTATAAATAATTCGTTTATCGCTATCGCGCGGGAACTACGCAATTTTTCGGGATAAAAAGTAGCCTATGTGTTATTTTACACTTTTCTCTATCTATGTGCCGAATTTCATCCAGATCCGTTGGGCCGTTCTAGCGTGATTGAATAACAAACAAACATCCATCCATCCATACTTTCGCATTTATAATATTAGTTAGATTTCACTAACCTTAAACTTCAGACGCATAAAAATTCCAACCTCAAAATCCCGCCTTTACTCGGCTTTTCTCTAAACTTTTCAATTTTCTCCACCGTTACCATAACCCAGAATGGCACCCAATAACTCTCAGCATTAAGTGCACTCAGATCACCTGTCATGGCCGCCGTTAAGGTTCGTACGTGACTCCGGGACCACACCTCAACTTAGCGGAACAATAGCCCAAGATTTTTAACCGAAACCGGGCGGCCAGTGGTGGTCGTTATTACAACAGCAGATAACGTAATGCATTATTTGCACGCAACGAACAACACATTATCGAATCGTCAACTATCCTGTTATCATTATTCGTTTTCTGTTGTCAACGTTGTTCTTACGCGCACTGTTGCCGCACTTGGCATAGAAGCGCAACGAGTGCGCAACAAATCAAGTAGGTGTGTGCGAGAGAGCGATAGCGCTATAGTACGCGCGAGCTCGCATCGCAATCGCAATTCAAATAACTGACTTTTGGTATCATTATTGAAAATCAAACGAACTTACCAAGTGAAGTTCGATGACAATTATGTAAGCAGCTTCATTCGACGCGATTTATTGTTTACATGCTGTAGTAGCGCCACCTAGCGTCAGCCTTGCACGGATTTTTAGAGTTTTTTTTTTTTTTTTTTTTTTTTTAATGTAGCAACATTTAGTAGGTAACGGTCGGTGTAACTTTTACCCCCACCTAACTTAGCATTCCTGAACAGTCAGTCCAGCGTTTTCGAATCATTTTGTTTAGAGCTAGTTTATTTTCACATTTTATTTTGTTGCAGGGTAGGGTAGAAATAAATTTCCAGGGTGGGAATGGATAAATCGCGTCGAATGAAGCTGCTTACATAATTGTCATCGAACTTCACTTGGTAAGTTCGTTTGATTTTCAATTATGTATAGCAGCTTCATTCTTTGCGATTTATTGTTTACATGCTGTAGATGTTCAGAGCACCCACAAGATAAAATGTGAAACTGAAGAATGCGAAAGAAGTAAACAAGTGTTAATAAACCAATGGATTTATTAAATAATAAGTGACAAATACATCCAGTAACTTAATGGTAAGTATTGTTTTATAATCAACAGTTAAGTACCTTCTTAATGTAAATAATTTTATTTTCGACAGTAATGTCTGGTACATTGCATCATAATCTAATCAATTGTTTTATATTGTTACAGATTAGTGATTACGATTGGAGGAGAGAATTGCTGTTGCAAAATCATTGGGATTGGAAATTATTGGCCGATCATAAAATCTTGCGAAAACTGAGGAAGAGTCTGTCCAACCTGCAGTTTTCCTTATGGTGTCAATATTGACACCAGACCTGTTGGCTGCAGAGGTGGATGCATGTCGAGTACTGTGGGCACTGAAGATAGACGTGTCTATTCCACAATTAAATAGCGTATCCTTAATCCATTTACCTATGGTTTGAGATGAAACTTTCGAGTGTGGTTTTTTGTAGCTTAAAAATAAAGAATCATCTTTACGGAGTAATTGTGTTTTGTTAATATAAGTTTCCAGACATCTAGCTGGACATATTTCAGGGCGATCATCAAAATAAGGTAATCTCAGAACAGGCTGTGCAGAATTCGGTTTTGATGTTTTTATTAGTTCAGGTATCATAATCACAATGTCTTTGGAAGGATTTAATTTAATATTTTTTAATTTAACTAATGAAAAAGTTTGTATTCGATGTGCAGTTACTAGAGCCAACAATGTTGCAGTCTTTTTTGAAAGAATTTCCAAATCGAGTTCTAAATTAGGCCATTTTTGTGCCAAATAGTCCAAAACTATGCTCGGGTCCCAAGTTAAATTATATTTTGGATTTGTAGGACGTAACTTGAAGACCCCCTTCATGAAACGTTTCACCCTATCGTCATTTAAATTACCAAGTATAAGAGATAGTGCTGATTTATAGGAGTTGATGGTACCATATCTAGCACCCTTATTAAATATATCTGTGAGAAAATGTAAAACAATTGGGACTGATACAGAATTAAAATCATAATTGTGAGTATTACAATACAATATCCACGCTTTAATACAACTATCGTATTGTTTATATGTAGAATCAGATAATGATGATAGCATAATTTCCACTGTACTAGATGACAAGCATTTTTTCAGAAGACTCTGCCTGAAAGTTTCGCGACAGCTAACTTCAAGGTGCGGTGTAGGTTGTGGTGGGTTCTGAAAGGGGAGATTAATAAATCAGTACCAGGCCCAAAAAATAATATCTCAGAATCTGTTAATCTATGAAATATAGGGAACCAAGGCTGGGATGGCCAGTATGGTACCACAACTATTCCTTCTGCCTTTTCAGTGATTATTTTTTGCATGACTTTAGTTATCAAGGCGAATGGTGGAAATGCGTAAAAATATATATTTTTCCAAGAAATTGTGAATGCGTCAATAGCCCATGCTTCCGGATCATTTTTCCACGTTACAAATGTATCGCATTTTGCATTACATCTGCTTGCAAAAAGATCAATATGGGGAAGTCCAAAGTGATCTACAATTTTAGTGTATGCAGCGGCATTAAGTTCCCATTCTGTGTCTTGAAATTTCTTCCGTGACAAGCTATCGGCTTCACAGTTGTCTTTAGTGTTAATATAGGATGCGAAAATAGATATTTTACGCATCTCACACCATTGCCAGATCTCTCTACAAATAATATTAAAGTGTTCGTATTGAACGCTTCCCATTCGGTTGATACAAGAGATGGCAGTTACATTGTCAATGCGTAATAATATATTTGTGTCAAATTGATTTTTTGCGAAGCATTTTAATGCGAGAAAAGCAGCTTTGAGCTCTAATTCGTTTATATGCAAACGTTTTTCGTGATCTTTCCAATACCCAAACCCTTCATCCCCGTTACAATAAGCACCCCAACCAGTGGAAGATGCGTCTGAAAATATTTCCATCAAAAATTCATTACAGTATAAGGAATTATTTCCATCATCAACTTTATTTAACCACCAAATAATATCAGGTCTCAAATTTTCAGATATTGTTACGATCTGCTCGTAATTAGGGTTGTTAAGTAAACATGTATATTTAAATTGTTCAAAGTATTTGGTATATAGCCACGAGTACTGAATTGCAGGACACGCAGACACTAATAAACCGACAAATCTAGCGAATTCCCGTAATTTGCATCTTTTAGTTTTTAACATATTGATGAGACTGTGTTTGATTTTAACTTTTTTGGAATCTGGCAATTTTATGATCATACCTTCAGAGTCAAAAACAAAACCCAAAAAAGTACATTGTGTTTTAGGCACGAAACAGCTTTTCTCAAAATTTATTAGGAAACCTAGATTCTCAAATACTTTTGTAGTTAATGCAACATTGCTTTCGCACTCTGACAATGTTCTACCAAGGCAAAAAACGTCATCAAGATAAATTACTGAAATCATATGATGAAATTTCCTCAGGTATTCTATGACTGGTTTTAACAGCTTAGTAAAAACGAAAGGCGCAGTGCAAAGACCGAATGGAAGGCAGTTAAATTCATAAAGAATGTCATTGTATTTAAATCTTAGATATTTTCTATGTGATTTGTGTACCGAAATCAGAAAATATGCATCTTTCAGGTCGATCGATGCCATATAACAGTTTTTTGTAATGAGTTTTGACGCTGTACGATAATCTTCCATTTTAAAATGCTTAGTTTCGATAAATTTATTGAGGCGTTTTAGGTTCAAAATAAATCTTTTGTCTCCATTCGGTTTTGGCACTAAAAAGACTGAGGAAAGAAATTCGCCAGGTTCATGATTGCAGTGAGATATAGCATTGATGTTAAGTAGATTTTTAATACAATGATCGAAATCAATTTGCTCTTGTTTAGTTTTCGGGTAAACACTAGGGTTATCTGTCTGATAAGGAGTAGATTTGAAAGGTATTGTATATCCTTCTAACCAAGACAAAAGTATATTATCATCAGTAATTGTAGCCCAGCTATCGAGAAAATACTGGAGTCTGCCAGCATATTGTACCTGGCCAACTATTTCCGGTGATGAGCACCCGCTGTCCTCGATGACGGCGGCGCGCGGTCGCGATCGGTTTGGCGTCGTCCGGTGCTGTTGTGGGGCGGTTGCCTCTGCGAGTAAGTGGTTGCTCGCTGGTTGTTCATCTTCGTGTTCGTCTTGCGGTGTTGGGGCACGAAGTTTAAATGACCCTTGTTTCCAACTGTTGAGGGAATATTTGGGCGATTAAATTTAGGCTTTGGGGCATTCTTCAATGCCTCACCAGACTGTTGGATAGTTTTTGCTGCTTTCAATTTTTCCGAAACGTTTTCTCCAAACAAAAACTTATCCCTACTGGAATCGATTAGAGTCTGTCTCAATTTTGAGTTAATGCATGATATGATAAAACTCCTGCGGGTTCTCGTCTCTGTAAAGTGAGTATCGCAAAGAATGCGACAAGCGTCACTTAGTGGCTTCAGTATTTTTTGTTTTGAAGTTTCATTTGAAAGCACCATTTCAGTTACGGAAGCTAAAGCAGACAAGGCAATACCAAGCTGTTTTTGCTTGTAGAGGAGTGAGGAGTCTCTTTTTACTAGAGGGTCAGGTAAAGCAACCTTAACTTCCGGGTTGAGAGCAGGGGCTAATAAAAGGTTGCAATTACTGGGAACCAAATATTCTTTGGTTAGCTTCTCCTTGACGTCCTTTGGCAGGCCGAGTGATAGGATATTTTGCCATCTACTAGCCACGTCTTTATGAATAGGCGGGCCCAAAGGGGTCTCTGCCTTCGGAGCATCTCCCAGTAACTGGAGAATATCCTCCTCAAGATGTAAATCCTCTGATTGACTTTCCCCTGATGTACCTGGTTGCGGCGGTATAGGCAAAGCAGGTTGCGGTGGTAGCAGCGAGACAGGTTGCGGCGGTAGCAGCGAGGTAGGTTGCGGCGGTAGCGGCGAGGCGGGTTGCGACAGATGTTCGACCACGCCGGGACTTGGCGGAGGCAGTCGTGACGTAGACGGTTGCGGTGAGAGTAAGCCCGGCACTGGCGGGTTTGGCGATTGCTCTTCGTATGTGCCCCATTCAGGTAGGCCATAATACGGCAGCAACTCCGTATAAGGTGTTTCCGATGAAGGTGGTACATCTGCGAGAAATACGTTTCATTTTTAGGATATAATTACTTATATCTTTTAAAAATGTGACAGTATCAGCCCAGAAAGCAGTACGCATCACTTTTATTTTGACAGAGAGTACCCACATTTGGTAAACTCGCATCAATTAGTAATATTTAATTAACAGGGGGTGACTATATGTATAGCCGGAAGGAAATCTTTGATCAAGCATAATATGTGACAGTAACAGCCCAAGTTTAGCAGTACGCATCACTAGCAATTGAAAGAGGTAACCCAGTTGCGGTATCCTCGTATCAAATATTAATCAAAGATAAAAACGTTTTTTCAAAAACTTACCGTTTAACTCTTCTTCCGAAGAATAACGCTGACGTTCATTAGTCGCTTTTGCAAGTTTATTTTGCAACTTGAGAATTTTTCGACGGATATCGTCCTCACTTTCGTCATGTTTCCTCTTCTTTCCCATGTTCGGGTTACACTTTTTGAACGGACTAACTTTTATTGTTCAGGAGACGTGCGAAGGCTTGAGCACGGAAACGCTTAATGATTCGAAAACGCTGGACTGACTGTTCAGGAATGCTAAGTTAGGTGGGGGTAAAAGTTACACCGACCGTTACCTACTAAATGTTGCTACATTAAAAAAAAAAAAAAAAAAAAAAAAACTCTAAAAATCCGTGCAAGGCTGACGCTAGGTGGCGCTACTACAGCATGTAAACAATAAATCGCAAAGAATGAAGCTGCTATACATAATTAGCTGTTGCTGTTTGTTGTCAGTCAGTACAATAACAAACAAGGTAACAGAGCGTTGTGTTGCTTTTTTTCCCGTACGTTTTTATTACGCTGCGATCGCGACGAAATAAGTATAACAATTTTTTAATAATAAGTTCATTATCGTTTTGTTAAATAGCAATATAACAGGATAACAGACAACAGTTTACAATAACAGCTATTTAAGAATAACACAACACTGTTATTCATTATTGCAAAACAGCCACCACTACGGGCGGCTGCGGTTATGGTTACGTTTTCGTTTGCGTTTACATTGTGGGTTGTCTTCAGTTTTTCTTAGATTTACTCGTAACATTCCATCGAAAATTTCCTTTCCGGTTTTTATGTTATTTGTTTATCCGAAAAACTTAATTTTTCAGGTTTTTCAACTTCCGTCGGTCTTAGCAAAGAAAAACATCGAATGTGCCATAGTTCTCGTCCGCGCAGATGGTAAAAGCCCATCGAGGGCGGAAATCTTAGGAATCACGTTATAGGCGATGAGGCTAGCAACTCATCACTACTTTTGAATCCCCATACCACTTATACGCCCACAATCATGCTAAACGTGGCCTTTAGGTCTTGCTACCTCAGGCTCTGTATACCCTCTAAGGAATACAGACGTGATTTGTATATTGATGTATACATGGCAAGTTAATAAAACGCTGGTAAAAATCTATTTTATACTAGCTTCTGCCCGCGACTTCGTCCGCGTAGAATTAGCAATTGACATGTTTATCGCTATCCCTAGGGAACTGTGCAATTTTCCGGGTAAAAGTAGTCTATGTTTCAATCTAGGGTACCAGCTATCTTCGTTCCAAATTTTATCCAAATCCGTCCAGTCGTTTTAGCGTGAAGAAGGAACAAACATACACACTCACTCACTCACATCGTCACAAACTTTCGTATTTATAATATTAGTAGGATATAGAGACAGATATAATTCAGTATACACCGTACTAAACTATAGCAATATCTAGCAAAGAGTGCAAGAATAATAGCATGAAAGAACGTATAGTTACAGGAAGAGCAATTCCCGGCGAGGTAACAAAGTCTAAGGGAGTGACCGACCTCGATATATCGAACGTTTGGCCGACGTAAGAATATTGAGGATGCGCTATAAGAGAAATTATATGACTGGTTACTTTTACAAGATTAAGGGCCTGTCTCACCACTCTCTGTAAAGTTCCGGTTATCTCAAGTGTCGATTATCTATGATATCGTCTCTGTCTGTTTCGTAATAAGAAATAGAGAGGAAATTATATATTGAGGGAGGGAGGGAACTCTGTAATCATGTTATTTTTGCATTGAATCTTCAACGGATGTATTTGCAAAATAAATACTCGTTAAATGCAAATATCGAAGTGAATATTATTCAATCTGCATTTGGACATGAATTTCGCTAATATTAATTTTAATTTGTCTTATTTTTTGCTGTTCTGTTTGTGCCTACTGACATTCTTCTATTGTTATTTATTTTTATTGTTATGCATGACATTTTTGTATTATTTCAGTCATTTTAATTTTGTACGCCTATTTTAGGTAGAAAGTGGACATTCTAACTAGCTTTAAGATCATTTATGTACACCTGCTTTCAACAAATAAATTATTCTTATTCTTATTCTTATTCTTAAAATGATATTATTTCTGTTTACTTTGAATAGCTGTATGCGTACTTAGGCAACTAGCTACATAAAATTCACTATAGAAATGTCATTAGTCATTTAAGAGACAAACATGCATGGTCTAAACCTGAAACCAAATAACTTAGTCATTAATATAACTTAGACATTAATTCATGTTGACATTGTATCGTACGATTGTGATTGACGTAATATTGTGATTTGTCTTAAGCCTGTCTGGCTGTTGAGTTTCTTTCGGCGTCTCTTCTCAACAGTGTCTCCTTTTACGAAACGCCGGTAGACTCATGACGTGTAAAAGTGCCTGTACGGCTACTTACTGAATAAAGTTCATTTATTTCATTATTTCATTTATCAGTATAAATTAAGACAAAGGAAACAGAATTACTTACGTTACATTCAATATATAGCTTAAAAGTAGATGAAAGAAAATTTGTACAGATTCGAAATCACATCGAATATGTGCTTTTAAAATTTGGAAAAGCCACATGTGCGAGCTCCTTTGAAGATCCTTGCCATAAGTCAAACCACCAGAGAGCTTTTTCTAGGATTTCTAGCTACTGGCAGTCACAGATTTATACATTTCCCGCCAATAGGCTACACAAGCTTATCGTCGATAATTTTTCGGGCCTAATTTGCCGCTCTAGGCTCCAGCCTTGCCTTCTGGTAAAACCACTTCTAGCTAAGGCACATTTTTTCCCTGACATATCCCCCTTAGTCTGTCTCGGGGCTGGCCAGTAATTGGACCATCAGCAGCCGCTCGTAAAGAGGTGCGCGAGGTGAGCCGCAGTCTTCGCAGATAAGTGTTTCGCGCAAAATGGGAGGCCAGAATTTATACTTTTAACCCTTGATAAAATGAGACAGGATTGGTGCGAGGAGGACGCTTGATTTTTCTACGGCCAGTTGGTGGACTTATATTATTCTAGCTGTTGCCCACGACTTCGTCTGCAAAGAATTCTATCGCTATCCCGCGGGAATTTTCCGGGATAAAAAGTAGCCTATGTGCTATTCCAGACTTTTCTTTATCACGTGCCGAATTTCATCCAGATTCGTTGGGCCGTTCTGGCGTGATTGAGTAACAAACAAACATCCATCCATCCATCCAAACTTTCACATTTATATTTTTTTTTATGTGATAAAAACAAACGAGCATGCGGGTCGACTGATGGAAAGCAAACACACAAAATGGCAGGGTGCGTTGAGTAGACTCGTTCTTTGAAGATTCCTAAGTTGTACGACGTTGGTTTGCTTGTGTTATAGTTGTGCATTGAGAATGATCCCGTAGAGGGATCGAAACGCGTCAGTGTTTGTGATGTAAGGGATAATTAGGTTTGTGGGATTTACTTGAAAAACATATATATATCGCACAGGCTTGTTATCTTGCACTTGAGAAGCGAGGTAAAAATTTTATATTCATTAAAATTTACCTCCGCAAGGTAACGCCTGGTTCAATAATCCAGAGACCCCATGTATTAGTGTCAACTAATCCTACCTTTCGACCGACCCCCTTTAACTATAGTCAAAGAGCCGTACAGTAACCGATGCCCGGTTATCAGAAGCTAACCCCATTCCTGCCGGACGGCGAGTGGCTGCGTGCACGTGGGACATTACGTCCCTTGCCGCACTTTACGACCGGCAGCCGCAGGGTTGACAAGTAGAATAAAACTCAGCGGCAAAAAATGTGGCCCCGCAAATGTATAGTAGTTATACAAACAGATAAAAGTCGAGTAATGCTCGACATGCTTCGGACTTATTCGTCTTCCTCCTCGAGCGTTGGCCTCGACGGCATCGAAACGAATACCTGCGCGCCAGCGCTCTGCTCGCGCGGCTACTCGACGCAGCTGACGGCGGCGCACAACTACCCTCGTTTTCACCGTCATACGGTTTCCTCAAAGTAACGCCTGATTCAATCTAAAAAAGATACCCAAAGGGTAAAAACAAGACCCCATTACTACGCTGTCCGTTCGTTCGTACGTCCGTCCGTCTGTCACCAGGCTGTATCTCGAGAACCGTAAGTGCTAGCTAATTTCTGGTTCGGAACCCTTCGTGCGCGAGTTCGACTCTCACTTGGCCGGTTTTTAACCCTTGACGCAAGAACAGCAATGTTCTGTCTGTGTATGTGGCATCGTAGCTCTCAAGCGGATGGATTGATTTTGATGTGGTTGATTTCATTCGAAAGCCAGTTTCCTGGCGGTGGTTCTTAGTCATATTTAACAAAAATCTGTCCAGCAGTTTGAAGAGTATCAGCCAAACCAAAAGGTAAGGCATTTTTGGCATACAATTGAGGTATTTTTATTTTATTTTTTAAGGGTTGATTTTCAATCATCACATACGTCCCACTGCTGAGCACAAGCCTCTCAGAATTTTATAATTTTTTTATAATTTATAAATCCTGTCGACAACCCTGCGTTCCGGCTAAAAGCCGTTTAAGGCAAGCCCCGCGATTTGTAAGCTCAATTGACTATCGATGAATTTACCTTGCCGAGCCTTTTTGTACCGGATAAGCGAGATTACGCCGTACGGCGGCCGGAAGACTTGTCACCTCATTGACTCCGGCGAGAGTAGAAAGATTCCGATTTCGGATTTTATTCTTGAAGTACGATTTGGTTGAGCGAAGATGAACTTGGCTCTTTTCAACCCCCGACGCAAAAAGAGGGGTAGGTATTATAAGTTTTTTTTTTTATGCGAATAGGAAGGCAAACGAGCAAGTGGGTCACCTGATGATAAGCGATCACCACTGCCCATAGACACCCGCAACCCCGGAGGGATTGCAGATGCGTTGCCAACCTAGAGGGCTAAGATGAAATGCCTCTTGTGCCCGTAATTACCCCAGCTGTCTTACTCTCCACACCGGAACACAACAGTGCAAGCACTGCTGCTTAGCGGCAGGATTAGCGAGTAAGATGGTGGTAGCTATCCGGACGGACCTTGCACAAGGCCCTACCACCCGCAAGTTTGACGGCAATGTCTGTGTGTGACATCGTAGCTCTCAAGTGGACTCGGAAGCTCGGAAACTTCATTGCGGTGGTTCTAAGCTATGTTTGATTAAAATCGGTCGAGCAGTTTAAGCGTGGGAGGTTTTTAAACATTACTAAATAATGGACTCACTTATGCGCTAGGTCTGTATCTTCTGCTTCTCATTTGTTGCGTATCAAGTCTTTATAGCGACGGTAACTGCGCCAATGTCAAAGTAATAAAAATATAAATGAAAAATCTTGGCAACGTTGTATGGTAATACGGTCAAAAGACCTCCTCCCTGTTCGGGCTCTTAGTCAGCGGTCAATGCCCTCAGAAATTGCCAGGAAAACACCAATGCCCAGGGTGCACCAGACCAAGCACTGTTCTTCCGCCCGGAAGGATCCAACGAAGCGCAGCTCTTGCCCACACGCGGAGGTAACCCGACTCACACCCCGACCAGGGGCCTTACCATGACGTCTTAGTGCGATTCAGTTTAGGTTCGTTCGCTGTCAGATTCATACTAAAAAGTGACAGCTAAAACTTGAACTGAGTCGGAATTATGACGTCAAAGTAAAAAAAATCAGAAGAATCTTGTGGAAATTCAGAAGATCAGTAAGCATACCTGGAATTCAGTAGATCTCCTGAGAAATCAGGAGACCTGGCAACACTGCTTGCTCCTTTTCTTCCATTATTTGTCTATGCTTATTTTTGTTCAATTTTTATTTTATTTTTCCTTTTCAAAGACAAAGGGTTTTGGGCCCAGGCAACCAAGTCAAATAATGTTGTATTATGTTTAGTGTTTATTTTTAGCTGTTATATTATTTGTAATTAATCATTATTTTCAATGTATCTATGTATGTATCACCCTATGGTCCCAACGGAAGACCAGCGCTGGCTGCAAGGCCAGCACATGCTGAGTTGGGACCATTTTGTGACAATTTATGTATCTGAATGTATAATGTGTTTTATTTATTTAATATGTGATTGTCATAAATAAACTTTTTTCTTTCTTTCTTTCTTTCATGGTAAGGCCCCAGTAACTTAAGAGATTAAAAACAAAAGACTACCAAAGCTCACCTTAAATTGTCAGAATTCCTTCACAGAGTTAAAACATGAACCGCCCTGGAGGCGGTCCCACCGGCGCCGCAGCGGTCCCGCTTCATAATATTTTTCACCTTGTTTCGCTTTCCAATTTTACGCAAGTCACTCTCGTGGGTAACGGCGCGTGCCTTGATTCAGGAATGGAGCGGGGAATGCGGCTATGACACATAATTATAACGGTTGTATTATGAGAAATACGTCACTGAGACTTATAATTGATCTACTTTAGCGGATGTTTATTTGTAACCCCCGTTGCTAAAAAAGGGATTTGGATGCGGTTTTTTTCCATTCAAAAGAGACATTCCTGTCGGTGGTTCTTAGCTTAAATCGGTCCACGACCCTATTTCATAAAGCTGCAAATTACAATTTACAAGCGGAAGTCTCTTTCTGACCCTATGTGTTAGATAGAGACTTCCGCTTGTAAATTGTAACTCGTAGCTTTATGAAATAGGGTCCAGCAGTTTGAAGAGTACCTATCAGCTCTTCTCCAAAATTATGTGAGGCATTTCTGAAAACTGCCAGATTGCAGCGTTCGGGACACAGAGAGCAAAGAGTTCCATTCCACTGCTGACTGAATAACTAAGGACGAGTGGAACCACTTTGTGGTTTAGATTTATTTATGTATCAACAAAAATTACATTAAGTATATAAAAACATGCATGTCACAAAAATATAAGTATTTCTGTTGCGTGCATAGTGCAATGTGAACCTGACTTTTCAACTTTCTTTATGATATTTGAAATAGTTCTCGTACCTAATGCCAGAACTGTCTAAAACCGTTGTTACTTTTGGCCGTTCTAAGTCATCCCATAATTTCATATTTCGTCGTCCCATTGTCCATTTCGCGACTGCCGGTTGACCCCACTTGTAGCAATCTAATTTCACCCCCCGATGTTGGCCAAATATTGGCCAAACTTTTATTATTTAGAAAATAATACTGTTTAAACAATTTTAACAATTATTGACTTTGCTGCGGACTGGGCCCGCGTGGGAACTTAGCCCAAGCCCTCTCATTCTGAGAGGAGGCCTGTGCCCAGCCGTAGCACGTGTCGTATATAGGCTCTTCCTCAGTTGTTCGTCATATCTTTTTCAGTTGATTTTTGTCACCATATATACGAGACGATAGCCAACGCATATCGTTGTTAATGATAGGTATTCATTTAGGTACCTATTATTTTGTAGAACTAGCTGTTGCCCGCAATTTTCTATCCCGCGAGAACTGTGCTGTTTTCCGGGATAAAAACTATCCTACTTATAATTATCCTTCCTCGGGGCGGAAACCAGTATACCAAATTTAAACAAATTCGGTTCAGCGGCTTACGTGAAAAGGTCACGGACAGACAGAGTTACTGTCGCATTTATAATAATTATCACTATCAAAATAATAAACTAGATTAATAATTATAATAAAAGTAAAAAAAGCCAAACTTACAATCCTGCAATTTTTTTATAATCTTCTTTCAAACTACACTCAATAATCTTCATATTCATAAGCCAAGAGCAAGCTGGCCAATGCTAACCACATTTCCCGCACCGTCCAACATTGGTCCAAACGTTGGCTGTCAGTAACGCCATATCTAACATCACATATTATGGGGGGAGCAGGTAACTCGACGGAAAATCTAATTTACCAAATTGAATTACACTGTCCACCAACTTGGATATATCTTGCAAGAGTGTTATTGTATGAAATGGCTGATATGATGGACACGGAGAAAGTTGACAATGGTTATGGATGGGGGAAGCATTTATTAAATAAATGAGTGTGGCCTTTGTGACTGTTGGAAGCTGATTGGGAAGATTTTAAAGTGCACAGGTCAAATTGGTTGTATTGGAGCCATTTCATTAAAGTTGTACACTCAATTTTTTTTTGGGATTTTGTTTTACTTTAGATGACTGAAAAGAAATGTCCCGATTGAAAATGGACCGATTTTCACCAAATATGGGTAATAACCACCGCAAGGAAACTGGCTTACGATTAAAAAAACTGCATCGAAATTGGCTCATCGGCTTGAGAGCTATAATGTCATAGACAGACATACACTAAACACATCAAACTGAGGTACAACACCCCTCTTTTTGTGCCGGGGGTTAATAATTGGTCACAATTTCCACAGTAAAAGTAAAACTAAGCGCAGATGTAGATTGGTTTTTTTGAAGCCACGCGGGTGCGGTTAGGGCAGTTAAAAGCGAGAGACGTCACGTGAGTTAACTACAATTTATATGTAAATCGGCGAGGGTAGATGTAGTACAGGAGGTGGCAGACATAAAATGTTTCGTTTTTTAAATAAGGTGGAAATGTGTGGTTCCAGTTATGAGTTTTTTTTGCTGCAAGTATTTGTAGGTGGTTAAGGTTGCGGGTTCCCGGTGGATGCAAGTCGCTTCCAAACGAGGCAACTGGAGGTTTACGGGGGAGGCCTATGACCAACAGTGGACGTCTATGGGTGATATGATGATGATGATTATTATTGATTTGTAATGGCTATTAAAGCTAGTATTGTAACGACGGGCTATAGTAGGTACATTACACTACATTTTATCGGACACGGCCATTAACTTAAAAAGTAATACCAATTTTTAAGTAGGTAAATACTTACTTATGAATTTAAAATGTAGGTAGGCAGCATTTATCAAATACCTATTTGACATTCAAGACTCGAGAACAAACATTCGTATTTTTCATACAAATAATCTGTCGCGATCGGGATCGAACCCGGGACCTCAAGCGTCATTTCATGATGCATGTTCTTATGTTTTTTTTTGCTTCTTTTCTTCTTTTGTCTTTGTAATGTTATCATGAATAAATGTTTTCGTTTTTTCTTTCTTTCTTTCTTTCATAGTCAGGTTTTCTAACCACTGGGCTATCCGATCGTCAAGCACGACTCCCCATTTTGCTGGAAAGTTTTTAGGGGACACCCCAGCTCTTGGCCTATAATGGTGGTAGCTTCGTCCTCCCGAGACGCATCTAATTGCATTTTGCTGAGGTGAGCGGCGCGCGCGCCGACTTTTTACCGTCCCACCGGGCCCGATACCTAGTAAATACAATAGATATTTAAATCCTGCGTCAAATAAATGTGTGCAGGTGCCGTGGGACGTTTTTGCTATTCGTATTTTGCAGGCGCTTGTAATTTTGTTTTGAAGCTTGTTTACCGATTTAGTTTTTACCCACGACGGAACGGAGACGGTATATGCGTTTAGGGTGATAGGTTGTGTGTGTGTGTGTGTTTGTCCGCAAACGCATGTTCCCATTTATATTAACCAAAGTTAATGAAAAACTAGCTAACCCGGCAACTCAGATTCGTCTTACAATCTGTTTTTATCGTATCATCAAAAATACATAATTTTGTTTTGTTATTTCTTTTTTAGTTAGTCTGCTATTCGGAGTAGAGACAAATCCAAAAAAAACCGGCCAAGTGCGAGTCGGACTCGCGCACCGAGGGTTCCGTATCATTATCTATAAATATCTATAAACCAGTGTAAGCAGAGCCCTGCTCCAAAGCAAAATGTACGCAGTGTGTGGTCACTTTATATTGGTCACTGATATTATACAGACATACTTACATATTTACGGTTTTCGCAATTATTCCTTAATCTGTGCTATAAGACCTACCTTCATACCAAATTTCAAGATTCTGCGTTCACGGGAAGTACCCTGTAGGTTTTGATTCCCTTGAGAGTTGCGGAAATTTGCGGCATAAACGGCTGTATCTTTTGATTGCGTTGGTTAGAAGTTTGATTTTTTTAACAACTCCAAGGGGCAGTGGACCTGAGTATTTGATATAAATTTCAGCTTGATACCTCCACGCGTTCCTGAGAATAAGGGTCTTGACAGACGGACGGACGGACGGACAACAAAGTGATCCTATAAGGGTTCCGTTTTTTCCTTTTGAGGTACGGAACCCTAAAATAAAACATTGTAAAAATAAATACAGTCGTTCGTTATGAATTCTTGTTCTCTAGAATTAATGAAAACGCAACTTAGAGCATAACATGGCTAACAATAGCCGGTCATTTTGACAGACACATTCCCTGTCAGGTGACACACGTTGTTACACTATCCTTGTCTGTTTCACTAATCCCGGGTCGACATGCTTATAGTTTTTGTCCGAGAGCTCAGTCTATTTTGAAACCATATGATGCTTTCATCCACAAATCCTTAGATGGGAATTAGGTACTCTTACTAATATTATAAATGCGAAAGTTTGTGACGATGTGAGTGAGTGTGTATGTTTGTACCTTCTTCACGCTGAAACAACTGGACGGATTTGGATAAAATTTGGAACGAAGATAGCTGGTACCCTGGTTTGAAATATAGGCTACGTTTTATCCCGGAAAATTGCATACTACCTGCGGGATGGCAGTAAATATGTCAAAAGTCGTAGCTGCCTAGAGTCTCAACGTAAATAACTATTGCAGATTATATAACTGTCAAAATCTATTCATCAATCTAACTCTACGCTCACGAAGTTGCGAACAAAAGCTAGTAAGTTAAATAAAATAAAAGTTTATAATGTGATATTAATTTAATTTAGTTTCCTTAAATCTAGACAAATTTATAGACATCGTTATTGTGGCTTTTGGGTTTCTCTGAGTCTTGGAGCTGGATCCTCATCATAGCGGACAGCGGGCCGTCCTGGGTCTTCGTGAAGGCGCGGACCCTGACTTCCGTGACCACGTTCAGCTTGAGGTCAGGAACGAGAGCCTTGGAGACCAGCGGACCTTCTACCACGATCTCTCTGGCGTCCTTTTCGGGTGAAGTTTCGTCGTCGCTGATCTAAAATAAATAATTAATTGGAGATTTGAGTAAAATGGACCTTTTTAAATGATAGTTTTAATCGAAAATGTAATAATATCGATAGATCTATATCGATAGATACTATCAATAGTTATAAAACTTAAGTTATTCCTAATGTCTTGATTTACAATGACGTATTGTGTTTGTTTCTTTATATTTGTACAATAAAACATTTACTTTCATGCTGGTCTGGGAGCAAAGAAAAAACTGAATGCACCAGTTTGCTTCTCTTCCCGCGCAGATGGTAAAAGCCCATCGAGGGAATGAGCGAAAATCTTAGGAATCATGTGAAGGCGATGCGACTAGCAACCCTACAATCATGCTAAACGTGGCCTTTAGGTCTTGTTATCTTGGCTCTGTCTACCCCGTTAAGGGATATAGACGTGATTTGTGTATGTGTGATGTAAGCATTGAGTTAACTTCTTAATTACGTGGGCATCAGTTACGAAAGAATTTGGCGACAGTGCCGTATTGGTGGTTTAGGGTGCGACCACACCGCCGCTTAAAAAACGGTGACCGTACGGAATCGCAACAAAATGTATGAAGAAACGGTGAGAAAACGTGACGCATACGACACGTCACTGCGTATACGCGGCGGTTTGGTCGCACCCTTATGCTTCGCTACAAATTTAACTTATGCGCGGATGAAATTGCTGGAAACAATTAGTGGGTCTATATTAGAATGCAGTTCTATTGATCCACCTTTAAGACGGTTAGACAACTTCCTTACCTTTGCCGGTGAAATATCCTCCACCAGTTTCCTGACTCCGTCAATTTCTACATATTTGAAGGTCACAACCGGTTTAAGTTCCCATACTTTGATCTGAAATGAAAATAATATTAATAATTGTACCTTTTATTGATTGATTGATACCTAATGCCTGGGCAAAATATGAACGGTCCTTAAAATTTCACCCTGTATAAGTATGTTTATTCGTTATCTAGTACCCATATTACAAGATTTGCTTAGTTTGGGTCTAGGTCGATTGAGTGTTAATTGTCTCAAAATACCTACCTACCTACCTATTTAAGTAGGAATGCCTGTTTCAGTTTACATTTACACTGGCGAACGATCGGTGACCGAATTGGGGACGTTTTGATAAAGTCGAGAGCGCCGTGAACCGACAAGCATGTATGAAGAGATTGATGAATGTGGATGAAGCAAAGGTATGTCAGGATCGTAGCAAGTGGAACACAGTATCTGACGGTCGTTCTGTGATCAAATTGGGGACGAGTCAGGTCAAGAGTACCCTAAACTGACAAGCATGTATGAAGAGATTGATGAATGTGGATGAAGCAAAGGTATGTCAGGATCGTAGCAAGTGGAACACAGTATCTGACGGTCGTTCTGTGATCAAATTGGGGACGAGTCAGGTCAAGAGTACCCTAAACTGACAAGCATGTATGAAGAGATTGATGAATGTGGATGAATAGAAGGTGGATCGTAGCTAGTGGAACAAAGTATCTGTCTACCCCATATGAGAAAGACGTGTGTGTTTGTGACACAGATGTACCTAAGCTAGTAAAATAAACAATATCGCAAAACATTTTTCCTGATTTATTTTAACTTGAACTACTTTGTTTATCAAAACCATTGCAGTTGTTACACACATACTACGATGTATAATGCATTTGTATCTACACCTAGGTTCGATAAGAGCGGAATATTTTACAAAAAGTATACAGTTTGCTTGTTGTGGGTCCATTTGTTATCTCGCTTACTCAAAGGAGATTCCGTGCGAGAATGGGACGGATTGAGGAACAATGAAGTGATGAGCAAATCATTGAGCCATTGTTAAATTAAATTATAGTACGTACAGAATGTTACAATGGTACCTATGAGTAATTTAGTTGGGAATGTTAGCGATTATGTAAGATCAAACAAGTAACTGATAGTTAAGTTAACAGAAGTTATGGTCAAGAATGTAAACATTGTTATTATTTCATCACAGAAATTCATCACACAGGTTCATCACAGAATCAAAATCAAAATTAGCAAGGTAAATATTTTTTGTTCATTGAAATAGACCTCTGCAAAGTAACGCCTGATTCAATAAAATGAAATACATATGGGCCAAATTGTTTGTTGTCGAGTACCTATATTTAAATTTTTATATAAACTTGGAACTTTTTTATTTACAAAAGTATTTTTTTTAAACCGGAATGTATTACATGAAATATAATTTAACAAGAGGTATCTTACCTTGTACCCGACCACGGGATCCTTCTCATCAACACTCTTGACGGGAAGCCATTCCACCTGAAGAGACAGCGGATCGAGAGCTGTCAGCGAGGATATCTCCACCCTAGGCAGTTTCTTCCCCAAATTCTGAACCGAAAAACCCTGGCACGCGGCCACTACGAGAAGTAAATAAAGGCACTGCATTTTTAACTTAGTTTAGTCGTTAGCGATGTCCGCGGCGTTCAAAGTCCGATGTATGAATGAGGAGACTGAATGCTTGTTCATAAATAGTTGGTTGTGTCCACTGCGTTGATAAGATCAAATGGACTTGTTGACTCATCGTTTAGGGTTCCGTACCTCAGACAAAATGGAACCCTTATTGGATCGCTTTGTTTTTTATCCGTCTGTCACTGACCGTTTTTCTCAGGAACGCGTTGAGGTATAAAATTGAAATTGATAAAAAATAACCCCCCTCTTCATAAAAGATCTATAGGCTTCTGCTCACTTAGTAATCGTTTGTTCTCATCTGACACTTTGACATTTACCTTTCACAGATAAGGACAACCGATTGCTAAGTTAGCAGAAGACTATAGAGCGTTTATGAATAAGGGGTAAGTCTGTAGTCCCTTGAGGCTGTGAAAAAATCAACGATCTAAGTCATTAATTAAAATATAACAGTCATTAAAAAAGTTGTTTCAAAACACATCGGGTTACCTTCGCGTGTGGTCAAGAGCTGCGGTTCGTTTTTGGATCCGTCCGAGGGGAAGAGCAGTACTTGGTCCGGTGCACCCTGGGCTTCGGTTAATGATTTCCTGGCGGTCTCCGTGGGATATCATTGTCCGTTGGCTAAGAGCCCGACAGGGGGGGAGGGGGTCGTTTGACCGTGTTCTACCGTACAACGCTGCCGACATTTTTATGTCACAAGATTTTTGAATACTGTATTTTTTACTTTGACATTGGCGAAATCATCGCATCGATCGATGGGGCCATATTATTAAAAGAAGAAGAAGAAACACATTGCCGTGCTACCTAAAAAAATAGGGGGTACTTCCAGCTGTCCTCAACATCTCATCATCTCCAGCCTATTACATCCCACTGCTGGGCACAGGCCTCCTCTCAGAATGAGAGGGCTTGGGCTATAGTTCCCACGCGGGCCCAGTGCGGATTGGGAACTTCACACACATCCATTGAATTGCTTTATCCTCAAGATGTTTTCCTCCGGCTGTCCTAGAAAAGTGAAACTTTGTATGAAGGTAGCTCTTCATCATCATCATCATCATCAGCCTGAAGACGTCCACTGCTGAACAAAAGCCTCCCCCTTAGCACACCATACTGAACGACAAGTCGCCACCTGCATCCACCGGTAGCTCTTATCGCCCAAGTAATATCTATGTAAATAACCAATATAAAATGACCTCACACTACCAGCATTTTGCTAAGGAGCAGGGCTCTGCTAACACCGGATATTATATACACTTGGCGAGTTAGTGCGGAATCCTTGGTGCGTGAGTCCGACTCACTCTTGGCGGGTTGTTTTGTATCGCTTCTGTTGAGTCTGTATTGTGATAATGGTATCTCAAACCAGGGTTAAGTTAGGGTTAAACTAATCTAATCAACGATTATTCTTCATGATGTGGAATAGTTTAACAATGTTGGATACTTTGGAGCTGATTGTGGGTTTTTTGTTTCTATAAAGGAATCGTTTTGATAAGATTAATATATAGACTGCCCTCTCATTCTGACAGGAGGCCTGTTCCCAGCAGTGGGACGTATATAGACTGGGGATGATGATGAATATAGACTGCAAACAGAGGTAAACTAAGTTTTGTCTTGTTTTCAAGGGACTTATTCCTACTATTATAAAACGGATTCGCACGGTATATTACACATTATTCATGTATTATTCATAACTAGCTTCTGCCCGCGACTTCGTCTGCGTAAAATTAGCAATTGACATGTTTATCGCTATCCCGCGGGAACTATGTAATTTTCCGGGATATAAAGTAGCCTATGTTTCAATCTAGGGTACCAGTTATCTCCGTTCCAAATTTTATCCAAATCCGTTCAGTCGTTATAGCGTGAAGAAGGAACAAACATACACACTCACATCGTCACTCACAAACTTTCGCATTTATAATATTAGTAGGATAAACCTTTTGAATCACTCTATCTATTTAAAAAAAACTGCATCAAAATCCGTTGCGTAGTTTTAAAGATCTGCATACCATAGGGACAAACGGAAAGCGAATTTGTTTTATACTATGGTATTTTCATTCTTACCTGTCGTATTTGGTAAACAAAATTCTAACCTCAATGTGAATTTTTTTGTAAAGAATAAGGTGTATTATTTTATGAAATAAACCTGAGGTAATATTTTGTATATAATTTTGCTTATATTTTATCTCCAGTTCCTTTAATTACGATAAAATAGTTAAAAAATTGCAAAAATAAGACGTTTTGAGGTTAGAATTTTGTTTACCAAATAGGACAGGTAAGAATGAAAAAACCTTATGTAGTTATGCGAAAGTTTGTGACGATGTGAGCGAGTGTATGTTTGTTCCTTATTCTTATCCAATCCATCTAGAAAGAGATGCAGACTTAAGAGCAATGAGGAACGTTGGACCATTAATTTAGTCAGGTCCCACGCGTGGGTTTGAGATTGTTTGTGTCGTAAAAACCCAGTGACATGCTTCTGATTAGTTCTTCCGGTGATGACCGCCAGATAACTATTGGGTTCGCTTGTTACTCGTTTGATGATTCAATTGGGTTAATAATTTGAGAACATTGTATTGAAGTGGGTGAAACATTGTTTTTAACCGTCATTTTCAAAGGAGATTCAGTTTTTAGGGTTTTTTTTCTTTTTTTTTTATTGCAACTATAGTAAATAATATAGTTGGTATATAGATACAATTGTTCCACATGGACCCTGGAAGGGCATAGCAAATTAAAAATTAAATACAATGATAAAATAACAAAATTAAAATTAATAATTAAAATTAGTATTTCAATCAAATCAAAACTGTATAATTATAGATCAAAATTTAAATTAGGGATAAGATCACAAAAATCAACATTCAAATTTTAAATAACCATTAAAACATTTAAAACTATTGAAAAAAGAGTCAAATAAATTAAAAATAATCAAATCACAATCAGTATTAAGATTACTAAGTAAAAACTAGTAGTTATATACAATATTAAAAAATAAAATTAAAAAAAAACATCCAAAAACAAAAGAGCTTCCATACATCAAAAGGAAAAAAGCGGAACCCTTATAGGTTGTCCGTTTGTCTGTCAAGACCCTTTTCCTCAGGAACACTTAGAGATATAAAGTAGAAATTAATACAAAACACTGAGGTCTGTAAACCCTGGTAGTTATGAAAAAAATCGATCCTCTAAGTTGACTCAATCACAAGATACAGTGCACTGCTGCTTGGCGGCATTAGCGACTAAGATGGTACTAGTGACCCAGACGGACCCTACACAAGGTCCTACTATCCCCGGATATATCTTAACATAAACAATCACTAATCGAATTTCCACAGACAACAGGAACAAAGCTAATTCGCATAAATCGTCCGGACAAATTAAACATTATTCTTTTCCCATCCAAATTCCAGAAGGAAATGGGACTCTTTATTGGAATTTTTCCCGATCGCTGTACGTGCCAATAAATACTGTAAGTGTTAAACATTTAGCGTCAATCGCACGCACACAGGCGCACATCGCACACACGCGCACATCGCACACACGCGTACACATGCAAATTGCAAGGATACGGGAGCCGTGTTTTCTGTTTACTGGATGGATGGAAACTGTTTGATACTTGCTGGTCAAGGTCAGATGTTTTTTGATGGTTTCGTGCAGAAGTTGACAAAGTATAGTCGCCCAAAAGTCCTTTACAATCCTAAGTTTCAATGACATTTGTACGGTTTAAAAAATCAAAGGCTATTTTCACTCACAAGTCAATGTGACAATTAGCTTTATTGTTTTTTTCCTGTTGGAGGAGGTTGGAGTTTTTTGGCGAAGACTTCATATCTAAGCGCTTTATCTTATTAATTTGTGAATTGGCGTCTGTCTGATATCACTCAAGTGTTGTAATTAAAGTAACCTAATTAACTAAACATAATAACATTAATGTGTCATACGTACTTACGGGTTGCTCAATTTCGATAAGGTAATAAATGGCACCTGATAAAATAATTGGTGTTGTGAAATTTATAAATAGCTAGCTTTTGCCCGCGTCTCCACATGCATGACTCTTTAACATGACCTTTATTATCAATGTGACACATAGACAGGCACGCTTAAAAGTTCTCACATTTATAATAAATGGATTTTTTAAGTTAAAACTAGATTCAATCTTTTAAATTGAAATTTGTATTAGCTTATCAATTAAATATCATTCGTACAACGATCAAGACTTCTCGATTACGCTACAACTTCGCGACAATCCAGAATTGTCCCTTTAATACGAAAGCGTACGGCAAAATAAAATACAATACGGAAGGCGTAAAAAACCTATTGATTTGCAGGAATTTTTATTAGGAGGTGTTACCTCCAGGAGGCAATTTGCTTGCGTTTTATTTGTTCGTGTGTCGCCGCCTTTAGGGACGGGCGTGTGTCGCCGGCTTAAGTTAACACCGAATTCTTTTTACGAAATGTGTTTTTTATTTAAATTTTTCTTTTTGGCCAGTTGGATCGTGCTAATAAGATGTTCTTACTTTGACTTTAGTGGAGAAGAATGGTTTGAATGTTTTTAAACCCTCGATTTTGGGATAGTGCATAGAGAAATCAACCTATAGAGTGGAAATATTGTACAAATTGTAAAAAAAAAATCAAAAGGCTTTTGACTTGATAACGTCTTATAAAGCAATGAACGCCGGCTGCACTCATAAAAAAAGCATGACTCATTATCACGTTCCGCGTGACGTCAGAGTGTGCAAGCGAGAGCGCGGAACAAGCGATAGAGAAGCACGATCTTATCGCGTAAAACTATCGTCCGTAAACCGACTTTGTAGACAATCGGTGTTTTACACACTTTTAGCTTCATATTTTATCTTAATCATCACAAGACATGATGTGGAATTATTAATTTATACATCATTAACATTCTTAACAACCTCAACAAACACCGAAGAAAATTAAACTGAAAATTCAAATTGCTTAGCGAACAAAGGGCTGTAAGGGCGTGTTTACACTAAAGCGCAAAAGGTACGGATTTGTTCGGATGTAAATCAAAGTGGATGTTTTATTAAACATTCGGATGTTCAAATTAAGTGGCGGTGTTCGGGGTAGGTTCGGGTGGAGTGGGACTGCTGCAGAATAATAATTAATACAATAGTGTGGTATACATAATGTATACACCATGAACAAAAAATATTTACCTTGCTACTCTGCTACTTTTATACCAGGATACTCTGAACGGCTGAAGCGTGTGTGTGTGTGTGTGTGTGTGCGTGCGTGTGTGTAGTATCTATATACGGTCTCTGGCCCTGTTGCTACCGTCTGCTGTTTAGACTTGCTGATCGCGGTTACCTTACTAAAACTTTTATTAAGATTAAAGATTATATAGTCATTATCAATATTAGCATCTTATCAATTTAAATATTGTGCCTACCTGTTTTAATTAGTTTGTATTATTATTTTCTTTTTACTTTAGTAATATTTTTATTTTTATTATTATTAATTATTTACAAGGACATAAATATTGCTATGTCGTATGTGTATGTGTGCTAAGTTAGGTATTAGGTAGGTATATTGTTAAGCTTATGGATTTCCGTTTTCTTTTGTTGTTTTATTTTTTCATTTACTGTCTAGTTACAGGCTAGCAGCGTCGAAGTTCCTAAAACGTCCCCATAGCGAGCCTGTGGGGACGGAAGTGATACATGCCCTCGGTACCGCTCTGCTTTCAGAGCATGACATGAGCGCGTGTGAGCCAACATTGGGGGCGGCAGACGTAAGCTTGCCTTCGGAATCCAAAAGCTTATCAGTTACTTACTTGACATGAAATGCATATTTCATATTTTTTATTATATATAATATTTTTTTTTTTGCTCTTTTTCTCATCGACATTGGAGATATCTCCAATTAACTTATTTGACGGTGGAGGCGTTTTACACCTCCACTGAACTTAGATTATTTTTATTCACTTTTTGCTTTCTCTTTCTTATCATTATCGCATATTTTGTTTCGCTTTGACCAGTAGAGACTTTATACATCTCTACTATAGACCAATGTAATTTAAGGTACGGTCTTAACTTAGGGACCTTTTACATCCCTTTTATAAAATGTATTAATTGTAGTAGGTAAGTTAAGTAGAATTTACCAGTAAGGTTCAAAAGTTCCTGGCCGTATATATTTAAAAGAAGAAAACAAGAAACAAATGAATGTCATTTTATTTGTCATTTATTCAGCTATTGTGTGGATAATTTCGTGGTTTGTAACTTTCGTTTTCATAAAATTTTCTTTGATTTAAATATAAAAAGCGGTGTAATTTGTACAATGTTCAAATTGGAGTATCGATCAGTGATAAAATTTCTGACAAAGGAAGGCATAAGTCCAACTATAATCAAAGAAAGGTTAGATAACGTGTACGGGAATTCCTCCCCTTCGTTTTCGACTGTTAAGGATTGGTGTAAGCAGTTTCGTTTAGGGCGTGAGTCCATCGATGACGAACCCCGACCAGGCCGCCCTGTTGAGGTTCTTACGCAAGATAACGTCGATTTAGTCGAACAAGAGGTACTGAAGGACAGAAGACTAAAGACGAAGGAAATAGCGTCAAGAACGGGACTTACGAAAATAACAGTCCTTAGGATTCTACACGACCATCTAAACATGAATAAGGTTAGTGCAAGATGGGTCCCGAAACTTCTCTCGAGTGCTCAGCGAGCTGAACGAGTGGCGTGCTCCAAGGAACTTTTAGAGGAGTTCAAGTCATGTGAGAGTGAATTTATCCAGTCCATTGTTACCGGAGACGAAACTATGGTCTTATACTATGATCCTCTTTCGAAAAGAGAGTCGATGGAGTGGCGTCGTTCTGGGGAAGCACCCCCTCGAAAGGCAAAGGTGTGCCAATCTACCAAAAAGATAATGGCCACAATATTTTGGGATTGCGAAGGGATATTGCTTATAGATATCAAAGAACGCAATCAGACAGTAAACGGCAGTTACTATGCTTGCCTTATAGACCAGTTGCGAGAAGCAATAAAGCTTAAACGTCGAGGAAAACTCAGCAGGGGTGTCCGTCTTCTTCATGACAATGCGCCTGTCCACACGGCTGCAGTTGTAAAGGCGGCTATATCTAAATGTGGATTTAAAACAATCCGTCACCCACCTTACAGCCCTGATCTAGCCCCAAGCGACTATTTTTTATTTTCTAAACTTAAATCGGACTTAAGGGGGAGAAAATTTTCGTCCGATGATGAGGTCGCTGCTGCAGTTTTCGAGCATTTCGAAGACAAAACTTCCGAATATTATTTTAAAGGCATAGAAATGTTAATCAAACGATCTGAAAAATGTATAACAATAGGAGGAGACTACATTGAAAAATAAAAATATTTTTTTTAACCTAAACGTTAATTTTCATTATTAGGCCGGAAACTTTTGAACCTTACCACGTAAGTACTATTGTAAATCTATTTTATTTTGAAAAAATGACTTTCTGCCAAGTTTCTTGCGGCGCATTCTTCTTGGCAATGATGGTCTTTCCGAATGCGCTGGTAGATTCAAAAAAAGACATGTAAAAGAGCCCTCGGCGGCCTATTTGCAAAATAAACTTTTGACTTTTGACTTTTGACTTTTGGCTAATAATAATAATAAGCTGAGCGAGTGGAAATTTTCACTTCCTGGCCAGGGGAAGACGTGAAATTGGGTATATATACCTCGGACGGTGATAACGAAAGCCTCAGGTCGCATGTTTATTGCCCTCGGCTTTAGCTCGTGCGACAAGTTCCTGCGATCTGGATCATTCTTTATTTCACCACCCGTGACGGGTAATGTAGGTACTATTATTGAATAGTAGGTACGTTACTTTCCAATGAAGTATGTATACCCTAGATCATGTCTTAAAATTAATACAGAATACTTCGTTCGAAATATTATAAACGGGATGTGAACCGCGATTACTTTTATTGAGCTCCCGATATTTCGATACAGTTGCATGCATCATAACCTACCGTGAATCATTAAAAACTCAGAATACTTCGGTAAGTTCTTGGGTAGCACGGTACGCGTCTTGAGCTTAATGGAGGATACAACATTAAAATCTAATCTAAGCTGCTGTTTTAACCTCTGTCGGCACTCCCGGAGTGCTACCTGTCGCTTTTTTCCTTGCTCTTAGACTAGCACGGAAATACTTATACTTACTAGCATTAATAATGAAGGTTCTCCACACTGTGCTAGCGTCGAAGATTCCCACCTCGGCTGATATTTACACGGCGCTGTAGCGTCTCGGAATTATGCTTGTTCCCGTAGTCTCGGGTAATTGGGAGCCGCCGTGTGCGGAATTCCTTATTATTATGTTTGTTTTTAACCTTCGTTATGATGGTAACGGGAAGACGGTAAGTTAGTCAGTTACCGAAATTTACGTGTTATTATTATACCTACAAGGTTTATTATAATTAAGTATTCAGGAATATTTTAGCAGTTGGGTTTCACTGAACACTCTCTACAAATCTTTTCCAGAAATTTTCAATGGACAATATTTAATTTTTTTGATTGATTTCTTCTACAAAATTAAGTCGTAAGATTCTACCAGGACAAACATACATACGTTTCAAGTAAATATAAAGCTTGTAAAATAAAATAAATACACTTCATTCGAAATTATTAATGAACTTTATGCACTTAGCGCTGTCTCTATCACACTTAAGCTACCGCATAACCACCTCTCTCTCGCCGTGACTGTCGCCGACGCTTCTGACGTGAAATTAATTAGGGGAGCACCAGGAATAATGGACCGTTGTGATTTTTTAGGGTCCCGTAGAAAAAGTATTTCTATATTATTTTAAAACTTTTTGTCTTTAAGTTATGGTTCTGGTATTTTGGATTAAAACATGACATACTTCAGTAGTTGGCTTAGTTTAATGAGCCTGTTTTACCATTATCCGTAAAGTGTCGGTTTTCTATGATGTCGTCTCTGTCTGTTTCGTAGTAAAAAATAGAGAGGGAGTCATGAATAACTGACACATTTAAGGTATCAGGAACTTTAGACAGAGACACAGAAGCAAGCCCTAAATCTTGAACATCGACCAATACATGGAAAAATTTGTCAAGCATAGGTAAAACATCCTCCAAAAAAATACATGGGTGTTTAACTTTACTAAAAACGTACGTATAAATCTGAAAACAAATTATGAGCACAACAATTATCATTATCAAACCCATAGTACAGGCTTTGCCTAGTTGTCCCAAGATATTATGTAATTTATTATTATGTTTATTTTTCTTCTTTATTAAAAACTAGCGGCCCGTCCCGGCTTCGCACGGTATATTATATTATGCATGTAATTAAACATTTAAACCTTCCAATTAAATCACTCTATCTATATAAAATAACCGCATCAAAATCCGTTGCGTAGTTTTAATTATCTAAGCATACATAGTCAGACAGCGATTTTGCGGGTGGTAGGGCATTGTGCAAGGTCCATCCGGATCGCTACCACCATCTTACTCGCTAATCCTGCCGCTAAGCAGCAGTGCTTGCACTGCTGTGTTCCGGCGTGGAGAGTAAGACAGCCGGGGAAATTACGGGCACAAGAGGCATTTCATCTAAGTCCTCTAGGTTGGCAACGCATCTGCAATCCATCCGGGGTGCGGGTGTCTATGGGCAGTGGTGATCGCTTACCATCAGGTGACCCACTTGCTCGTTTGCCTTCCTATTCACATAAAAAAAAAAGACAGACTGCGGAAAGCGACTTTATTTCATACTGCGTATTCACGGAACCCTCCATTTTTTCCAAGGTAAAAGGGCAGTTTTAATGAAATTTATTTCGTTCACTTCATTTGTTTCGCGAGACATGACACTCGGAAATTATGACGCGCCGGAGGTGAGCCGTGTTTACCTCGCTTCCCGTTGCTTAGGGTCATTTTTGTCCTTTTTATGTACATTTTATATAATAATTTACTTTTTTTTAATGTCAAGGATGTTTTTAGGTAACTAATACCATCATTCACTATTTTTCTAGACTTTAGAAGTTAGAAGAGCTTAACCAGAAGCAACAAATTTTTTCTTGCTTATAATTTAACAAAACTGAAAAGGGATGAACCAACGTAACACTTTTCTTCGCAATGTATATTTTTCATAATCAAGATAACTTTTAGATCATCTTTTTATTTATTTATCTTTGTTAGTTTAACAAGAACTTAATGAGGATTTAATTAAATACCGCTTGTTCCGACTCGTGAAGAAAAGGGATAATAGTTTAAAATAATAAAATAAACAGTACCATAAGTAGCTCAGCATTTTCAGATCTATATCAGCAGTTTTGTTTAAAAATACTCAAACATATCGTCCAATTTCTTACAATCTGGAGACGTCAACATCCTTTCAAACATCATTAATCATCAGTTAACCCGTATACGTGTTCGAACTACGAATTTATTAAACGGAAACTTTGTTGGTCTACCGTCAGAGCGATGACGCGAGGTGATTTTTCTAAACCACTTTTACAAAAAAAAACTCAGGCGTCCAACTCTCCCCTATTCCCCCAAGCATAGAGTGCAGTTTAAAAAAACCCGGAGATAGTAGTTGGTTGGTTTTCGTCGTATTTTTTTAAGCGAAAGTGATTTTGATAGCTTGTGTCATAATGCCTATTAATTTTGTTTGTTGAACATCTTTCATGAAAAACGTTCCTGTGCGTCAATTTATCATATTAAAATTTATTTTATAAGTTGTTTATGTGTTTGTGTTGAAGCATTTTGAGTGTACAGTGTCAATGTCGCACTATGTTGTAGTAGTTAGATTATGCTAACATTTTATTTTTATATTTCGAGTCCTTGTTTTGGTTTCGACCGTAAAAAATATACTGCAATTTAGTATTAGAATAAGTTTAGAAAATATCCGTACTTGTATTATTTCTGGTATTTTTCGTTCATCATTACATTTTGATCTCTATTTAATATTTTACTTCGTTCTAAGTGTACCTACGCAAAATCTGTTAATATTTAGACTTTTTTCAAACACGATATCGGTCATAATGAACTTTACTGTTTTGTGTCACCAAACTAAATTATTCACTAAACATTATTATGTAAAATTACGACTTTATTTTCACGTATCGTGACCGTAGCAATCAGAACTAAACTGATAATATCAACGCGAGTGGAAACTCATTAATATTAACCGATTAATTGCCAGACATCACATGATATCATCCAATCATTAAATCATTGGATAATGAAAGCTTGACACGAATTTGTATGAGCTTTTATAGATTTGTCGTGTAATTTTATAACGGGTTTAGAATCGTTTTGGTCGTGTTCGTGATAAGTGCTGGCTACTATTAGAGCCTTCTGTAATGATTGATGATTTAATAACAATTTTCGTTTGTAAATTTTGTAAGTGAATTTAGACCCACATCTAGAGGTCTTTGTCTTGAAATTAAGTATAATGTATGTATGTATGTATAACTCTTTATTGTACATAAACACATTAATTTTACAGATAATGAGACAAATAGACAACACAATAATGTAATGTAATGTATAACAAAACAGAAGATTTCACAACTCTTTTCCAGTGCAGTCATAAAGCGACTACCTGCCCTTAACTAAATCAACCAGCTGAGAATTTGGTGACAGGTCTTTCGAGAAGCTTCGAGAAGATTCGAGAACATGTTTTTCGAACACACCTACCAGGCAAGGATAATCCACGACGAGTTGTCTCACTCAGCGAAAACGAACCACAAGCAGTCGACAGTGAGATTTGCACGACTACTAAAGAACAAAGCGACGGCATATCTGGTGGTCTTCTTGGAGACATCTTCAATACACGGACTGAACCATCTGGTCACCACTGGAAGACATGTTTTTGAAGTGTAATTTTCACTCTCATTGCTTGCATGCTTTTGCTATTGCTTGAGTTTAGTTATTTATTTCAAAATTGTCTTCGCTACATTGGTTCCCAGTCTTCTCTGGCTGATCATGGTGACCCTCTCGGTCTTCGGCTCGGTCTACCTCTCGCAGACCACCTGGCTCCGTTACCAGTCCTCGCCGACCGTTGTCTCTATGGACCGAGACATGTTTGCGTGGAACACCACGTTCCCTTGCGTCACAATCTGCCCCCACACGAAGCTCGATGAGAAAAAACTGGACTTGTATGTCAAGTAAGTTTACAGTATACTAATTGCGTCTTTCTCGTTAGCATCGTTGTACTCAACATTTTACTATCTAAACTATACGGGTCTTAATAGTGTTAACTTTTTTTATTACTTACCACGACTATTCGGACACGCTACTTGTCCATGTTATTGAAGGGATTGAAAAGGCAGAATATCTTATAACTGTCCAAATTCCCTCACGTCTTTTTTATAAGTTACCTATCTCTCACTAGGGTTGTCATTCGTTCGACACACAACCACGACATCCTGCGACCTCTTCAACGAAATTTGATGCCCTTATATTTACCGATGACTGGATTCCACGATGTCAAATTATATCTCGAAAGTCGAGTTGATATCAGTTTATAAAAAAAAATTAAACCGCTTTTCAGAACATCGCCAGTAGAAAACAAAACAGCTTTAGAAAATTTCATAAGAAAATTATCCAACGCCACGTATAGAAATTTCGAAGACCTACCAGACTTCGATCCTATCAGTTCAGATGAGTACCTCAATGTCCTCGTCAAATTGGCCGCTCCGTTTGGTCCCACTTTGACTATAGGTGCTTCTGGTATCAACTTGAAGATTCAGCCGACCGTCACTGAAATGGGTCTGTGCTACGCTGTTAATTCTAAAGTTGCTGACTATAATTCTCCTGCGTAAGTATTCTTTACTGAATTTATAGAGATAATTCAATTTGCTGATGCCTATGTTGATAACGGTAAGCAGATTTCCAGCTATAGACGCGCATTTGCTGCACGACTTGTTATGCTTGATAGCATCCTATTTAGGAGGTTTGAAGTGAATAAGATTTGTTAGCTGTATATAGTAATGGCTGTCCAAGAAAAAAATTTAGCTTAAATCACTTTTTTTTCTCTTAAAATTGATGCGAAAGTTAATTGTGTTTTTTTTTTAACAAAATCCCGTAAAAAAATATGCTTAAAATCCGTCCAAAATTCCCGGTGTAAAATTTAAAAGGAACATCTATGATATCAGCTTCATTTCAGGAAAAAATAAATAAAGTGCCTATTATAAAGATTATTTATTATTTTTACAGATACAGAGACGCCAACAAGTGGGATGCTATAAAAATGCAAAATGACACATTCTTTGTGCATCCTTTGGATGGTGAAGTTTTCGCACAGGTCATAAATTTATCCACTGCATACGACGTAAGTTCAGCACAACTGTACTACGAACAGTAAAAGCTAATAAAAATAATAAATAATTCAAGAATGTGATTTTGTTCCATCTTATTAGGTCTACATACATGGCCCCTTGGAAGTCCCCGACATTTCGACCAAGTCCCAAACGTCGGAGCAAGACTTCTACATGAAGATGTATGTGACTGCCCTCACCGTCTACACCTCGCCCGAAGCCTCCAAGTATGAAATCCCAGTCATTTACATTCTAGCCAAGTCTTGACCAGTCTTTACAACTTAGGCATGGGTTCATGAACCCATGGGCTAGGAGGAACTTGTTACCATTGCGATTGAGTTTTTGAGAGCTGATGCGACCACTTGAAGTCAACAAGTCTGACAAGAGTCAAGAGTAAAAGTGTATTCAGCAGACTGGCGCTTATTTCAATTTCTTGATCGACTATGTTATCCTTACACTAGGCTTGAGCTACTGAAAGTAAAGTTTGATGTAGGTATAAGAGATTACACACTGAAAGGCCAAAGACCCACCTTAGAACAATGCTCTCTGCAAGTATCATAGTAATTTGCTTCATCTGGCAATGCGATGTCACTATGATATTTCCCGTAAAAACAATGAATAGGTAATTCTATTGTTTCGATGGTATTTCCAAGCTGATTTTGAAGCAAAGGAAAACAGAATTTACCAGTAGCTTTCTCTTCCCGCGCAGATATTAAAAGACCATCGAGGGAACGGGCAAAAATCTTAGGAATCATGTTCTAGGCAATGCTAGCAACCTATCACTATTTTGATTCCCCTTTCCACTTTACAATCATGCTAAACGTGGTCTTTTGCTCTTGTCATCTTACGCCCTGTCTACCCCGTAAGATTTAGACGTGATTTGTGTATGAATTTCCCTGTCAGGGAAAGTTTATCTTGATACGTTTTAGGTTGACGGTGGGTCAGCGTCGCTGCCGGTTCCTGAATGAGAACATCTTAAAGCATAACGCCGTCTATACGTACACTATGTGCCGGATGGAGTGCCGCATTAGGTTATGTCTGAAGTACTGCGGTTGCATTCCGTTCTTCTATAGACGGATAGGTAGGATCCTTCCTTTCATTTCCATTTTTAACGCATTCCACTACTAAAAAAGTGAGAAGTGATGAGTCTTTAAGTGAGACAATGGGCTACTCGTAAGATAGAGCGAGACAGCCTTAGAGAGAGACAGCGCTCTACAAAGCCTAAGCCGAGAGGACCGATGTGCAATCTTTATGGCTGGTTGTAATTGTTGTAAATGATTTCGTCGAAATGATTTTAAAGTGACATTGCTATTATATTTTTACAGGCGATGAGAAAATATGCAACGTGGCCCAAATGCAATGTCTTGCGAAGCATAAAGGTGATAGTGACATTCATTTTTACATTACCATTACAAAGTGGCATGATTTTATCAAACTACTGTTTAAAAAATTCTTTAATCGGTGGCTGATAGTGATATTCGTTTTTTGTCTTTTTTTTTCAAACATGTTTTAGTGTTCACTTATAAAAGTATTGTTTTCAGACGAACTCTACAAACTAGAAAGCGAGAAGAACAAAAAAATCAACTGTGGCTGCTTTCCTATATGCGATGACGTGAACTACGTTATTCAATCATCTGTGAGCATTGTCAAACTTACATTACAAAAGTTTAAACTAACTGAAAAAGTCTCAAAAGTCATCATGTTCCTAGCGTTTTTTCCGGCATTTGCCAGGGCTCAGTGAGCCTGGGGTCCGCTTTGACAACCTGATCCCAACATTTGGCGTAGGCACTAGTTTTTACAGAAGCGACTACCATCCGACCTTCCAACCCAGAAGGGTAACTAAGCCTTATTGGGATTGGACCGGTTTCCTCAAGATGTTTTCCTTCACCGAAAAGCTCATAGTAAATTTCAAATGTAATTTCACACATACATTCCGAAAAACTCAAACTTGAAAAAGTCTCAAAAGTAAAACCAGTAAAATCCAACTTCAGTAGCAAACAACCAAAAATTACGAAGAGTTAACGCAACCTTTTATTTTCCCATCCTTCCTTTTGGCCTAAGCGTTGCTGATTCAACAATAGATGCTTTTCATGTACCAACGTCCAACGTATAATATTTCAATCTTCTAGGTGCTGCAGCCATGGTTTCTAGGCACCAATCTTCAGTGGGGAATTGTCACCTACCCCAGGATGAGGTACAGAAGAGACATCATCTTCGGTTTCACGGATGTTTTAGGTTAGTGTTTCAATTTTAGTATGCATTATTTTTTTTAGCCATTGCCATGTTCATCGCTATCCCGCGGGAACTGCAATTTTCCGGGATTAAAAGTAGCCTATAACCTGGCCAGGGATTTTCTTGACAGATTAGAAAAGTTTGCATTAAAATCCGTTCAGCCGTTTTCACGGGTTGCGCTCGCAAATATACACGCAAACAGAAACAGACAAATCTAAACACTGTTGGAACGGTGTTCTGTTATTAATTCTAAGGGCCTGTTTCACCACTCCTTAACTGTCAGTTATCTATGATTCCGTCTCTATTTATTACTACGAAACAGACAGAGACGTCATTATAGATAACTGACAGTTAAGCAGTGGTGAAATAGGCCGTAAGTATCTCCAGCCAACTTTTATCTAATATCTTCCATGTAGGTACAGACTTTCGAACCTTTTGAGCTTTATTTATGTACAGATTATTATTGCCTGCTTCTTTCCTTTTTTCCGAATATACTCTTTCTTTTTCTCTCTCTCTGTGTCTCTCCCTCTCTCTGTCCCTCTCTTGAATCGTTCAGTCATAGGTTCTTTCTTACAGTGGCCGTCGGCAGCATGGCCGGCCTCTTCCTGGGCTGCAGCGTCCTCAGCTTCATGGAGATCGTCTATTTCCTTACTCTACGACTCTTCTTCTACACCCATGAGGCTATTACTAAGTAAATTTGATTTCACTGTCACTGTTTGACTTTTATTATTAAACTAGACTTCGTCTGCAAAGAATTCGTTTATCGCTAACCCGCGGGAATTTTCCGGGGCGAAAAGTAGCCTATGTGCTGATCCAGACTTTTATCTATCTATGTGCCGAATTTCATACAGATTCGTTGGGTCGTTCTGGCGTGATTGAGTAACAAACAAACATCCATCCATCCATCCATCCAAACTTTCGCATTTATAATATTAGTTAGATTATATAGATTTTATGATGATTCCCCTGAGCTATATAGCGGAATGAGGGAAACTTTTCGTAGGTCTATAATGAAAGGTGTTCTTGATTTGTATTTAAAGTTAATTGTTTTGATGAGAGGTACAGTCAAGGTCAACAATCAGTGATCATTTTAGAGCCTGTCGCTGTGACAACCTGTGATATATTTAATTGTCGGTGTAATACCTTACTAAGATAAAGCACTGAAGTGATGAGCGACTTTTTATTTTGATATGCCATACATTCTTCCTGCGTGCGTCCAACAGCTCTTTTTCCAGCCACGTTGCCCACGATTACAAGCTGTAAAAGCTCGCATCTTGCGTGTCTAAGCACATGACCTAGGATAGGCAACCTTAAAGTATTAAAGGCGGAAACACATTATTAACACGCGACGCGACCCGATGCAACGAATGTATGCGCATGGCGTCGCGTCGGATGTTCATAGTGTGGTTCTGGTCATAGAAAATAATACATTTTGATTCGACTCAACACGCGTCGCGTTACATCGGGTCGCGTCGCGTGTTAACAATGTGTTTCCACCTTTAATCGTTAGCATTCACTACGTTTCAAAAGTATCAAATACCCTCAAACAAAACGCTACAATTTCCATCTGACGTTAACAAATAAACAAAGCATTATCATAACAATAACCCTTCCACTGCGCACGGGGTCCAAACGAGCCTAATAGTTTCAGGTAAATTTAATTCGGGCCCGTAATTGGCGACGACGTCGGGCGCATTAACACGCCGTAAGTCAACCCTAACCTTCGATAATTGAGATACGGGTAAGGCCAATTAAACAATACCTTGTAATGTTACCTTGTGCCTTTAGATGGTTAAGTGTGGGTCATTTTGGGCAATAGAAATGTCAGTGTTAAACGGATGCCCTCAATTTGGGTCAGAGAAGTAATTGTTTTAGACGGGATAAACAAAGGTAAGGCTTCTGGAGAGCTTATTAATTTTGTATTGAAATTAACAATAAAGTCAATTTCAACCAACCTCAATTTACCAACCTCTAGTTATTCTAATTTAATGCTTAAGATCTAAGAATTAACATGTCTAAGAAACTTGTAGTGCTGAAATAACAGTAAAACTTGATGGTTTCAAACACATAACCGAGTTATCTTCGGTCGGCAAGCCAACGCGCCGTTATAGTTTAAGGTATAGCTGGGTCTGAGCGGATTTGACGGAGTGCGAAAGAGAGGTTGCTTCTGTTGAGAACTGTGAGTACTGGAAAAAAGCAATAAGAATAACAATAAAATACAATAATACAAATACCCTTTATTGAACACCAAAAATCAGTACAAAACAATACAGAAACAAAGAACAAAGTACCTATACAATAGGCGGTCTTATCGCTTAATATCGATCTCTACCAAACAACCAACTAAATAATTAACTGTTAGTTACTTACCGGGAGATTATACAAAATAAGTGAAATATCCTATGTGTTGTATTTAGAAATAGGAAAGGGTTAATGGCTATAAGTAGTAGAAGTGTAAGTAGTGTGAATAGAAAGTTAAAACTTTACTTAGTTACGCTCTTACTTATAGATGATGTTCAGCTGTAGTGTAGAAATTATTCCATCAATAGTAATTTACACAAATAACCCCCTTATTCATAAACGTTCTACAGGCTTCTGCTAACTTAGCAATCGTTGGTCCTTATCTGTCACTTTGACATTTATCTTTCACAGATAAGGACAAACGATTACCAAGTTAGCAGAAGTCTACAGAGCGTTTACGAATAAGGGGGTAAAACTTTACAAAAAAATATCGGAATCCCGTCCTTTTTCATAAACTCTTTGGAAGTTTCCACTATCTGAGCATTGGCAAGTTAGTAAATCAGAAAATTCCTTTTAAAATTGAAATTAGGATTGTAAACTGATGGACTTATCCGGGAACAACCCGAAAGACGGTGGAGCATCGTTTAGATTATTGTTGGGAGTTAGTGAGAGGTAGTTTCACTCTCTTCTCTAACGACGCGGTGGTAGTCGACAATTAAAATGAAAAAAATTGACTAAGTCCAAGTCGGACCTTAAATAAAGAAGGGTTCCTTAGTTAAAATTTAGTTAAAATGGTTACAAAAGAATGTCAAGTAAACATTTTGCAAGTTTCATTATCACATCGTTAGAAGTCGTCGGATCAGTACCGCGATGTGATGTTACGCAACTTGTACTGTTATTTTTTTTTATTATATTCATCAATACAAGCTTTTTTTTACACCACGCAAAATAGGCGCAGTTTATAGACGTCGAGTTGCGGAAATCAGCCTGTTACAACATAACATACAAGCTTTTTTACCCGACTGCGCCAAAAGTATGGTTATGTTTTTTGAGTGTATGTAAGTACATTTCTTTGGTAAGCTGTATAGAGCCTAAAATAAATTGCTGGTGAGATGTGAGCTTGATATCATTAGATTCATCTTAGTCGTGAGAGTGACATTGGGTACATCGAAATTATAAAAAAAATATTACTGATGCAGTCGAGTCTATTGTTATTTAATTAATTAATTAATTATTGTTTGAACTTGTACTGTCATTCGTCCTACATAATGTGTACCAAATTTCAAGTCAATCGGACCCACCTTTGAAGAGTTCCCTCCTGCGGAGACGATCCTGACTGGGTCACCAGAACTTCGCTACCAGATTATTGTATTGTCATCCGATAGTTAAAAATATCTGCTTCAAAATGAGTCTTCAGATTCCAGCCAGACAAACATACTTTCATAAATAATACATAAAGAGGGTGCATCCGTGCTGAGCTCGCAACGTCGCATTTTTGGTGATTTTTTGCGATTATTTCACAGAAATTGAATGAAAGTATCAAATATCCGTCTGTAGTGCACTTCGTTTTTAGTGTATTAATGTGTCTAATGCAATGATTAATGGTGATGGACTTTTATTTTCGTATTAAAGGGATAAAATACTATATCTCGTTTAATAAGAAAATAAAAGTCCATTGCGATGAATTATTGCGTTAGACACATTAATACACTAAAAACGAAGTGCACTACTGACCGATATTTGATACTTTCATTCAATTCCTGTGAAATAATCGCAAAAAATCACCAAAAATGCGACGTTGCCAGCTCAGCACGGATGTTCCCTCTATGAAAAAAAAAAGTGGTAATGCCATCTTCTGTTGCTTTCTGAATCATTTTTATTTGACGTTTAGAAGTCTGTGAGTATGGGTGTAAATTTCAATAGTTTAGCATGTTAAAATATAAATAATATAGGTAGGTACCCACCAACATTTCAAGTCATGGGACAAATTGATAACAATGACGACGCGGTTGGCCTAGTTGGTAGTGACCCTGCCTGTGAAGCAAGCGTTCCGGGTTCGAATCCTGGTAAGGGCATATATTTGCGTGATGAGCACGAATATTTGTTTCTGAGTTATGGATATTTTCTATCTATATAAGTATGTATTTCTCTATATAAGTAGTACCCATAACACAAGCCTTACTAGCGCTTACTTTGGGACTAGATCAATTTGTGTGAATTGTTCCCTAATATATTTTTTTTTTAATTAACAATCTAGTCCCATAAAATCAAGCAAAGCTAAAGAGTTTCTCAGTTCCCTATCATCATCATCATCATCACATCAAACCAAAAATAGACACTGCATTATGTTATCGGCACCTGCGTCTTTCACATCCGTGCTAAGCTTGGAAGCCGCCAGCCCCACCAAGGTGTTTATTAACCATATACGTTAAGATTTTAATTGCCGCCAAGCGGCTTACGTGTGTGAATAGAAGACTGCCAAGGCAGCGGTTCCCAAAGGATTAATCACGGGAAATAATGAAAAACATTACACAAACAAATCAAATCACGTCTATACTTATCCTTGATGGGGTAGACTGAGCCTAAGGCCACAAAATACAAGCCACGTTTAACATGAATAACATTGAAATTTTTTTATGAAGCCAACATCTACATGTTTTTAGTAAACACAAGATACGAGATTAGCCAGTCAAAAATGTGACGGCAAGACAATAAAATACGGAATGCCTGATCTAAAAAATGTGTTTTATTTCAGAGCCCAATACACTAGACTAGTTACATTAAATATTCAAGTTATGTCGTCACCATATTTGTTTGATGCTGAACCTGCCCTTCTCTTAGAATGAGAGGGCCTGAGTTGTAGTTCCCACGTGGGCCCAGTGCAAATCAGAAACTACACCATAAAACTGCTTCTCAGGTGTGAAAATTTCAAAGGTAAATTTCCAATTGTGTTCAGAATAAATAGTGTTGCGAGCTCGGGTGACATTTTGGGAGTCTATAATGTCAAACCACTAGTAGGCCACATCAAGATTGTTTTTTACTTTAGTAATTATTGCTGGCAGTTTAAAAAAAAAGACATGTAAAAGAGCCCTTGGCTGCCTATTCGCAAAATAAACTTTTTTTTTTTACAATGTAAGGAAAAATTCCACGTCAGTCAGTAACTTATTATGATCTCGGTGGCTTATATCCCACAGTTTGGGAGGCAGTGCCAGGGGTCCTATCTCGCATACCCAGTTTTAACGCAACGAGGTGTGTTTGTTAATTTTAGGAGTCATTTAATTTTGAATGGCGACGCTGATCGTCTTTTGTCTTTTGATTTCGGTGGGGCGGTGATTGAAGGCGTGCGTCAGAGTAACAAGGTGTGGGTAGGAATGTTTTTTAATCAACTTCAAGCAATGGAGATACAGTAAAACGGGGTGAATAGATATAGTGGGGTGAAAAGAACTATTTTTGGTATTTTTTTTTGTCTTCAAAAAGCAACAAGATAACGCCACTGTACTTTTTAGAATACACAAGATAATCCAGCTTATGTACCTCCCTCTGCTGGGCACAGGCCTGAGTAGGAACTCAGGTTTGGGCTATAATTTCCACGCAGGCCCATTGCAGATTGGGAACATCACACATCATTAAATTGCTTCGTAGGTGTACCTATTAGTTTCCTCGCGATGTTTTCCTTCACTGAAAAGCTCATGGTAAAATTAAAATCTAATTTCGCACAGAAATTCCCAAAAACTCAGAAGCCTAGTGCGAGCTTGGGATTCGAATCCAGGACCTGCATGACAGGCCATAGGTCAAACCACGAGGCTACAACGGCTTTTTTATTATTTTAGCATCACGTTCGTAATTTTTTTCTTTGTACTGGTAGCTCTCTCTCACATCTTGGGCCCAAATAGAAAGTTGTCAAGAAACAATCAGGTATTTCATTACGACGGGTGATCGTCCTACTATTCCGAAGCCAAAAATCAATGGTAACCTCGTTCCACCACTTCACCGCGAACTCGCTATTAAAGCAAGCCCGAACTCAACAATGGGCTCACTTCCTGTCACTTCGCGCGTTTGATGTCAGAGTGACGGAAGGGGGACGGGGAGGGGGCAAAGATTTAACTAGGAGACAAAACATGCTTAACGTTGTTGCCTATTAATGTACGGGGTGTGGTGAGAAGTTGTGGGGTAAAAGCGAACGAGTTTTTTTGCGCATTTGAAGGTTGAGTTGGAATTACGAGTGTTTAGATAAATGTAGCGAGGTGAATTTGTGGGGTAAAAACGAACTTTGAGTTTTATAAAGTGTGAGAAACTATAATTAGTGATTTGGGATGTATTGGAATTAATTAGATGGTACAAGTGAGTCATATTTTGAGATTTTAGGATTAGATATAAAAATTAAATAAATTGCTCGCGTCCTCGAGGGTTCATTAATTTTAATTTAGTTTTAAATTTTGTTTGCCTTGTCAATTGGATTATTAAGTTTTTTTTTTATGTGAATAGGAAGACAAACGAGCAAGTGGGTCACCTGATGGTAAGCGATCACTATTGCCCATAGACACCCGCAACCCCGGCGGGATTGCAGGTGCGTTGCCAACCTAGAGGACTTAGATGAAATGCCTTTTGGGCCCGTAATTTCCCCGGCTGTCTTACTCTCCACACCGGAACACAGCAGTGCAAGCACTGCTGCTTAGCGGCAGGATTAGCGAGTAAGATGGTGGTAGCGATCCGGACGGACCTTGCACAAGGCCCTACCACCCGCAAGTAGATGTAGTTTTCCTTTTTATTTTATAAAATTAAAACACATAGCCTACTTTTTATCCCGGAAAATTGCGTAGTTCCCGCGGGATAACGATAAATGAATTATTTGCAGACAAAGTGGCGAGCAACAGCTACTTTAATTTATACGTTACGAGTATTTGTCCGGATTTTCCTTTTTTTCAAAATCGTGGGCAAAATTTATTTATTTCACATTTTGGGAGCAGCCTGTAGCACCCACCTCTATTGTCTGCAACTTTCTAACGAGTGCTCGTCATCCGCCGCATTCGGAGGTGAAGAGGTAATTGGCTCCGTGGGGTGACTGTAATTTATATAGGTAACATGATTATCCGGATAGGGGTAGCTTTATCTAATTTGTGTATGAAACGATCATTAATTACCAAAGAACAGGCGAAAATCTTAGGAATCATGTTAGGTATAGAGTGATGCTAGCAACCCGTCACTATTGATTCCCTTTTCCATTTATCATGCTAAGGGTGGCCTTTAGGTTTTGTCACCTTAAGCTCTGTCTACCGCGTAAGGGATAAAGACGAAGAGCAACTGGTACATTATTATGTGTTTCTTTGCCCACAGACTAGCATGAAAATTTGTTACATTTCTAGAATTATTCTGTTACAACTGCCCATTCCCAAAACAACAACACGAATGCGACCATAACAACAAAATGTTACCACCACCATTTCAACACTCCACAGCGTTTCCATTAGACGTCATAACAGTCCGATACAACAATGGCCGACACAATAGTTTAATTGTCGTCTCTGAACGCGGCAGTTTAACTATGTATCTCACATTAACTCGCACCGCGTCCAATTAGTTAGGCATCAAAATTAAACATCGAACGGTTGCATTCATTTGATTGGTTCGCTCTAGCGTCGGGCATTCGATTTTCGAAGTCCATTTCGTGCCGTTCTGCTCACACTCGCCGTTTATTTAGGAGGGAGAGGGATGGTGCGATAGGAACTTTGGAAATCGAATTGGGATAGCCCCCTTCGTTAATTTCATGGGTTCATTTCGGACAAATATTGCAGTTATTTGGTAGGCAGTAGCGTAATGGCTAATAGGTATTGCATGTCAGAACAGGGTTAAGTGGGTACTGGCGTGCGCAATTCGAATTCGCGCGAAATTGAGGTGTGAAATTATAGTTTGGATTATTTGTCAGATAAAACGTAGTTATGGTATGATATGGATGTCATTGAGTCACAAGTGTCATACAACCTAATGTTACTTTTTATAAAATCATCATTAAAATGAACAAAAAAAATTACCTTGCTACTCTGCTACTCACGTGCAAGATAACCTTCAATAAAATGGACCTCCGTAAAGTAAGGCCTGATTCAATAAAATTATTTAAAATCATCGCATTACCATTCCATCCCTGGTATTCCAAAAAGTAAAGCTATGGCCGGGAATCCAACCCGGATCCTTATCTGCTATGGGTGGTGTAGTGGTTAGGACGCATCACGGAATGATGAGGACCAGGGTTCGATCCGGGCTTTACTTTTCGGATTTTTCTATGTGTTCTAATTTTTAGTATTGTTTAGCCTAAAAATAAGTTTAATTATTGAAGAACGTTATGAAAGACAAGAGCCACAGGAGCTAAGATGTAAAGAGCTTTGAAAGAACTTGGTTTTTGGTTTCCAGTTAGACCTCGTTTCCTATATTAGCAAAACCGTCTACGAACGTGGCGTTATTTCACATTTATGTTTATGATGGGATTACATTAAGGATTGTGCATTTCATGTTAGCCGCATGTACAGTAGAGACAATGTAATGATCACCGTAGAATAAGATGACATATGACTCGAGTTTCAGTGACGGCGGCCATCAATTGCGATAAGGTTCTACGGTGGTATATGCATTCCCTCTGCTGCAATGCTGTAAACAGATCTAGCTGCCACAAAAGCCAGCACGATTAAAACATTTAAACCTTTTTAACACGCGATTAAACCTTTTATCATCCAGTCGTTTTTTCGTACAAATATATATGTTGGAACAAATCAGCCGTTCGTTTGTGCGGAGCCGTTCGACCGTCGCGCGAACTGGATTTCACCGGTTCGAGGCGGATCTCGCCGGATTTCGGTGGATTTCGCCGGATTTTAGTATGACGCGTGTTTGCGGTGTGCAAATGCGGAATTGCTTTTTAAACGGGGTAGGTATTAGTGATATACTATACTCGGGAGCAAAAAAACCGGGTCGCGTTCATACAACTTTCTACGGGAGGTGACCCGGTTTTTTTGCCCTCAAGTATAAGTTGGTTAGCACTTTAGTGATGAAAGCTGAAAATGGTGTAAAGGGTGAAGCGATTCAGGAATGTCCTTTGCAGGTTTGTTTCCTTTGGGTGGAGTGTCTCTCACTAAAACCTGTCCTGTTAGCCATTAAAATTTGAAATTAAACATTTTTCTTAAAAACCGGGGAATCAGGTTTGTTTTTACAGAACTGGTTCTACATATACCTTGATAGATAGTGAACCCGGAGTTTAGTCAGGTCATCCGTCCTCGTTGGTGAACGTTCTAAGCTGCGCTTGCAATATAGATAAAGGTTCACGCTCAATTTTCGTCATCTCAATATCGAACATTGAAAAGAATGAACAAAATTTTCCGAACCATCCCCAAAAAATCCCATTTATAACAAGCCCATAAAACGCTTACCGCCAATGCCACCTTGTTATTTACCCCACCTTTGAGATTGCCAGATAAAAACTCCCTGATTTATGGGAAATTTCCCGATAAATAGTTGTCTTAGAGGCCGGAGGGCGCGCATACCTCATTTTTCTGAAGGTGGATTGCCTTTTTTGTGATAAAGATATGACGGATGCGTAGGTGGACGACCTGTTTATGGAAGTGGTGGATTTATGATGCTAACGGCGATGTTTTGTCGGATATTTTAGTGGTTTTTATTCCAATGTTTACCTGCGAAGTGTACCTACAGGTAAGATTAAGTTTTTTGATAATTATTACCTACTAGCTGTTGCCAGCGACTTCGTCTGCAAAGAATTCGTTTATCGCTATCCCGCGGGAACTACGCAATTTTCCGGGATAAAAAGTAGCCTATGTGCTATTCCAGACTTTTTTCTATCTATGTGCCGAATTTCATCCAGATCCGTTGAGCCGTTCTGGCATGATTGAGTAGGTAACAAACAAACATCCATCCATCCATACTTTCGCATTTATAATATTAGTTAGATTGGATTGTAACAGTCCTTTGTTTTTGTGCAGCCAGCAACGCCCTTTTTTATCATATTTTTGTTTATTTATTTTATTTTAATATCTTTGAAAAAATCTTCTTCAGTTTCCATCTTGGTCTTGGGAACAAAGACAAAACATAGAATGTACTAGTTGCTTCTCTTCCCGCGCTGATGGTAAAAGTCCATCGAGGGAATGGGCGCAAATCGTAGGAATCATTTATAGGCGATGCGGCTAGCAACTCATAACTATTTTGATTCCCCTTTCCACCTGTACGCCCACAAATTGCTAAACGTGTCCTTTAGGTCTTGTTATCCAGGCTCTGTCTGCCCCGTCAGGGATAAAGACGTGAGTTATGTATATTTTTGAAAAATACGTAAAATAATCATTTAAAAGAATGCATTTCACACATTATCCTTAACTCGCACCAGAATAAATAATAAGGTGTGGCCATAAAGTGCGCGAGTTATTGTCGCGCGTTGTGCGCTGTAAGTGCCAACGTTGTTAAAATACCTGAAGGGTAAAGTGTAGTCATTAACACTATTTAGAGGAAGGGAATAAATAATATGAGCTTACGTACGTCATACGATACTTAAAAGAAAGAGATACAGTCAATACACGCGGTCTCTTAAAAAAGTTCCGGAATATTTGAAAAAAGGTCAGGGGCCTTACCATGACGTCTTAATGCGATTCAGTTTACGTTCGCTCGCTGACAGATTCATACTAAAAGTGACAGCTAAAACTTGGACTGAGTCGGAATTAGGACGTCATGGTAAGGCCCCTGGTCAGGAGTACCCGAAACCGACGAGCGTTTATGATGAGATCGTTGAATGTGGATGAAGCGAAAGAGGTACAAAGTAGTCTCTGCCTTCCCCTATTGGAAAGAGGCATGTATGTATGTATTATAATAAATTAAAATATTTAGTATGAACTAAACCTTACCAAACAGCATATGACAACAATACTGTACAAAATCTCTTTAATATCCCCAATTGGGTAAACAAACGGAGGACACTTCGACAAAATAAGCTTTTAAGTGAGCAAATTTACAAGAAAACCGGCGATATATTTATGCATTCGAATGTAATTAGGACAATGATTATTATGCGAACACCTTTAGTCGGTGACAGGCGATGAGAGAGATATCCGGTGCGAAAAGGCACGTCGACAGTGAAAATACTATCGATATAATTATCGATGTTTCGCAGTTTATGCTTTTTTGTGTAAACAATTGCAAAAGTAGAACATTAAGCATACAAAAGCGAAGCAAATCAATGGTGTGTGTGAAGTTCTAATCCGCACTGGGCCCGCGTGGGAATTATACCCCAAGCCCTCTCATTCTGAGAGGAGCCCAGCAGTGGGACGTATATAGGCTGGAGATAATGATGAAGCATACTAAAGGCACCTTATAAATAATTTAAGGAAAATAAGAGTAACGCTAAAAACTATATTAAAGCCCGACCAGGAAAATAAGAACCCGCAGTAGAACCATATTACAGTACACGTCACAGTGGTTTCCTTGAAAAGTACAGCGGTGGCTCACTGCGACAGAGTGGTACAGCGGGTTCTTATTTTCCTGGTCAGGCTTTAATATAAATTTGGACCCTTAGGTATTGACCTATATAATATAGTATGGTAGAAGAAATATCATTGCATCAGCAAAATTTTCGAAGATTTTCGGTTTTACGATAAAAATGTGTAAACTACAGTATGGATCAATATTATATTCTGTAGGCTCAGTCAAAAGTCAAAAGTCAAAAGTTTATTTTGCAAATAGGTCGCCGAAGGCTCTTTTACATGTCTTTTTTTGAATCTACCAGCGCATTCGGAAAGACCATCAATGCCAAGAAGAATGCGCCGCAAGAAACTTGGCAGAAAGTCATTTTTTCAAAATAAAATAGATTTACAATACCTAGTACTTAAATTTTACTTAACTTACCTATAATACAATTAATACATTTTATAAAAGGGATGTAAAAGGTGTAAAGGTGTAAGAGATGTATAAAGTCTCTACTGGTCCTACAGTATGGTACTAACAGTATCATTTATGCCGTTGAATTTTGCTTAATATTCTCCTAATAAACTAAATTTGAAAAAAAAAAAAAACGATTTTTATACGATTTTCGATATTAAATATTTTCTATCGTTATATCGGTGTTATCGGATCTACGAGTACATAATTTCTAAAAATTCGATATCGATACTTTTCAAAAAGCCCATGCGAAATGAAATTAGGTGAACAAAATATTGGTGTAAATTTGACAAATGACGAGCACATGTCTCGAGTCCGAGGTGTAACGTGACAGTATACTCTGCTCAGACGTTGTTTTCGCAATAATATATAAAGTAAACGCGGCGTAGGCAACGTACTAATTACTTTATTCGATCAAAAATAGGTGCTGTCTGTTTGAAAATACCTAGTTATTCGTAGCGCATTCATCTTAACGTGGTAAACACACGGCATGACTGTGACTTTAATTTTCGTTGGCAATTTTACTCACCATCTATATTCCACTTTTAACATGAAACTACCGTGAGTCTCAAACATAAGAGTTTTTAATGAATCACGGTTAAGTTCAATTTCGGGTGGGCGAAGTGACACTGTGAGTGTAGTGTGTTTGAATCGAGTTTCGAGTGAGAACGGTTCCAGTGGTAACGAGAGTGCACGCAGTCGACGCGCAAGAATGAGGGTAGACAGAGCTCGGTCTACCCAACAATAACATCCACCCGCAATTTCTTCAGTCTACCCGTGATCATGATGCATGCAACTGCGTCGAAATATCGGGTGCTCAATAAAGGTAATCGCGGTTCACATCCCGTTTATAATATGTCTCACTCAAACATAATTACACAAACGGATAACTCACGTATAAAAGCCGAACAATGCCCGACATATGTTTCGGACTATTCCGTAGTCCTTCTTCAGATAGCGCTCGCCCCGGCGGCAGCGAAACGAACACCGAACGAACGTGTTCGTTCGGGGCGAGCGTTCTCTGAAGAAGGACTACGGAATAGTCCAAAACATTATGTCGAGCATTGTTCGGCTTTTATACGTGAGTTATCCGTTTGTGTAATTACCGTCTATATTCTTAAAAGCTTAAGCTGTTATAAACTTACATACATACACAATTATTATGTTTTTATCCCTTACGGGGTCGACAGAACCTAAAGGCCACGTTTAGCATGATTATGGGCGTATAGGTGGAAAGGGGAATCAAAATAGCGACGGGTTGCTAGCCGCATCGCCTATAACATGATTTCTAAGACTTTCGCCCTTTCCTTCGATGGACTTTTACCATCTGCGTGAGAAGAGAATCAGCTGGTACATTCTATGTTTTTTTTTACTCCCAGATCAGCATGGAAGAAAATCATGCATGAAAATTTAATTGTAAAATAACAATATAACATCTAACTATAATATTATAAATGCGAAAGTATGGATGGATGGATGGATGGATGTTTATTTGTTACTCAATCACGCCAAAACGGCCCAACGGATCTGGATCAAATTCGGCACATAGATAGGGAAAAGTTTGGAATAGCACATAGACTACTTTTTATCCCGGAAAATTGCGTAGTTCCCGCGGGATAGCGATAAACGAATTCTTTGCAGACGAAGTCGCTGGCAACAGCTAGTAATTTTATAAGGTACTAAGCTTAGCACTAAGTATACTAAGCTTCTGGCCGCGACTTCGACGGTGTAGACTTAGACTTAAGAACGATGTAGATAGCATGTTCTGTAATAGTTATTTGCGACTCTACGCAGCGATCTTTGACATGATCATCGATATCCCGCGGGAACTATGCAGTTTTTCGGGATAAAAAGTAGCCTATGTTTTAATCTAGGGTACCAGCTATCTTCGTTCCAAATTTGATCCAAATCCGTCCTGTCGTTTCAGCGTGAAGAAGGAACAAACATACACTCACTCACGCACATCCTCACAAATTTTTGCATTTTTAATTTACTAGCTGTTGCCAGCAACTTCGTCTGCAAAGAATTCGTTTATCGCTATCCCGCGGGAACTACGCAATTTTTCGGGATAAAAAGTAGCCTATGTGCTATTCCATACTTTTCTCTATCTATGTGCCAAATTTCATCCAGATCCGTTGGGCCGTTCAGGCGTGATTGAGTAACAAACAAACATCCATCCATCCATCCATCCATACTTTCGCATTTATAATATTAGTTAGATTAGTAAGATAAGATGACGCATAAAGGTATTTTTTTTTTAAACCATTTTTAACTGCCTACTCGTATAATTTTTTTGGTAAAACGCGTACTTAAGCAACTAACTCCCAAACCCCACTAAACTTCTAAGAATAAAAAAATACAAGTCCTCAACTTAAAGGCTATAAAACTTCTCTAACGCTCGACATATCTATCGTGCGAGTTTAAAAAGCCTCCGAGCCACATGGCGTCTCTAATGGCGACCACTGAGTGGTTTCGCGTGTACGCCCACCTTAACTCTCTGGGTGCCCTTTAACTCGGCGTCAGTGTTGCCAACTCATACTCAATAACCCCAAGTATTTTTTAAAATCCCCCTTGAAAACCTTTAAGTAAATATTCACAATTTTCTTTTTTACGCAGTGCCAAATCTCATGATTTTTTGGGGACAAAATATAGCTTACTGTATTTTTAAAATTGTGATGTAGTGAACTAAAAATATTTGCCTTGCTACTCCACTACTCTCAACAACTTGCAACTCGTGCAAGACAGCAAAGCTTGAGTGAAATATAATACACACTGCTCCGTAGAGGGTCCGAAACTCGTTATTGTTTGTTTGTGTATTGTACGGGAAAGTACGTATGTATATTTCGAACAAGCTTGGCTGTGCTTCACGTGAGTAGCGGAGTAGCAAGGTAAATGTTTTTTTGTATCTCCGCAGCGTAACGCCTGATTCAATAAATATGGTGTTGGTTTTGTCCAGGCCCCTAAAAAGCCCCTGAAATTACCAGTTTTCATTTTTCCCCCTAAATTTAGGGGTGAAACCCCTAAGTTGTTAGCACTCAGCGCTTAATCCCCGCTTTAGTTTTTTACGCCAACTTGTAGGTGAGCGGTAACATAGTATTGCTTTCTGATTTTAAGAGGCTTTTCTGTTTACGCCGCGATGGGTGGTGGATGATTTTTTGTTACGTGTCATTGGGTATTTTGAAAATTAAAAACTATTTATCACAAAAATAATGGAGCACCAATGTTTCTCATTATTAGAATGGTGGATTTTTACGTTGTAACTTGTGTGCAATACGTAAAGCATGGCACACAAATTACAACGTCAAAAATCCACCCTGAAAATTATATTTAACTAATATCTAGAATTAGAGAAACAGCTACTCGTATTACATAGTAAAGATCTGATAAACGTAAAATGAAATGTATTAAAAGTAATGATGAAAACGAAAAATTTTGTAATAACTTTTTTAAACAAGTATAAGTTTGGCCAAGCTTCGTGAAGTTTACTTGGTATTCTAATTCTTTATTTTAATTCAGTTTGGTAGTTGTGCATTTTTCAGTTCGATCATGCCAAAATATTTCCAAACAAACATATATCACGCAGGTACGCCCAACGCGAAATATTTACAAAATCATATTTCACATGAAAATTTAAGAGTTATAAAAATATGATAGCACCTCAACTCGTTATGAAATGTAAGAAAACGACAAATCATACAAATCATCCAGAGGAAGTCGTAATAAATGTTAGTTTTGTAAAGTTACAAGCCTATCCACGATTTTTCATTCAAAATAGAGGACAGTATAAATTTGTTATGGTTTTTATGATGCGTGACGGGTTATTCTGAGGATCGGTATAATTGGGATATTGTCTCAATATTTTCGGTAATAAATAACCGGTTTACGACCGCTGGACTATGTTTTAATCAAGTTCCGCGGTATTAATTGGACGTTCTGTTCTAGTCTTGGAATGTCAGAAAAAATAGATATATCTCCGAAGCAAGTCCTGTCATGTTCCGCTGTCGCCACTTTTAACGAATAGCTACAAAATACGCACTGTACAACAAACAACTGTACACGCATATATCATAGTTATCATTAGATCTTTCATATATACATAAATAACGTCTTTATTCCTATTGGGGTAGACAGAGTCTAAGGTAACAAGACTTATAAGCCACGTTTGACACGTTCGCTGCGGGTTTTTTTGTACGGTGCGTTAAATTATAAAATACTAGCTGTTGCCAGCGACTTCGTCTGCAAAGAATTCGGTTATCGCTATCCCGCGGGACCTGCGCAATTTTCCGGGATAAAAAGTAGCCTATGTGCTATTCCAGACTTTTCTCTATCTATGCGCCGAATTTCATCCAGATCCGTTGGGCCGTTCTGGCGTGATTGAGTAACAAACAAACATCCATCCATCCATACTTTCGCATTTATAATATTAGTTAGATTAGTTAGATTACAATTTAGGCTCTGTCTAACCCATGAGGGATAAAGACGTGATTTATGAATCTTAAAAATATATAATATACAATATATATATAATATATTAGTACAGCTGCTAGAGTAAGTGACAAAGATTCCAAAGTTTCAACATAATTATTACTATCGTTTTAATATCGTCGCCGCCATATTCCCGTCCCGCGATATTTCCGTCAAGCGTCAAAACGCCTGCGATATCGTCTTATTATGATGTACTCGCGACCTCGCCGCGGCGCGACAACGCGTCGCGACGCGGCATGGAACAAATGCGAGGTGAGAGAAAATTTGCGAAGTCAGACGCTTGCGGACTATTGGAGCACCTTTGTCGTATAAAAAACGTTCTGAACTTTATATCGAATCACATAGACTTGAACACAATGTAATACTTACTACAGTACCGTAAATAAAAAAGAAAAAAAAACAATTTTAGTGTTTTGTCCAGAGTTTTTTTTTTTGCTAAACATAAGTAGTTTTTGTTAGAAAATAATTAACATTATATTTTGTTTGTATTTTTACTGTCTGTACCTACTTGCATTCCATCCGTCTTTTGTTATGTACATACATCAAATTTCATGTCAATCCGAGCACACGAAAATCCTTAGTAATTTTATGTAACTATAAATGCGAGAGTAGCTCTGTTCGTCTGTCTGTTACGCTTTCACGCCCAAAGCAATTAACCGATTTTTATAAAATTCAGTACAGAGATAATTTCAGCCCCCGGGATGGACATAGGATAGTTTTTATCCCGAAAAATTGTATAGTTCCCGCGGGACATCGATAAGTGAATTCTGCGTAGCCGTAGTCGCGGGAAACAGCTAGTTTAAAATAAAACTTTTCAAAACTAAAAGGTCATTTTGCCTCTTCCCTTTCTCTTTCCATTTTGTTTACTTTTTCGTTTCCCTAGATTACTCGTACCTTCATAGGGCAATTCCCTTTGCATTTTAATCAGAACTTTAAAAAAATAGATGAATCCTAAAATTTGTCCGTATAAAACCGATATTTCAACTATCGCCTTTGTGCTCGGGTATAAATTAGTGCGTTTAATGACGTCCTGCGCCTATACATCACGTGGCTGCAGGGGACGTCGTATATTTTCCGCGCCCGCCGATTTATTAAGCATGCTTTATGGCCCCACGCGATTTATGCGAGCCTAAGATTGTATGCAGTTTTGAGGATGTTTAAATGGGTCTATTAAATAATAAATGTATTAGTAGTTAAGTAGAATGTAATCCCTACTAGAATATAAATCAATCACGTCTTTATCTTACGGGGTAGACAGAGGCTAAGGTAACAAGACCATGATTGTGGGCGTGTAAGTGAAAAGGGGAATCAAAATAGTGATGGGTTGCTAGCCGCATCACCTATAACACGATTAACACCGATTGGGCTTTTACCGTCTGCCCAGGTAGAGAAGCAACTGGTAGGTACATTTTACGTTTTTTCTACTACTCGAAATATTATAAATTTTAATGCGAAATTAACTCTGTCTGTCTGTCTTTTATCTTTTCACGTTTAAACTGCTGAACCGGTTGAGATTCGGTAAATATGCAAATAAGTGAATTCTACGTGCACGGAGTCGTAGGCAAAAGCTAGTTATTGTTGTATACAGGGTGTATCAGATAGCCCCTAACAATAATCAACTGGGGTATATAACCATAGCTACAGAAACAAAAAAAAATAAAAAAAAAATTGGAGTAATTTTTTTTAAATATTTTCTATAGGAATGGTAGAGTATTAACTGCAATCATTCCTATAGAAAACATAAACATTTTTTTGCTCCAATTTTTTTTTAAATATTTTTTTTAGCTTCTGTAGCTATGGTTATATACCCCAGTTGATTATTGTTAGGGGCTATCTGATACACCCTGTATGTATTTTCTTTTGAAAAGTTTTTCAATAAATTCAAGAAACTTCATTAATCAATTTCGATTTTTGGCTCTTAGAAAAGACAAGACAGATAATTAAATTTTCAAACAAAAGTTCTAAGTATTATTTTATAGTCAACTTTAATCCAGATTAAATTGGCATAAATTACCACAATTTATTGTACAAAATACTATAATTTATGCCTCGTTCCTTTTTTTAACATCTTATTATAAACACTTAACCCATTTACGCCGTGGATTCAATCATACAATGTCGGCGGCAGTAAATATTTTCCACAGAGTATAAACTCCGAGATTCATCGTACAGGTTAAACTGTTTGTATGAAAATACAATGTTGTTTACGATAATTAGCGGTACCCACTTTGCTTTGCTTTTAAGCGGCTATTAACTAAACGTTTTATTTGAAAATATTTGCTTAAAACAACAACGGTTTATTAGTTTGTAAACGTTTCATGCAGTACACTCATACGTTCGATTTCATGATACGTACCATCAGCTAAATATGTGGTCTACCACCCTAAGTTTAAAATTCCTTTGCACGTCGCAATATATAACGTCGATAAGACAGGCTGTCAACTTGAAAGTTCGACTTTAGCGACATTTTCATTTGATAGGAAGCTGGATAAAAAGTGGTAGACCACTTATTTGGGCGACCGTACATAAGGGTGCGACCACACCGCCGCTTAAAAAACGGTGACGTTACGGAATCGCAACAAAATGTATGAAGAAACGGTGAGAAAACGTGACGGATACGACACGTCACTGCGTATACGCGGCGGTTTGGTCGCACCCCAAAGCAAGTATTTTTCTTTTACGAAGTAGAGCCCAGGATAACAAAACCTAAAGGCCACGTTTAGCATGATTGTGGGTGTAGTGGAAAAGGGAAAAAACTAAAGACGGGTTACTAGCCGCATCGCCTGTATTATAACATGATGCCTAAGATTTTCGCCCAGCCCTTCGATGGACTTTTACGATCAGCGCCTGGAAGAGAAGCAACTGGTACATTCTATGTTTTTTCTTTGCTCCCAGACCAGTGTGGAAGTGAAAATTTAAATACATCTATCATATCAGCCAAAGGACGTCCATTGTTGGACATAGGCCTCCCCCATAGACCTCCAGTGGCCTCGGTTGGGAGCGGCTTGCATCCACCGCGAACCCGCGACTTTAATCAGTAGGCTTATTGTCTAACTCACTCGCAATCGCCATCGTGTTCATTTTGACAGTTCATGTATGAGCTGACAATTGGCATCGAAATCAGCTAGCTGTCACATTCATACAAGAACTGTCAAAATGAACACGATGGCGATTGCGAGCGATTTAGACAATAAGCCTATTGGTCATCCGTCCTCGTTGGTGGACGTCCTACGCTGCGCTTGCCGCGGTCTCCACTCGAGAACCTTACAGCCACGACCGTCTGTTTTTCATTAAAATTATCATCTAATTTTAACCACGCAGCCTCTAGGTATGTTGCTAGCTACCTACGCCAAAGGAGCAAGCAGGGGCCTTACCATGACGTCTTAATGAAGGTTTTAGCTGTCATTTTTAGTATGGATCTGACAGCGAGCGAACGTAAACTGAATCGGACTTGAATCGCATTAAGACGTCATGGTAAGGCTCAGGTCGTGTGATTGTACTTAAGTAAGCAAACCACCACACTCAGAATGCTTTGACAGTCTAAGGGGTTATAAATATAACATCAAATGAAAAAAAAACCCATCAATTCATCGAGTAATCATGCCCAAAAATGGATCACGGGATCGCGGTGGATGCGGAAGGCACAGGACTGGTCCGAGTGGAGAGCCGCGGGGGAGGCCTATGTCCAGCAGACGTCTTTCGGCTGATATGATGATGCCCAAAAAAAATACAAGCCAAAAATGCCTTACCTTCATTTTGGAACAAAGCTGATTACTCTTCAAACTACTGCACTGATTTTTACCACACATGGCTAAAACCTGAAATTGACTTTCGAATGAAAAACTGCATCGAAAGCGGTCCATCCATTTGAGAGTTACGTCGCCACAGACGGACAGGCACACACAATCATCGACGTCAAACTTAAAACACCCCTCTTTTTGGGTTGGGGGTTAAAAATAAAATATCTCACATACGTATAATCATGATTTTATCCCTTACGGGGTAGACAGATGTAACAAGAGCGACACTCCACTAATTCTATAATTTAATTTCACTAGCAAAATACAGGCGTTTGCATAAAATTATAACCGTATTAATAACCGTAAAGCGCCTAACACACGACGCGGCGCGGGATTCGGCCGCACCTGTCGTACCGTGTGGTGATAGCTTTTATGGCAGCCTCCTATTCGCAGCCAAGTGAGAAGCAATTAGGAAATTATCCTACTAATATTATAAATGCGAAAGTTTGTGAGGATGTGAGGATGTGAGTACCTATGTATGTTTGTTCCTTCTTCACGCTAAAACGACTGGACTGATTTGGATCTAATTTGGAACGTAGATAGTTGGTACTCTAGATTAAAAGATAGGCTTTTTATCCCGGAAAATTGCATAGTTCCCGCGGGGCAGCGATAAACATGTTAAAGGTCGTAGCTGCCTAGAGTTGCTACGTAAATAATTATTGCAGAATATACTATCAACATTAGTTCTTTAGTCTAATTCTACGCAGACAAAGTCGCAGGCAGAAACTGGTAAGTTATAAATGATTGACGGTTTTAAACAATAGAGATACTCGTATATTACTACAATAACTCTTTATTGAACACCACATATAACAATCAAAACAGAAAAAAGGTACACAAAAGGTGTACAGGTATACATATTGTGGGAAATTTAAAAAAAAAATCGCTAATTCAAGGTATCCTAAAATATTTAGTCCATTAATAATCAGATTTATCTTCTATAAGAATTTGAATTTTGGACTAATTCCCTACTTTATTCTTTTGTTTTGATTCTTGCGTGAACCTGTTCCTGAAAGGGCCGGCAACGCACCTGTGATTCCCCACGTCTTGCAGGTGTCCCTGGGCGATGGTGATCACTTTCCATCAGGTGACCCGTCAGCTTTGCCCCCTCTAATATAAAAAAAAAAAAAAACTATCGTAGAGGAAGCTGTAAAAACTGTTTTACTAATGTAAATATAGTTCATTAATAAATTACATATTAGTCCTAAAAAGGAGTAGTATCAACTCTACATTATTTCCAAGTCGCTGAGTGTCCAGTGCACTCCAAGTCTAAAGGGCAACAGATGGAAATCCGACCACTTACAAAACACGAAGTTTGCCGAGATAAATAAAAAAAATAGAACTGTACTTTCGTAATGTATCGATTCAAACTTTCGCGATTTTCACACATTATTATAAGAAAACAGGACTTAATCACGTAAACGCACGTAGTGCGGGTAGTTAGGAAAACCCGTGCAGCTAGAAGATGTTGATACCCACCACTTCAGTCCTTTCGAGACCATGGATGCAAAGTCACGTCCGAAACGTCGAGATATTTACAAAAATACGTTTTATTTACGTGATTAAGTCCCGTTTTCTTATAATAATGTACTTTCGTATTTTCATACCCAAGTACTAAATTTCTAAACGACACTGAAAATTAGAACACATGGAAAAATCCGAAAAGTAAAGCTATGGCCGGGAATCGAACCCGGGTCCTCGTCATTCCGTGACGCGTGCTATACCCCTACACCACCCATGGCAGGTGAGTAAGCCTCCGAATTCCCAACCCAACCCAACCCAAACCCAACCCAAGTACTGTCATAGCAATGGCTACGTTTCCATTCAAGATACATTTATACACCTGTAAAACGAACCTAATAATAGAGTTGCAGACAGACGGGCGAGTGATGCCAAATGCACTGGCTTTCCTGTTGGGTTTGGCGCAGTATCTGACATCCGAGACCAAAGCATGCACGATAAAATAACATTGTAGGTACCTGTATACACACATCACGTCTATATCTCTTACGGGGTAGACAAAGCGAGAGAGAGAGTTTAGGATGGGGCGTATAAGCAGAACGAGGAATCAAGATAGTGATTAGTTGCTCGCCTATAATGATTCCTATGATTTTCGCCCATAAAATAAATAAATAAATATCATGGGACAAATTACACCAATTGACCAAGTCCCAAACTAAGCAAAGCTTGTACTATGGGTACCAGGCAACGGATAAACATACATATATAATGTAGATAAATACCATACTTAAATACATATATGACTCGGGCACAAACATTCGTATCCATCATACAAATATCTGCCCCTACCGGGATTCGAACCCGGGACCTCTAGCTTCATAGTCAGGGTCACTAACCACTAGGCTATCCGGTCGTAAAACAAAAAATTCGTTATTCACTCGATGGTCATGTTGTATGCAATGCGGCTAGCAATCTATCACTATTTTGATTCCACGTTCCGCCTATACTCCTACAATAATGCTAAACGTGGCCTTTAGGTCTTGTTACCTGAGGCCCTGTCTGCCCCGTTAGGGTAAAGATGTGATATGTGTGTATGTAACCCTGGCATCATGTTCGCAATTACTATAGTCTGACAACCCTGATCCGCCTGTTGTCGCCTAGATACTACATCAGTTAAGCTAACACAAACTAATACAGTTAAAACTAAGCAAAATAAGCTTTATCATGAAGGCAAAAAGGTCGTTCGAGTGCAACACACAGTCCAGTTGTACACAGGGCGCTATTAGTAACTATTAGTTAGCGAAAGCCACGTAATGAAGACTAATCGACGATTAAATCAGCAGGTTGACGGCTTATTTGTAGATTTACTTAGTATTCTGTTAAAAGGAAGCATTTGGGGGTTGAAATATTGCGATGGATTCGCTGCCGTTTGTTTGTCGTTGGGTGCAAACTAAACCTCGTTTAATGCTCCTCTCAACTCAAAGGTTAACTGGTAGGTAGAGATCCCTACTAAAATCACAACCTAAGTACCTAGTTTTTTCGTGACAAATTTACGTTTCGGTTGCTGAATAAAAAAACATTTTTCGAAAAATAATAGCTACAGCCGGCAAAAAAAAGTAGAAATTAAAAAGTGGCAATACTGTAGTGTCGTCCCTTTCTAATCTATAAGTATAAGAAAACGGGACGACACTACTGTATTGCCACTTTTTAATTTCTACTCTTTTTTGCCAGACTGTACCTAACTAATTATTTTTTTTAAGTATGAAAATATCAATTTCAACTGAAAAATGAAGTTTTACAGGATCCTTCCGGGTCATGGCTGTTCGTATGACTGAATGTACCTGTAGGCTTATTGTCTAACTCGCTCGCAATCGCCATCGTGTTCATTTTGACAGTTCTTGTATGAATGCGACAGCCAGCTGATTCCGATGCCAATTGTCAGCCCATACATGAACTGTCAAAAGGAACACGATAACGATTGCGAGCGAGTTAGACAATACGCCTACAGGACCACTTCTTTTTAGATCCTTAATGATTATTTAGAAAATTACTCGTCGCGCAGCTTACCGCGCTCGGTCGCGGCGAGACCGTCTTGGTTTCCGAGAAATATTTTCATCAGTAGCGTTTGACATTTGCCTTACAATGTGTTGCTCTTTGTTGGGACATGCGCAAACATATTGTTGACGGGAGTTCATATGGATAAATTATAATAAAGCGTTGCCAACACATAAATATACACATCACAGCTTTATCCCTTATGGTAACAAGCCAAACGTAATACCTAAAACCACAATTTCCCTCCCGTAATTTCTTCAGTCTACCCGTGATCATGATGCATGCAACTGCGTCAAACATCGGGAGCTCAATAAAGGTAATCGCGGTTCATATCCCGTCTATAATATTTCGAAGGAAGACCTAAACCGTTAAGCATGATCGTTAAGAAGTTAGAATAGGGATGCGTTGCTTCGTCTAAAACGTGGTTCTTATTTTCGCCCATTCCTTCGATGGATTATGGCAAAATTTGGAAATATCTAAAAAAATTGAGCGTTGCCAAATCTGTTTGCATGATTTATTAAATGAACACTAAATATGTGCCTTGCTACTCCGCAAAATATTATTTATTTATTATTTTATTTAGTAAATATTTAGTGTTCATTAAAATGGACCTCCGCAAAGTAACGCCTGATTCAATACAAGATTTATTAAATGGTTTAGACGTGCTCCTTGACTGCTGGTCTTTTGGAGAGGCTCAGAGTTGCTTTAGTGGCAGTAGTTTCTTTGCGCGACAGGAAAGAAGTAAAAGCATAAATTTTAACCCATTGTACATTTTTCTTCCCTGCTGGTCTGGAAGCAAAGAAAAAACATAGAATTTACCTACCAGTTGCTTCTCTTCCCGCAGGTAGAGGCTCATAGGCGATACGGCTGGCAACCCATCACTGTTTTGATTCCATTTTCCATCTATGCGCCTTAGGCTCTATCTACCCCATAAGGGATGAAGACGTGATTTGTGTATGTGTATGTATGTATATGTCGAAGACAAAGGCTGGACAAACTGTCAGGTTGGTCGGTTAGAATTCAAACGAGCATTATGAATAGCCGAGCTTAGGTCACCGTCTTGTCCATCTTCAAGGTACATTAATGAGATAGAAACAACAGCACACATCATGTTTCACTTGTACAGCCAGTCTTTATTGAAATAGCGCTTACACAAAGGACTGTGGACTATTACACACTCTAATAATGAAACGCGGAGAGTTCAGTGCTTGCGCCCACGAACTACCCTATCAATGTTCTCAATACCGCTTAGCACCGAAATAACGCTCGATACTTAGTGCAATCGCACTTAACAATCCGAATCACTAACAATTCACCATTAAACATAAAACGGTACGTCGAAGCAAACGGATCACTTTCGACGTCTGCACTCAGTCAAGTCACGATCAAGGTATGCCTCTCGCTTCTTACTCTCACCAGATGTCATTCTGTCATTCTAACTAACATTGCAGGTAGTTGCAACTGAGCCAAACACAGACCACCCCCAAGCGATATCGCAATATCGCTTGACGTTTCATAAAAGTAATAACTTATGAGGGTACATTCAACAAAGTACAATAAACGAATGTTCGCAACTACAAGGTACATCTCCTTAGCTATCAAAAGTCTAGTCATTGTGACGACGCTCCGACATATACATTTTAAACTTTATGTATTCTGAAGAAAATCTTAGGAATCATAATGTTATAGGCGATGTGGCTAGCCACCCATCACTTGATTTGCCTTTCTACCTATACACCCACAATCATGCTAAACGTGACCTTAAGTCTCGTTACCTGCCTGTCTACCCTGTAAGGGATAAATACGTGATGAAAGTATTCTGACCTGCACTCATAAAGAGTTGCTGTTTTGTATAGTTTTGCAAGTCTAAAGTGTAAAATGCCTGTGTACGCCGCGCCTATAGCTAATCGTTAATCTATGATGACTCGATGCGCATACATTCCTGCGCAGTATTAATATCAGCCTGTGAATAATTATGATCTTTAGCCGCTGATGTATTGGCTGATTTATCTTGGTACGCAAAAAAGTTGAAACTAATGTTGTGACATTTACAGTGGTCATAGAGTAATGATAATTTTGTGGATAGACTAGACACTTCATTGCACACATGTGTTATAAAGGCGATACAGTTGAGGTCGTGTTTGAAGTTTTTATTATAACTTTTACGCGAGTGTATACACATAAAAGCAATATTACACGTTAATTTGTTTTATTCATGCAAACTCCATGTTAACTTAAACAAAATCTGAAGTTAAGAGCCTTCTATATGGATGATAATGTTATTTTTAACAATTTTACAGTCTCTGCTTCGGTTCTTTAATTTAATTGTATTTTTTTTAAATATAGACTGCTAAAAATAGTGCATACTAGCTTCTGCCCGCGACTTCGTCTGCGTAGAATTATACATAATTATAAACCTTCCTCTTAAATCACTATCTATTAAAAACCGCATCAAAATCCGTTGCGTAGTTTTCAAGATTTAAGCATGGGTGTGTAATGATCGGTATAACAACAATTGATATATTTTCATTCAATATAAAAACATTTGATATAATTTCAAATGATATAATCACTCATTTCATATAATAAACGTTTGGTATAATATCAAAATATCTATTTTTATTTCATATAACGATCATTTGGTATAACATTGATTTCATATAATAAACTTTTGGTATAATCGTGATTTCATATAAAACTCATATTGTATAAGTATCATGTGGTATATTTTTTAAAAGTAATATTCTAACCTAACCTAACCTACATATCTGGTAGCACTTAGTTTTATGCACGTGCAAGAGGTTCAAGTGCGAGTCGACGAAGCCCCGCTCACGCGGGGCTTCTACTTCTGCTCTGAGGGTCACAAGATAACTAACGAACCTACCCAAGTGGTTGTACGAGTTGGTGTAAGCAGTTTTTTCAATGCGGGGGGCTCCGCCCCCCGAGTCCCCCTTGCGGGGGGCTTCGCCCCCCGTCCCCCCTTTACCCTTCTGCCTAAGTAAGTTTTGCGGAGTATTAAATTTGGGATTACGTCTTTAATACATTATATCAAAAATTGTTATTCTAACTGTACTTTATATGAAATCAACTTTATATCATAAGTTTATTATAGAAAATATGCATTATACTAAATGTATGTTATATGAAATATTTTTAGATTAAATGATCGTTATAGAAAATCATAATTATATTATATTTAAATATATTAAATGTTGTTATATGATTTAATAATTATATCAAATGAGCGTTATAGAGACTGATATTATAGCAAATGTTGTTATACCCATCGTTACGCACCCTTTAAGCATACATAAGGACGGACAGACAGCGGAAAGCGACTTTGTTTTATTCTATGCAGTGATGATAGTGATTCATACCAGGGAACCCACTGTGCCATCAGATAACCCACTTGCTCATTCGCAAGGTATTACCGAATACCTAACGAACAGCTACCGCGGCTACCGAATATAAATATGTGCCGGCACGTAAGTCTAACAATGACGAGTCACGTGGAGGGGATCTGCGCACCCACGGATACCGTATTTTATACTTCTGCGCATACAAGGTCAGATTAGACTTACGTGCCGGCACTTATAGCTACCGATTGCAAAAACGAATAAATGCCTTCTTTCTTTCTATACTATATCAATAGAAAATGTTTTGTAACATATACCACATACCATTCCGTGGCAAACATACAACGTACGAGCTTGCTTCTTTTCTCGCGCAGATCGCAAAGGCCCATCGAAGGAACGGACGAAAATCTTAAGACATTTTGATTTTTCGTTTCATCTGCACATAATCACGTTTAATGTGGCCTTGGTCTTGTTATCCCAGGCATTCTGTCTACCCTGTAAGGATTTATATTTGTGATTGTAGATATTCTGTATTTTAAAGCAATACCATCCCTTATCCAAATAAACGTACATCAACTTATACGCGCACGACTTATTTCTTCTCTGAATAACAAACCGCACTGTGTCACCTTGAGATAAAAGAGCTTAGCAACTCATGAAGCAGGTTGTCTTGAGTTTACGACTCCATAAACATACGGTATTACCCTTATTGCGTGTAGACAGAGTCGGGTTTACCCCAAACGTGAGGTAAGTGGGAAAGAATAAACAATCAAGTGTATGCGTATACGGATCGTTGTATAATTTCATTTTGTGACAGCCCTAATGGTGTTTGTAGTGTCGCGCTGTAGTTATCGACAGTCGATAGTTTCGATGTCATGTTTTTATTTATACTAATAAATTAAACTGCACATTATCACGACCTGATATCATTGTACTGAAATAACCAACGCAATAAAACGATTTCAAAACTTATTATTTCATTAAAAACAGTAACAAACGATCATCAAATGACCATGACCAATATTTTTCGTACAAGTCACCAGTTGCTTCCCTTCCCGCGCGGATGGAAAAGCCCATCGAAGGAACGGGCAAAAGTCTTAGGTATCTTGTTATAGGCGTTGCAGCTAGCAACCCATCACTATTTTGATTCCCCTTTTCCATCTATACGCCCACAATCAAGCTAAGCGTGCCCTTTCTACCTCGTAAGAGATATAGTAAAGTTTACGTATTGTATTTTTGATTTTAAACACCTTTTAATTAGAGCCGGAGGTATATCGCGGTCTTGCACCGGATCCACGTTGATTTATGTTTAACAAACTGCTCATCAACTGTCATTCAGACTATTTGCGTTTCATTTCGAGCCGGATTTTACGAAACGCAAGGTGAGTTTTAAAGTGAAGGTTATTTGGATTATAAAAAACAGGATCATTGCATCTGTATGCTCAAATATAAAAACACACATCACGGACTAATGAGGATCCGGGTTTGATTCCCGGCCATAGCTTTACTTTCGGATTTTTTGCATGTGTTCTGGTGCACTATCCTCGGCTGCTCTCATCGCTCCATCTAGTCCGAGGACATCTTGCAGTAGGCTTATTATACAATAGGGAATATTCATTATTGTTTTTATTGCCTTTGTAAAAGCTCACGTATGTAAGAAACAATATTAAAACAAATATTTTTCAAATATCTATACCTACTTAGATAAAAATTACCGCGATATAAACCATCAAAGATTTATCTCTGGCTCCTTCTAGAAAAGCAGGATTTTAATATGGAGTTTTATTTTATTAAATGTGGGCGTAGTGTATATGTATTCTGATGTCATTTGTCATGTCGGATCTCTCTTTATAATCGCCGTCTAATTAGTAGGTAGTTTAAAACTCTTATATTTTCCGTATTTATAGACCGATATTGTTTGATTTTACTTCGTATTACCTATCTCTTAAGATACTTATTTTCATATTATTTTGTTGAGGAATGCGATTTTTTTTAATGATATCCCAATGAAGGTGTCAAAATTACAAAATTATCGATAGATTTAAAAAGTATCCCATCCATACCCGCAGTTCATTAGCGGTAAACGCCGGGGGCTTAGAGTGGTTCACATCACTCGTGCCTGTTTCTGTTGTCACAAAAGTAGCAGGTAACCATTATTGTCAGCGGCTTCTGTCGATTTAATCTTGGAGCATTAGAAAAGATAAAAAAATATATTAATAAAAATCAGTCAGGCTACCCATGGGGACCAATCCCAATAAGACTTAGTTAGGTCTACCCATAAGGACCAATCCCAATAAGGCTTAGTTACCCTTCTGGGTTGGAAGGTCAGATGGCAGTCGCTTCTGTAAAAACTAGTGCCTAGGCCAAATCTTGGGATTAGATTGTCAAAGCGGACCCCAGGCTAACTGAGCCGTGGCAAATGCCGGGAAAAACGCTAGGAAGATGATGAGTCAACCTATCCATGGGAAAGAGGCGTGACGGCATGTATGTAAGTAGTACTTATTTTGTTTGAAACGTTCCGCTTTTAAAGAGCTTTCCCAATATTTGTGTTATGGCATACGCGGGATGCGCCAATGCCCAATAAAATCTAATCAGCAACGCTAAAGAAATAAATAGCGTTCGAAAATAAACAGCCGGCAGCTGTAAATTACCTGTTGGCTCGTGAGGCTGATCGACAGATGTGGGTGGAGCTGTTTGATACTTGCAATTAGAATTAATCCCGATTTATTATTACAGCCGGGGAAATAACAGGCACAAGAGGCATTTCATCTTAGCCCTCTAGGTTGGCAACGGATCTGCGATCCCTCCGGGGTTGCGGGTGTCTATGGGCAGTGGTTATCGCTTACCATCAGGCGACCCATTTGCTCGTTTGCCTTCCTATTCATATAAAAAAAAAACGTGCTACTACCACTTTTAGTCTTCATCAGCTACCGACCTAGATCACATGCTTAAAGACCCAAACAACGCAAGCCTTGAAATTGGACTTAAGCTGAATATGTCGAAGGCCAAGCTAATGACACAGAATCAAAAGTAAGATCGAGATAAATGGAGAACATATCGCATATGTCCAGTAGTTTTCGTGGGCCAATTAGTTTCTTCCCAGGCTTGACAGTTGCTCTACTGCTCAGAAGTGGGACATAATAAATAGGCTCATAATAATAATAATAATAGTAAGAGGATAGACCTCCATAGCCAACATAGTTCGATAAGTATGTACGTTGAAGTGGCAATGGGCAGGCCACATCGCTCTTAGAACAGACCACCGTTGGGGTAAAAAAGTTCTCGAGTGGCGACCGCGATCCGGAAGACGTAGTGTTGGCAGGCCTCCCACTAGGTGGACTGACGACATAGTAAAAGTTGCGGGAAACCGGTGGATGCAGGTGGCGACTTGTCGTTCATTATGGTGTGCTAAGAGGGAGGCCTTTGTTCAGCAGTGGACGTCTTCAGGCTGATGATGATGATGATGATGATGAGACCTCTATAGATGCGCCCATCTCATTTTTAGATTAAATGGTACCAAAGGTCTCTTCATGTTGGCCTCCCCATGAATGCCTTTCAAATGACCGGGTCCCCATGGGCCCGCGATCGAGAACCCTTACCAACAATAATAAAAATACTATGTCTCGGCGAACAGGTAGCTTCCATCAAGTGGTTAGTGTTGGTGGTGGTTAAAGCTCGAACCCACGACCCTGCTTGAGAGGCCAAACGTGGCCACCGCGTTACCAAGGCTTTTTGTCAAACATGGACGCACAGGCATTGTCAGTATTTAGAGTTCCTATTTTACCAAAGTATCAAAACTCAAGAAATCAAGAAGTAACATTTTGACGTGACAACGTCTTATAAATTGGTTTGCCGGGTGACACTTCAAGAAACTGCGTTACGCTCCGCTCACGTTATGCGCTCACAATGAGAGCGAGTGAGAGGCACGCGGGCATGGTTAGCCCGCCTAAGAGCGAGAGAGACAGACATAAAAAGTGAAAGGCACGCGTCCCTTCCACTCGAGCACAGTTAGCCCGCCTAAGAGCGAGAGAGACAGAGCGAGAGAGAGAGAGTGAGAGAGATAGGCATACACACCGGTTCATGTCTTGCGCTTCTATTTCGCTTAGGCGCCTGCATACAAGTTTACACGTCCTTCTTCCTACTATACGAATGAATATTCACATTAAAATTATTTTACCACTCAAAGTCGTTGTCACGTAAAACTTTCGCCCGTATACCGACTTTACAGGCAACCAATTTTTTGATTCATTTGATAGTATCTATCATTTGAATAGCGTCTTCTCTCGTCCCTGGTGAGCAGTAGATGTTCCGTGGAAGTTTGTAATTGTGTCGTATAGACACACCATTCAGACAGATGACGCTTGGCGACAAAAATTCGCATAGTCACACTAGTAGCTAGTAACAGAAAAATTCGAAGGGTTACTCACCTGCTATGGGTGGTGTAGTGGTATAGCACGCATCACGGAATGATGAGGATCTGGGTCCGATTCCCGGCCATAGCTTTACTTTTCAGATTTTTCTTTGTTGAAATTGAAAGTATCAAGACCGTCCGCGCACCGCGGGCCATGTGGTTATCGTCGCGTGCGCATCCCGCAATCACTATTACCTGCCCGGATATTTTTACGCGCTATTCGTGCGCTTACGCACTCGATTGCGTTTAATGCTGTTGAAACTACGCCATTTAGGATAAACCTGCTCGGACAAAATTAGATCAATAAAATTCTACCTACACACAATATACATAAATCTCGTTTTTATCACTTACGGGGTAGAGCGCCTAAGGCGACGACCTAAAGGCCATGTTTAGCATGATTGTGGCCTTATAGGTGGAAAGGGGGAATCAACATAGTGATAGGTTGCTAGCCGCATCCCCTATATAAAATGATTCTTATCCAATACAACACACCTTTAATAATAGATCATTTCCCTATACCAAGTCCAAATCTGTCACATTTTGTCGCGTGTCATAAACTGCGCGTGCGACGCTGGACGCTCACGCCCCGGCGTTTACTGGCCACTCCTACGCAGCTAAGGCTGCCACTACAAATAGTTCGCATGGTTAAAAACTTACAACCTGTTAAAAATATTAGTAGTCAGTAAAAAAATTATCACCCCCCCAGCATTAATCGAGTAGGTAATAATGTTAATAAAAAAAATATATACCAAAAATGCCGGGGGTTAAAAACGGTTTATTCCGACGCATTGATGCTGTTTATATACTGCAATTTCAAGGACAGGGGCCTGATTTTTGAGAGCACATAATAAATTATTGCGTATATTAATTGCGTGGTGCGTGTTTCTGACTTCGCGCTTCGATTGTTTAAATTCGTTTCTAGTTAAGGATCCTATGATCGGCTTTCGTGTTACTATCAAACTCAATCTGTAATTTAAAGCTGTTATCTCCGAAAATAAATAAATAAATACGCGCAGCGGGCACGCAGCAAGCACGCAGCCAGCACGCAGCAAGCACGCAGCGGCCGGTGCACCGACGACAACACCCCTCGGTGTTAGAAATCAGTCCCGGTGAATAGATAGATAGATCGTCAGCCCTAGGAGCTCCACAGCACGTTGGCGCGCAGCTGGCACGCAGCTGGCACGCAGCGTGCGCGCGCGCCGACGACAGCACGAGGTGTTAGCGATTTATCGATCGCATTGTTGTGCAAAGGTGAGCTACTAAATTAGCTGGAGAATTGGAGCTAGGTTGACCAGAACGATTGATTTAGTACTTTAGCTCGGATTAATGGGCAGGTTAGGTATGCTAACGCCCCTAGGTTTGGCTCTAGCCGCTAATTTAGATGCTTGTAGCTAGCATTTATCTTCAGGTACAATGCGTACGTACAAGAAGTTTGAAATGCATAATCTATCTTCTATATCTAGGTATCTGAAAGAAAGTCGTGTTAGTTCATAACTCAAGAACGGCTGAACCAATTTGGCTGAAAATTGGTGGGGAAGTAGCTTAGAACCAGGAGACGGTAATAAGATACTTTTTCTGTCTAACAATGTGGCTGCTATAGATACCTGAAATTTGGGACGAAGGCAGTTTGTAGGTAGGCTACGTTTATAAAAAAAAATTGTCACAGGACTGGATTAAGGTGGTTTTGGGACTTTCGCAGTAGGAAAGTCCATGGCTTTTTGTACCAGATACGTGAAATTTGGCAGAGTGTTAAGTTTACTAGTAGTGAAAAAGAGATTTAAAATTAAGTACCTATTTATTACATGAACAGATTCAATATAATATGTATAATTAAAACAAATAGGCTGTCGTATTTTATTCAAAACTACAATGTACATAAAGGTGATATGAAAACAGACTAATACTAAAACTAAAACTACTAGTAGTTTAGTAGTAGTTTAATAAGTCTGCTGAACGTGATCACCAATCGGGTTCAAATATGGGCCGCCACTATGAGGAGAGATAAAAAGTGATCTCTCTCCAGTTACGCCAGTGATGATAATGATTGAAATTACAATGTAAAGATTTATAGTTTAACTACATCCGAAGATTAATTACGTCAGTCCCTACTGTCCGTCACCTAGCCAAGTTGACGCTTGGCCAATTCGATCACCTAACACACTCGACAAACTACCGTACAGCGGGGTGATCAGCGACAACATTGAAGTTCAAATCACGACAAAAAATCTAATCTAACTAATATTATAAATGCGAAAGTATGGATGGATGGATGGATGTATGGATGGGTGTTTGTTTGTTACTCAATCACGCCAGAACGGCCTAACGGATCGGAATGAAATCCGGCACATAGATAGAGAAAAGTCTAGAATAGCACATAGGCATTTTATCCCGGAAAATTGCGTAGATCCCGCGGGATAGCGATAAACAAATTCTTTGCAGACGAAGTCGCAGGCAACAGCTAGTATTTTCATATTATGTGGCCAGTTGATTTTTATAGATAAAAAATGTTCCAGTATTATGAATCCCATCGAAACATAAATGTGAAATGAGAGCCAAAATTTAATATGATAAGCCTTGGTTGTTTATTTCAACGACAAAAGAAGTGAGATCTAAATGTGCCAAGTTCAATGGTCAGTCTTGAAATTTATTTATAACAACGTAAAATATAGGTAATTTCTTCTTATAACTTAGGATAATATTGAAGCCTAAAGTCTGACTTGGCTAGTTTTCATAACTTCTTCTTTTCTTCTTTCTTGAAACTTTTTCTTTCTTTCTTTTTAAAGCAGTTCTTCTTTCGATGACTGAAAACAGTACCTACTAAAAAGTAGGTATTTAATAATAATTCGTATATAAAAACTAACCAAACACTTAGGACTTAAAACTCTGACTCATTAACTTACTTAGCCATAAAAGGCCACAAGAATTAACCGGGCTCAATAAAAATGCCATCAAACGTTCAAAAATACCCACAAAATAAAACCGGTACGGCAAATAATGTTCGCATTGGGCGAATTTTACAGCGAGGCTTGAAAGAAGTTAGCCGGGCGCGGTACCGGGAAAAGTACCGGAATAAATGTACCGGGGCATGGAATGCTTCGAAGTGTGTACATGGAGCTGATAATACCGCCGCGAAGTCTGCTTTGGTATCGAGTTTTTTGCTACGACTGCCTAAAGAAGTGAAATGAGTACTCCTTTCGGTGTAGCTGAGGCAAACGGTCCTAGAAAAAGGATTGCGGATTTAATAATACAATACAAATTGATAAAAAAGACTTACAAAAAAATCATCAATGAGGAAAAATTGAGACGATATGGTCCCAACTCCGTACTGTGCTGGCCTTACAGCCTGCGCTGGTCTTCCGTTGGGACCATCGGGTGAAAAACAACAAAAGATTAGTCTGAAACATGTCAAGTGAATCTGCACGTCTAGCACGACAGCGCACGAGAGTCCCGTCGCGCGCGAGATAGATTGCCCGTCTTTTTCTCACTGTTCGTTCTAGAAAGAGACGGGTAATCTATCTCGCGCGAGCGACTCTTAGTGCGCTGTCGTGCTAGCTGGGCTGGGCTTTAATGCGTGAGTTATCCTTTTAAGCCGTAATTTCAATTTAAGAGATGGCGTTGCATACGAAATTTTTCTCATACTTTTTTTTAGTCATTCTGCTTGCTATTCTGAGTGGAGTCTAATCCAACATATCAAAGATCATATAGAAGAATCAGTGGATCGGTTCTTGAGTCATAAATGGCACGGCAAGTCGTTGTTGAAACCGGCCCCACTTTGCGATTCGCATATAACTACCTACCTATACCCATGTTCTACCAATCAATCAATGTGTGTATACCTATGTCCTGTCAATCGTTCAAAGGTTAGTTAACCTTCCAGTTGGAAGAGATCCCTTTAGGGATAAGTTCGCCTTTGTGCATTCGTGTTTTCCTGTATTCATGTTTTTCATGTGTTTTATGTACAATAAAGAGTTTTACATACATACATACATAACTCCGTCTTGATATTTATTTGGTCTCCATTTATGAACATTAGTGCAAACGCGTCGTAACAGCTCTAGATGATATCATGTAAGTACAGTCAACACAGCAAGCACTTGGCGGCGCCAGGTGTTCGAACCGCGATCTAAATTTAACGTCTTTATTTGTGTCCGACTGTACCTTCACGCAAACTAATTGGAAGCCCGTGATTTTAAAACAACATATATTTCTGGACTGTTATGGTTTATGGACAAAGGGTGTATGAATCACACCTGGCTATTTCGGAATTGGCTTTGGTGTGTCGTGTTACTGGTTCGCCAGGATGTAGGGGTTCAACAGATGTATGTTTAATTTGGTTAGAACACCCAGACTGAATCCCATCCTATACCTAACTAATCTAACTAATATTATAAATGCGAAAGTATGGATAGATGGATGGATGTTTGTTTGTTACTCAATCACGCCAGAACGGCCCAACGAATCTGAATGAAATTCGGCACATAGATAGAAAAAAGTCTGGAATAGCATATAGGCTACTTTTTATCCCGGAAAATTCCCGCGGGATAGCGATAAACGAATTCTTTGCAGACGAAGTTGCGGGCGGGTATTCTAAATGCGAAGGTTTGTGAGGATGTATGGAATTCTATAAAGTGGGTGACAGACGGGCGAGTAAGTCCGCGTGCTTACAGCTCGTCTGTGTCTTTAGTCCTTCACGTGAGAACACCTGAACATATCTGGATTAAATTTGGCACAAAGATTATTCATAGCATGGAATAGCGCATAAGCAACTTCTTACCTAACTCGTAACATTGAGATTTTTCCAAGGAATATCGATATACGATTTTTTTGCAGACGACGTTACGGGGATCAGCCTAGTATAATATATTATGGTGAAGTCGCTAATATGAGCCACGCTAAAAGGTTTTAGATTTTGGAAAATGTTTTTGGTTTAGCAGATATTCAAGGATAATTTTACTGTCAAAGGAGTTGATTGTCAAACGATACATTTTGTCGAACGTTTGTCAGTAAAATGTTTTTGAAACCGAATAAGAATTACGGCAAATTTATTACAAACAACGTCGCAACACCGCCCAATTACATTACAAACTGAGGTTGGTGAAATAAAGAATGTCTCAGATCGCAGGAACTTGTCGCACGAGCCAAACGCGAGGGCAATAAACATGCTACCTGAGGCTTTCTTTATCACCGAGAGGACTTACAGCCCGAGGCGACCTAAATTATCAAAAATTCCCTTAAAATCCACCTCAAAAGCAAGACAGAGTTAGCAGCGGTAATTAAACGCGGCCGCCATTAATATCTGATAACGCAATTAATTCTGTTCGTAAAATTTTCAATTCGCCTAAAAGTTTCAGGTGAAAGTTGGGCGTTTCAAAGATAACGTAATCTCGTCGGTTCGCAATTACAAATTTTGTAAGTGAATTTAGCGCGGATGGTCGGCGTTTTATCTAGATGCGGCGGCGGACAATTTACAAGGTAGCGACGGTATTTGTTAAGCTAGGGAGGTAGAGTTAGGTACTTGCGGCGTATTATTTTTCTGGCTATGAGGACTTTAGCCAATGTCAAAGTTACGGCAACTGTTTTGTAATATGGAGGTTGGTAGGTTAACGGGTAAAATTTAGGGTTGGAAAGGATTGGGAGTTGAAAAATAGTTAAATGTAATAATAATATGATCATGTTATAAGTACTTTTATATTGTTTTTTCTATGATAGATGCTTATCATAATTATGTATTAAGGTACAATTGACAAATAATGGAGGTGAGAAAAGGAATTGCATTGGACTGGAGTTGGGAAAAAATTTAAATTTTTAAGTTAGGACTTGGTGTCTCATTTGGATTTACATTGGATGGTCAAATCATTGTTTGGTCGGATGATAGTTTCGTCAAAACTGAATTTGTACTAAAACCCATTGACTTTTAACCTAACCTAACCTAACCTAACACAAGCAATTAGTAGCCTACGTAAAATAAGATATCAAAGATGTTCGCCAAATTCCTGTTTCGTCAAAATCTTGTTTCGCCATATTCTTGTCTCGTCAAATTCTTGTTTCGTCAAATTCTTGTTTCGTCAAATTCCTGTTTTGTTATGTACGGGCGGCTTAGCTAGCGCGTGTTAGTCATATTATTATCGCAAGCTAAGCAGTCCTGTGTCGCTATAATGCCATAGGTGTAACTAAAATATCCACACCCTACAAATTCTCAAACCGGGAATAAAACTAAAAACAGAATAACAATGGAGCGAGACGTGTGCCACATTGCATACAGTGTTGTGCGATTGCTTCCACAGAAATAGCTCCCACCTGCCTGTTTATAAATAAAAATCAAATTGAAAATTTTCGAGCAAACCCACGACGAATAAATGTTGTTGATGATCAAGAGCATTTAATCATTTTATGCCAAAAATGCCTTGCATCGTTTTGGAAAAAAAAAATCCAAACTGCTGGACCGATTTTTACCAAACATGGCTAAGAACCACCGCACGGAAACTATAGTCTGGCAGCTAAACCACTGCAGCCAGATGACACTTCCAAATGTCATTTTACGAAATAATGATACCACATTTATTTCACTAGTGCTCGACTAAGGTCACGTAGGTACCTAATGAATGATTTGATTACTGAACGAATAACGAAATATTTTATGAATGTCACATTCGTAGTTTAGTATATTTCAAAATAAGCGCGATACTTTTGAGGCATTCAAGGTTCATATTAACATAGTAGATAAAATGTGCGATGACTTTGTAATACACGTAAATAGTGACAGCAGCAGTGAAACTGATTCGGAATAATTTAAGTTTTTAAGTAAAAGTACAAAGGTAGAAAAAAATATTAATGTGATAATTGTTGTTTTATTTATGGCAAAATGGGGAATGAGTTGAAAACTGGTAACTGATTTGACATGCTTCCGCACATTTCCAAATCGCACTCTTACACTACTAACTAGAAAACATCCAAAAAAACCTTATAGAACAAACCATTTTATTAAAATACGCTGTGAAAATTCTCATTTATGACGCAAATTAATTTCATTACATCGTTCATTCTTTCATTCACTAACTAAGTCACATCACTATTTAATATTTGCCAAAAACTGACAACACTGAAAGTGTCATCTGGCTGCAGTGGTTTATCTGCCAGACTATAGCGTTTTTAATAAATTCAGTGGTCCAAACAAGTTATAAGTGCCGGCACGTAAGTCTAATCTGACCCCGTATGCGTAGAAGTATAAAATACGGTATCCGTGGGTGCGCGATCCACGTGACTCGTCATCGCTAGACTTACGTGACGGCACGTATATCAGTTTCCATTTTCCCTGTAACATCACCATCAGAGAGCAAGGACATTTTATTACTGTAGTTTATTTTTATTTAACAGAAAAATTACACAAACACAATTACAAATTACAATCCTATCACCGTGCTTGTATGAAAATTAAGACGTCAGTTACAAGACTACAAACATACATCATAATCTGATTTTAGAATATAATTTAAAGGAAACGCACTCAGCTCAGAGCAAATTCGATAACCGGCGAGCCAGAGTTCCCGTCTGAATTGATAGACATACATACAACCTATCACAGATTTGGCAGACTGGAACTAGCTTTAATATCCATATTATTATAATTAGTCACATTAGTTGTAGAGTTTATGTGACGCGTAAAAAGCAAACGGAGGCACCGCGTAAAATATTGATTTACGTCCTAAATTTATGACTTGTATTCTAATTAATAAATGTCATAAGGACGGTGTTTATTACTAGGATGGGAACTGCTGATATTCCACAGTTCCACGAATCTGGACGGATTACTCCTTGGCATTTGAGCCGCGTCACTGTTTTCAACGCTCGTACAGCTTACGGCAAACTTCTTGAGCCAGAACGACGTGGAAAGGGTAAGTTCGCACATGTACTTTTATACCAAAGAGACGCTAAATTCACTTCTGTGCATTCAGGGTCATGCTCAAGATGTTTGCCGGCGACAATGGTTGCCGCGAAAGTTTATACTTGGATAAAACTAATATTTTTCAAAATAAACCTCTCCAAGGTCTACATCGCCTCATTCTCTAAAACCACTTCAAATATAAAAAAACGCGTTCCGCGGTAGGTTAAAAAACTCGATTCGATCTTCGTACTCGTACTACCTCGTCTGAATTCATCAAATTTTAACCACATAATATTTTCACGGTGGTGTATTCTTATTAAAAATAGTCACACGGGGCCAGATTAAGGATTGTACATACAGTATACACACACACATTACGTCTTTATCCCTTACAGGTTAGACAGCGCCTAAGGTAACAAGAGCTACAGACCACGTTTGGCACGATTTTGTAGGCGTATAGGTGGAAAGGGGAATCAAAACCCTACAAAGTCCAAGTATGTTGTCTTTGGGACGAAGCATCAGTGCAGACAGATATCAGATCGCAACCCCAAAATTATGATCGACGACAGTGTCATTGCACAGTCATCCACTGCTAGGAATCTCGGTCTCGAAATGGATGGTGAACTCCGTTATGATGAGCATGTTCGCAACAAAATTAGAAACGCCTTCTACCGCCTTAAAATTCTTTACGGCATACGGAACTTTCTTTCTGAGGAAGTAAGAGTGACATTAGTTGAATCCTTGGTGCTGTCACACTTCAATTATTGTGATACAGTTTATGGACCCAGAATACTCGCCAAAACTGCACATGCCATACAGCGAGTTCAGAATGCGTGTGTTAGATTCTGTTATAAAATACCGAGAAGAGCCCACATAACACCGTATTTAAATAAATATAATACACTAAAAATGGCAGGTCGCAGACAACTTCATCTGGCCAGCTTTGTGTCCAAAATTGTACACAAAAAACGGCCAAAATACCTGTTTGACAAAATATTCTGGGTCCGAAACTTACACCAGTGGAACACTCGAGGACAGGCCTCGAATAAAGCAGTGATACCCAAGCATCGCACTAAGGGATACAGAGGTGGGTTCAAATTTGCAGCTTCCAAGATATGGAACGACTTGCCACCCCCTCTCCGTCAAAGTATGTCCCAGCCTACATTTAAGCGAAAGTTTAGAGCCATTATGTATGAAACGCAATTACAAAGTAGCTGCAACTACCGCTAATTGAGTTCGGTGTAGTTCTCATCATCATCATGAGTGTTGAATGTTGGTTTATTATTTTCTTTTTATTATGTTTTCGTATTATTTTTTGTTTTGATTTCTTTTGCTAAAATTTTAAATTCTAATTTTGTTTTTATAATCTTGTTGCATTTTGCTGTTCGTGGAGTTATTTTTTTTTTTTTCTTCTCTCTTGCACGCCAATTAACCCGCTATACTCGGCACCCCAGCATGAGCCACGGGGCAGGCTGAAAACCAGCGCTGGCAGCTTCTGCGTAAGCGCAGCATAAGCTGAGCCTGCTCCTTTTGCCATTATGTACTTAAGTTTTTTTTTGTTTACATAACAATGTGATGTTAATTCTTAAGTTAAGTCTGTATTTCTATTTTATATTTTTAATGGCAATAAACGTTATCTTATCTTATCTTATCTTATCTCAAAATAGTGATGGATTGCTAGCATCGCCTATAACATGATTCCTAAGCTTTCCGCCCGTTCCCTCGATGGGCTTTTACCTGCGCGGGAAGAGAAGCAACTGGTACATTTTATGATTTTTCTTTGCTCCCAGACCAGCTTTAGGTGTTACCTTAGGCTCTGTCTATCCTGTAAAGATCTGATTTATGTATATGTATGCAAAAATCAAAATTGACACCAAAAATGAGATACGACAGTTTTTGTAAGTCGGACTATTGTCGAACCTATCCAGCCGCATCCATCCCCCGATAGCGTTGTACAATGTCCGACAATGTCCGATTTTTCGCGAGTACTACCGTCCGCTATTACAGAGTATTTATGCCACGTGTCGCGCTGGCCGGACGCCAAATTTTGGTTTCCACGACAGTGGCCAGGTAGCTCGCCTGTTATTCTATGCCCCGTTTGCTATGGTTGCCGGTATTATTTAGTATAATCTAGCTGTAGCTTGCGAATTTGTCGGGTTATCCCGCGGAAATTTTCCGGGATAAAAAGTAGCCTATGTGCTATGAAATGAAATGAAAATGAAATGAGTTTATTTTGCTGGAACATACACGGGTGTTACGTATTTATACATGTCAGTTGGATACAGTTACATGACTGCATGCTCCAGACTATTGCTATTCCAGACTTTTCTCTAAGTGCCGAATTTTATCCAAATTCTTTGGGCCGTTCTGGCGTGATTGGGTAACAAACAAACCATCCATCTATCCATCTGCATCCATTCATACTCTCGCATTAGATTAGATTATTGTTGCGGAATGGACTGTTACAAATGCGTGCAGTCTCTATTACTCGAGTAACAACCACATTGGGTATCACTTAGCGTTCAAAAAACAAAAATAACATTGAACTATCGTGACCTATTCTTTTCTTAAAGGGGCGGCGCACTCACAGCGATGAAAGCGCAGAGATGACTTTATAAAATTTCACAGGATTCAAAATCCAAAGTCTAAATTATTAGTCCACTTTCCAAATTTAAAGACCCCGCTCTAAGACGACTCCATATTTAGCTTGACCTACCTCAATACTTGAACCACTAGGTAACTTTTTTTCTTATATAAGAGGGGGCAAACGAGCAGACGGGTCGCCTGATGGAAAGTGATAACCATCGCCCAGGGACACCTGCAAGACGTGGGGAATCACAGGTGCGTTGCCAGCCCTTTCAGGAACAGGTAGGCTCGCTTTTACCACAACTGTACCAAAATAGTCCACATTCTAAATTATACGACCACAAACTGCTCTAAAACGATCCTTCGACGAAAATCCATCCTTTGCTACTCGACTTGTCTCAATAGGAACAATTGCACTGCTAAATCCCACGACTAGCCCACTTTCCAAATTATACGACCCCACAAACGAACCCATCACACATCACTCCTCATCATTCATCTACAGGGTGTTAAAGAATTCCTGTACTATCCGAAACCCAGTGACAGTACTCATGAAACAGAACAAATTTCCCCAGGAAATAAATATGGGTCGAAATATGAAATAAAATTTTGGTCTCTTCATACTAACTCTCTGTCATCTGATCGGATGTTAGTATGAAGAGACCAAAATTTTATTTCATATATCGACCCATATTTCCTGGGGAAAGTTGTTCTGTTTCATGAGTACTGTCACTGGGTTTCGAATAGTACAGGAATTCTAACACCCAGTATGCTGCTGCTTGACTTGCCTCAATTCAAACTTGCTCCACTACTGTCCCAGGACTAGCCTACCCTCTCAAGGGCGATAAAACGCAGGTATTTACGAGCTGCGTGCGGTCCATTGTTTCACGTATCGATTGTGACCTGGCCGTGGATTTAGCATTAAACTACGAGTAATACTATGGTATAAACTAGTCTAGACTAAACAATCATAACCTCTAATAAGTTAGAAACGCAAAAAACGTTTCAATTAGCATGGAAACCAGTTGTTGTCCGCGACTGCGTCTGCAGAGAATTTTATTCATTTATTGCTATCCCACGGGAACTACGCAATTTTCCGGGATAAAAAGTAGCTGTTATTCCAGACTGTAGTCTATCTCTGTGCCGAATATAATAACCGTTCTGACTTGAAAAAGCAACAAACATCCATACTCTCAAGCTTTCTAATTTAAGTATAATATTAGTAGGATTGGCAGCGCCACAAGCGGCACGTACCTAACGGCTACTAATCTTAAACGCAAACGAGTACAAGACAATTGTTGGGATAAGTTTAGTGCAAAAACGTCGATTTTTGTGAGATTCAATTCCAATCCAGTTTAGGTTCGCTCGCTGTCAGATCCATATTAAAAATTGCAGCTAAAACCTGAACTGAGTTGGACGGAATTGAATCATAATTATGACGTCATGGTAAGGCCCGCAAAAGAATCTTTTTATGCATCAAAGGTGTATAAATTTGCTAATAACTTCTTACTATGTAAAAATTTGCATCCACCTATATCAGTAATCAGTAGAGAAAATACGTGCGTTCCAAAATTGCAAGGAGTCAATTTGATCTCAATTTTCAGTCACGTCAGGAACAGCCTACAGATACATACTTGGCTACATACCGTCAAGCCTCTTTTCTCTTTTGTTAAATCGTCGCCAATTTGGTCACGGAACGTTCGCTTCCCTATTAAGCCCAAAAAGAGTAATTATGAACTCCTTATTTAACTTTTATGACAACGCATTACTCATTCGGAGCATTCCACCTAACATTAGGTTAGGTACAAACTCTATTGAAATGCATATTCCGAAGAACAAAATTATATTCTAACACATGTGTGTAAAACAAAAACCCATTAGTACTCCCTTAATTTATTCCGTTCAGGCAGTGTAAATCCAATCAGCATATCAGCTGATTACTCAGATGTCAAAGAAGAAAACTAAATGTTATTCCCGCATTCTTAAAGTTTAATATTGCGTGAGCTCTGCGCATACGCCGGTGGGTGAATCGTCAGGGTTGCCAGATGCCGCGTAATTGTTCCTGCGACAATTTTTTTCGCTGGCCACCCCTAATGTATGGTGATCGAATATGTTTAAAGCGGTTAAAAAGTGTGGAGGAGAACTGTCTTTGATTGTCTTAAATTTGGAGTAGACCTGTTTTGTATTTCTCTAAAATGTGAATTCTAGAGTAATTCCCTTAAATGTGGAAGGGAAATGACTAGTAAGTCTTTATAATGTGAAGATAAACGTTTTGTAATTCTATATAATGTGGGGAGAACTGTCTAGTAACTCCCTATAACGCGGAGACGTATTGTTTAATTTTGTGAAAAGTGGAGGAGACCTGTCTTATCTAGTAATTCTCTATCAAGAATATCTTGTATATCTTGTTTAACACGTTCACGGACAGTGCGTCGAGGGCCGTAAACTAAAACCCTCGTAATATGGCACTACGGCTGTAGACGGGAATTTAATTTTTATTAAAAGTGGCACTACGTCCACAGTCGAATATTTGTCGTAGTATTTATAAGAAGGGTATGTCTCTGTGCCGCTTTTGGATGTAACACAAACCCGCCAGTGCCACAGCAAGCACTCATATTGTTGCACACAAGTTAGCTCCGTCACGCACACATTGACAGACTGCGTGCTGTGACACTTCGTCTGTGGCCGGACGATTCGCATACATATTCCGCCGTTCAGACGCCGTGTGCCACAGCGGGAGGGATTACACGTATTTCATTGCGACAAGGTGCGGTATAAGAATTCTCGATGAACGGTACGTATCATTTTATTGATAATTTAACAAAATATTTACTTGTAGTTGTAAATGCTAGTTACTTAAGTGTGCTGGGAAAAAATTAGTTAAGGTTTTAGTGCTGATAAGTGCATCTGAATGAGAAATAGGTGCTTATAAAAACTGCCGAAATCCTACTAATATTTAAAATAAATAGTGAATGTTTGGTTTTGCTACTCGTTAACATAGCATACGCTTAGTTTACAACTAGGATTAACACATAACATACTTCTTATTACGCTTCTAGGTGACCGAGCGTCACGGGCAGAACATTATGTAGATGTACCTAGGTAAGTTGTAATATGTTTTTTCCTATTGTTGCTACAATTAGAAACGTTCGCATTTCAAGCATGTAAACTTGTTGCAGATGGCACCTGGTAGAAGAACAATATTTGCTGTCAGCAATCGGCCTGAAACTAGAATAAATGCAGAAGAAATGAGAGCGTTACGAAGTATGGAAGGTGTATCATTGAAAGATAGAATAAGGAATAGTGTGATAAGGGAACGTGCTGTGCCCTATTTCATAAAGCTACAAATTACAATTTACAAGCGGAAGATATAGATAGAAAAGATCATGCTAAGTTGGTTTGGTCACGTAGAGAGGATGGATGAAAGAAAATTAACTAAACAGATTTATATGGGGAGTGTAATGGGTGCGTTGGGAGGGGATGGCCTAGGCGGACGTTTCGTGATCAAATTGGGGACGTTTTGGAAAAAGATCAGGTCAAGAGTACCCGAAACCAACGAGCATGTATGAAGAGATTGATGAATGTGGACGAAACGAAAGAGGTGTTTCAGGATCATTAGCAAGTGGAACAAAGTAGTCTCTGCCTACCCCTGTGCGATATCCCTGATATTCGTTTCGATGCAGCTTCTTCCAGCCCTCGTGTCCACTTAGATCAAAACATGACAGCAAAAGAGGTATTTGATTTGTTGTTTCCAGCGAATATAATTGAGTATTTAGTTGCATGTACGAACGCCTACCGCAAAATCTTTAACAAATCAAAACAGACCTCATACACGAAATAGTCGAAATAAAGATGATGACGAACGAAGATGATGATGATGAAGACGAACAATGATGAAATGAAAAAGTTTCTCGGTCTCACGTTACTACAAGGCCAAAAAACCATTAAATTGTTTATGTAAGAAGATTATTATGTTTGATTTCAAGAATAAATAAATGTCATGTTGATTAATACACTAATTTTATATTATACCCCGACCCGCCTGTGGCCGTTAGTGTCGTATCACAGGTCATAGTAGTCGCTTGACATGAATACCCGTCTACAGGCGGTTACGCCTCTAGCCGTTAATGCCGCAACACAAACATTCAAATCTGAGCAATACGACAATCCGTCCCCAGACGTTATGCCATTTTGTATGGAGAATTTCTGTGTCGTATCTCAAAAAAATCAAGATTGTTCTGTGTCCGTGAACGTGTTAAGAGTCCGTGTATTTTTGATGTCGAATAAAGTTATGTCTATGTCTATAATGTGGAGGAGAATCGTATAGTAATTCTCTGTAATATGGAGGGAAGGGTGGAGAAGAATGAAAGTCGTCGGTCCGTCTAGTGGAAGGCCTGCCAACGCTGCGCTTCCTGTTCGTGGTCGCCACTCGAGAATCTTTCTTCCTCAACGGTTATCTGTTCTACGAGCAATGTGGCCTGCCTATTGCCATTTCGTCTTACTTATTCTTCGATCATTATAAGGATCGTCCGCTCTGAGAACATTCGCGTGTAATGAGCATTCAGCGTCGAATGTTCAAGTGGTGTGGACGTTGAGAGCGTTACAGCTTACATTGACTGCTCGTTTACAAATGCTCGGGTGCGATCGCTCTCAGTATAGGCGCTCCTTTAGATAAACTAAAATTATTTTTACACCCGGAAATATTCAGAATATTACAAAAATAAATAAACTGAAGCAGTCTCCACATCGTAGCCGTTTGTTCCCCCACAGTAATCGCAGGGGTGCAGTGTACTCAGGTGTCGTATCGGGAATCTGCGTGCATCGGACTGCGTATACTGCGTACGACAATTACTGTTGCGTCGTTACGGACATATTTTGATTCTGAATAAATTATTGTATATTAAATTAGGCTTTACTTTGCGGAAGTCACCAATTTAGAAGGTAGTTTTTGGTTCATGATTTCTTTTGTACTGCACTTCGAAGTTTTTTCGTTTCAACGGATGAAGATGAAAAGTAAAGCTTATTAAATTTAATTAAAGTGTTGGCATTGAAATGATGGCTGCTGCAAGGCTCATGCTTTTGTTATGCCGCCATATTTACAAGTTTATCAACTTTTTAATAATGTATGCCTTACCAAAATTCCGATCGTTTTTGCTCAAGTTAGATGACTCACTTGCTTGTTTGCCACCTTAATTTAAGGATTTTAAATTATTATTTATGTTGTGAGAACTTATTTCTTGCTAATATTTATCATTTTAAGTAAGCATAATTAAGATAGACAGACAAACTTTAAAATGACTCTTAAAGACTAGTTTTTTAGGTATGAAACTCTAAAAGGACCCATTAAATAAAAATAAATACTCGTAACTCGTAACACTAATGATTACGAAACTAGTTTCTGAGAACATAATAAAATTTTATCTGCATCCTGTACTTACTTCAATTTTAAACTCTCACCATAATTCCCCGAACGAACTCCGCACTATTCACAAGGGTGGACAGTCCAGAGGGTCTTTCCCTCCAGCAATACCCCTCACCCACCAACCCCAATCACCTTTATCCCAAGGCCTTTAAGTTCAAAATGGCATCAGACACATGCTACTTGCGTGGCTGAGTGTACGGAACTCTTTGATCCAGAGTGGACCGTGAAAATGTAAGGCGATTTATTTCATTTGCAATTAACGAGTCTTTGCAACCGTTGTGTTGTGTGGTTACGGTGGATGCATCGGTATTTTTAGATCAGTGGTTTTACTGGCAGGTGGTTCCTGGAAGCATCCGGAGTGGTCTGTGGACCATTCTAGTAAAAAATTAGATAAGTGACAACAAGTAAACGAGCAATTCCGTCCATTGCAGCCCATCAAAGCCATAAATTCATCTTCCTAGCGTTTTTCCCGGCATTTGCCACGGCTCAGTGAGCCTGGGGTCCGCTTTGACAACCTAATCCCAAGATTTGGCGTAGACACTAGTTTTTACGGAAGCGACTGCCACCTGACCTTCCAACCCAGAAGGGTAACTAAGCCTTATTGGGATTGGTCTGGTTTCCTCGCAATGTTTTCCTTCTCCGAAAAGCTCATGGTAAATTTCAAATGTAATTTCGCACATACATTCCGAAAAACTCGGAGGTGCGAGTTCGGCATTCGAACCCGCGACCCTCTGCTTGAGAAGCCACAGGTCGAACCACAAGGCTTGTAAGTAACTCTGTCTCTCTGTCCGTTAATTTGCTACATCTTAACAGTAAAAACACGTAAATAGAAAAGAGAATAAATGTCTTCTTTCTTTCTTTCTATCTTTCTAAATAGTAATCGTGAAAAAATGACTTTTTGCCAAGTTTCTGCGCTGGCTTTAAAAAAAAACCTGTAAAAAAGCTGTCGGTGGCCTATTGGCAAAAATAGAATTTTTAATTTTGATAAAAAAAAATCAGTTCAGTTACGTTTGTTTGGAACGGATTGGGAACGGAGAATATTTAAAAAAAGCATGACCAAAAATATAAAAACCCTCACCGGATTGCGGAAAATTTAGGAACTATTTATGCAATTAGAAATTACGTGACACAGATTAAAAATCGACTATTGGCGACTCCTTGACAGGGTCTTTATATTTCTGGTCAGGCTTTACAGTCAAAACTTGTGAGCATTAAAACTGAGCTAACAAAGAAATGGCCCAAATCTCACAATCCCATTAATTAACTTATACATAATATCGATAGACAACATGGCACAGATAAGTGTGGCCACACACTGCGCTTCTCTGGCAGTAATTAGGCTTCCAACACACTTGCTTCTTGATTAATGCCCTTTCTAATTACCGGTCAGCCTGTACCAACATAACACGTGTGTGCTATGCTTTACGACCTACCCGTTTACCTTGTATACCACGATTACATACATACAACACATAGTACCTACGTACATAAATCACGTCTGTATCGATTACGGGGTAGAAAGAGCCTAAGGTAGCAAGACCGGAAGTCCCCGTTTAGCATACTAAAATCGTGGGCATATTGTAACTAAGATTCAGAAATTTTTTGCAAAATGGATCCTAAATTAAAATACTTTATTAAACTTATTTTACATTGTTTTATTGCATCTGCAGAAATGTCCCTATTAAATCGCCTTCAAATCACAATCAAGCAACAAGTCAGCAAACCTTCAATACCACGGAAACAAAACCGAAAAACATGCCAAAGCGCACTCTATTCTAACGCCGCAAGACTGTTGCGTGCGTAAATAGTGCGTGTACGAACTACTGGCATCGCTAATTAAGGTGACAAATTGTCGCGGTGTGGATTAATAGTCGACAAAATGCAAAGGCGACAATGCGGAGTCCCGCGTTCGGGGAACACTGGAGCTTGTTCATACAGACAGTAAGATCCAAGAAAGATTTAAGCTCTCTAATTTTTCTTGTTCGTACCACTACGTTCATCGTCAGCCAGAAGACGTCCTTCCACTGTTGAACAAAGGCATCCTTCTTAGAACGCCACAATGAACGAAATCTCGCCACCTGCTTTCACCGGTTTCCCGCAACTTTCACGATGTCGTCGGTCCACCTACGGTAATTCTATGTTACGTGTATTAAATTTCAAATCAATCGGACCAACAGTAACAGTTGAAGAGTTCCCTTCTACGGAGACCTGACAAGGCCGCCAAAATTTCAGTACCAGATTATTGCCAGGACCGCAGGAGGGAACTCTTCAACGGTTGGTCCGATTGACTTGAAATTTGGTACACATTATGTAGGGTGGATGATAATGCTTGTATTCAAGTAGTGTATAATTGGGGGACCTGGATCAAACGAGATCCAGGATCCCCCAATCATACGTTATATTGATTACTGATCATGAATCAATACATTAATATATGTCAATCGAATTATCTGTTGAGCATATAATTACAGTACAATCCGATAATCAAATACTAGTTCAATCAAAAACTACTTCAATTAAATTCTATTTCTAATAGGTACACTCTGATATCGTTGGTTATGGAGCAAACATATATATTAAGTCACCATTTTTATACAATCATATTATCATTCAAATACTTACGATATTAAATTCTTTGTTAGCAATAGAGAAAATGCAAGCTAGTGCATTCGTGATAATGGCGTGTTGTTTGACGAATCATTGAGACGTAGTATAAACAACGGCTCAGGTGAGACCGAGTTTTTAAGCTGTCATCTTTCACTAGCGATGCTATAATATGAAACAGGGATTCAATTTTGTTATTTTTTTATTTAATCAATAATTCTTTGTTTATAAATTTATTGTAAGAAGAGAATACTTAATGTGAGGTTTCGATATGTTTCACTATAAATTGCTTAATATAATTCAATAATCTGATTTTGACGTACGAAACGGGTAAGATATTAAATAGGTAATATGTTATCATTATTGTGTAACATCAGTGATGCATATTTCATGAGAAACCGTTGTCCATTCTACTAGGTATTCAATTTGGATTGAAAGCTCAATCAGAAAAGTATCCAGCCTACCCTAGAGCAGAATCCGCTGCACACCACTGTGCAACAGACCTACCTCGCTCACCAGTTACTATGCTGACTATGTTATATTACGTGTCTTACGCAGAAACTTATTTATTTTATTTGATTCTTGAATAGTAATTTAATTACGTAATTCTAAATTGAAGTCTAAATTTATTTATTCAGCGTTCAGACTCGTAATTATATAAGATTATTAACGCTATAGTTAAGTATCTGAATTATTATAAATAAAACATATCATATTACATTAACTCCTTTATTTTTAATAAGTAGACAATATAGTAGTACATTATTATACTTAACTAACACATTTTAGTTATTCTCAAATCCATATCATCCTGAATTTTACTTATGATATCTTTAGTTGCGCTATATACGTCATCAAATAATATACCCTTCACAACATATTGGGCGCAGATTTCTGCTTCACAAGTACACATTGAATGTTCAGATTTCGGTGCGTTCTCGGCGTCATAAATTTCTATTTTAATTATTTTTGTCGCACGTTTTACAGTTCTTTTTATGTATGAAGAATATGGTAGTTCGGTTCTGGTTCTCTTGCGAGAAGCGCCATCATGAGTGGTAGATCTTTGTTCTGCTCCATGCGTAGCACGCTGATCCGCTGGTACAAAATTAAAGAGATCTTCTGTATCCTGTAAAGAAAAGACATTCAAAATTTTTGAATCAAATAATTGTCAGTAACATTGGTGTTTGATAACAATTAATCGTAATTTATCGATAATTAACAAAAGAATTCTTATCATGACTAAACGACATTAAAATTTATAAATCGAGTATTACAATAAAGCTTGCATTGGATTACTATATAAATAAATATCAGAGACAATTGATGTCGATTAACCTGAGTCTAAAGTAAGGTAAGCTTACGTTATAGGTGCTGGCCAACGAATAAACATACTTATATAGATAGATATATACTTAAATACTAAACACTTTACTTATATATTAAACACTCGAAGCTCAAGAACAAACTTTCATATTTTTCATACATAATATCTGTCTCAAGCTTTGTCGCCTGATTCTCTAACCACTCAGCTATCCAGTCGTCGGTATGGATATTGATTATTATTAAATAATAACAAGTATAATAAAATAGGTACACACTCACCGACATTACTGAACTGCTCACCAGTGTATTGCAAAAATACTAATCGTTAAAATGTTCTAATTTCTTGTTATTTATATTATTTTTTAAGTATAAAAAAGAAACCATAAGGTTTAATATCGCATAGTAAAATCGTTTTATCGTTAATATGAGACCTAACCATATATGAAAGATGTCTATGCTAAATGAGTCTCAATGATTTGCAATGTCGACATTTGCATCCACATACACTGAATTTGGAGGTAAGTATGTCTGTTTGTTGATCTCGTATATGAAAACTAACAAACGTTTTTTTATTTTATTTCGCACAATAGGTTATATAAACTAAAACCAATTGTGAAGTTAGTGAATCAGTTAGTAAATCCGTATCGGCCAAGCAAAACCACAGTATTAAACTATACAAAATCATCGCTTCCCATTTAAGACTAAGCGTTAACGCAGAAGTTTAAGATTACACCGCTTAAAAGGGTTACTGCTGATACATGATGAGACCTATTTTAAAGTCACGCGAATACTTTCCGTATAAGGAAGATATTCACGTGGATTAGAGAGTACTTAAGCGGTTGATACCGAATCTAGTGCATCATTCATCTCCTCTGCAAAGTAAAGAACCAGCCATCACCTCATCTCCTAAGCTGAAGGATCATCATCAAAAAAAATGTAAGTGTCTATCTTATTAACTAAATGTATTTATTAAATTATGCAATCATCATTACGATTGAATAGTCGAGTCGTTTGTAACATAACACCGACTATAAAGCGAGGTTGCGGATTTCTGGACTGATGGATATTTATTTATTATTTATCTATTCGAATAGATACCTAGAAAAGTTAATTACTTTTCTAGCTTCAATTATGCTGTCTAATAATTTAAATGTTGATGTTTTTATACATTGGAGTCATTAATATTATCAATAAAATTATTCGTCATTCGAATAGTAGTGTAAATATTGGAATTTGATAGAGTTATGCTAACTAATTCTGGCTTCAATATAAATGATGCTGTTTATTGAATAGAGTAATTTAACTTAATATCATCAATAAAATTATGAGTCATTCGAATAGCGGTAAAGAATAATAGTTTAATGATGCTATGTTATTATGCGTCATTCTTATAGTAGTGCAAAATTTTATAATTTCGGGGAGGGCTGCGCTAGTAAATTGTATGAAACAAGACGAATGACGATACTTTTTAAATATACCTCTATCTTATTTAAATACTTACTATAAAACGAAAAGTAGGGTCAAATATTATAGATAACTTAAATACTGTAGTTAAAATGTTTTAATATTTATTTCAGGTCGAAGATTTATAGCTCTAACAATGCTGAAACACTATTTCCGTCGGAAGACGAGTCAGCGATGCAGGCCGAATCGAGTGAGATAAGAAAGAGGAAGCATAGCAAAACGTAAGTATTCAATTTATCTTTTGATTCGACTCGATACTAAAGATTATTCTGTGTTATTGAATGATGTTGTTTAAGTTTAATCAGACCCAATCAATATTTTAATTACTTTCATTGAATATCCTCTAATGTAGTCAAGTCTCTGCAAAAATTTTATTAGCTCGATTTAATTTAACGATCGTTTTTATTTTTTCAGATTGAAACATTCATCTAAAGCTGTAGTTTCTTCGTCAAGCTCTGAAGATGAAGCTGCGAGACCGGCTGAATCGAGTGAAAAAAAGAAAAAGCACGCAAAGTCACCGCAATCATCTTCAAGTGCTTCAAAAAAGAAGATCAAAATTAATCCTGTACCTGCGAAACCACACCACGCAACTGCTGCGGAGCTTTTTGGAAGCGGTAGCGAGGATGAGAAGCAGTCCTCGAGTATCACCCCTGCACCTGGTAAATTACAGTCTTGTATCACGCGAAGACTAGCCAATGGGTTTTCACGACAGGACAATCATTCAAAAACAGGTTCACACTTTATTGAACTAAAAGTTTACAAGTGCGACGAGATTAAAAACGTGTTACCTGTTAATAGATGGCGGCAAGCCATAGTCAGCATAAAAACTCAGACGGATGATAATACTACAGCTTGGCAGCACTTATCAAACTTTATTACATCGACTCGTAAGGAATATAGAACTTGTACTCCGACATTTGTTAGCAACTACTATTAATGTTTTATTTTTATTCTTTTTGTATTTAATGATTACGAAATTAGTATGTTATTCATGATTAGTGCATTATAGAGAGCGCTTACCAATTCATGCCTTTATTATTAACCTATGTATTAGATAAATCTATGAATAAATACTATCAATAAAATCATATTTTTGTTTACAGCTCCGTCTACTTACCCCGAGTCATCCACCAATGTATTTATGCGATGTGATCATTGTCAGATCGAGATGCCTATAAATAAATACAGATTTCATTTAAGAACAAATTTGCATAAATCAAATTGTTTATCGAAAACCGATTTTAAACACATTGAAATAATTAGCACAGCATTTAGAAACAGAATTGCTACATATCGCTTAAACCCCTCACAGGATGTCGAATGCCTTACACCTGAGACTTTCCTATGCGGGATTCGAAGTGATATTTTATACCTTATGAAATCCGCATTATTGAAACATGATTGTGTTAAAATGAACAGCGAGCTGTTTGTTCATTTTACATTACCGAATTCATGTAACCAACAGCTTAAGTCTTTTAACACAAAATATAGTATTGTATTTAAAAACACAAATTTTAATGAATTATATATGACTATGATCGAGAACTTAAAAAATAAACTAATCGAATTCGAACATCGTGAGTCCGGGTGGTCTTATTCTACAATTAGTCACTTAGAAATCAATATAAATAAATATAACCCAATGAGAGGTGGTACTTACATACCGTTACCAGTTAATATCAAGAATACTAAAACCTGTATAAACATTCAGAACAGCGATAGTCATTGTTTTTTATGGAGCATTATGGCAGCTCTATTTCCTTCAAAGAATAATGCGTGTCGAGTTAAGTCTTATCCGCACTATTCAACCGTTTTAAATATAAAAGGAATGTCATTCCCTCCGTCTGCTAATGATGTAAGGTTGTTTGAGAAAAGTAATAGTGATATAAGCATTAATATCTATGGGCTAGACAAGGGTATTGTAACAGGACCGTTGTACCGCACGAAATCCAAGAAAATAAATCATATCAATTTGTTATATATTGAACAAAACGGTGCAGGTCATTACTGCTTAATCAAAGATCTAGTGCGTCTAGTTCGTCGTCAAATAACTCACCACAAGGGTAATATGTATTTTTGCGATTCTTGCCTTCAATTTTTCACCACTGAAAAAAAATATAATTCACATCATTGTTCTCACATTCTTACTGTTTTACCTGAAAAAAATGCAGCGATTCAATTTAAAAACTTTGAACGACAACAAAAAATTAATTATATAATTTACGCTGACTTTGAGAGTATGTTAATAAATTGTGAAGATGCGAGTACACAAAACACTCAAACCGTTAAACAGCATCTTCCATCATGTTTTGGGTATTATATTTGTTGTTCGCATGATCCTCGTTTAAACAAATATGTTACCTATAGAGGTGAAGATTGCGTCGAGATTTTTATAAAGTGGTTAATCGATGATATACAGAACATTAATTCAATATTGTCTCAAAATAATGTAATGAAACCTTTAACTACCGAACAAGTAGCTAGCCATACAAATGCTGATAAATGTCACATATGCAAACAATTTTTGTTCGGTGATAAAGTTCATGATCATGATCATATTACTTCAGAGTATAGAGGTGCCGCTCATTCACTTTGCAATTTAAGATACAGAATATGTCCATTTATACCAGTTGTTTTTCATAACCTAGCTGGTTATGACTGTCATTTGTTTATTAAAGAACTGGCAAAATATCCTGGTTCTGTGAAAATTATTCCTCAATCCAAAGAGAAATATACGTCTATTACAAAAATTATAGAATCAACAAACCAGTCGCAACCAATCAATATTAAGTTTATAGATTCTTTTCAATTTCTTAGTTCAGGCTTAAATGAATTAACAAAAAATTTGAATGAAAAGGATTTCCACAACTTATCAAAAGAATTTCAAAGCTATAATAAAATTAATTTGCTGAGACGTAAAGGTATTTATCCCTATGATTATATTAATTCTTGGTCTAAATACGAAGAGGATAAACTACCATATAAAGAACATTTTTTCAATTCTTTAAAAGATGAGCATATCACTGATGCTGAGTATACACATGCGCAACTCGTATGGTCTACCTTTAATATAAGTTCATTAGGAGAATATACCGACTTATACTTGAAATGCGACGTTCTATTATTGTGTGATATATTTGAACATTTCAGAAGTACAAGTTTACGACATTATAATCTTGATCCGGCTTATTATGTGTCTGCACCTAGTTTAAGTTGGGATGCTATGCTTTTGTGTACAGGTGTTCAATTACAACTATTAGATGATTTAAATATGTATCAGATGCTTGAGAACGGGATACGAGGGGGATTAGCTCAATGTTCTCTTCGACATGTAAAGGCGAATAATAAATATATTCCAGAATTTAATGATTCAAAACCATCATCATATTTAATATATCTCGATTGTAACAATCTATACGGTTATGCGATGAGGAAAAAAATGCCTATTTCAGATTTTGAATTTTTAACTGAAGATGAAGTTAAATATTTTAACGTAATGACAGTGCCAAATGATGGAGAATTTGGATATATTTTAGAAGTAGACCTGACTTATCCCGAACATTTACATGATTATCACAGTGAGTTACCTTTCGCCCCAGAAAAATTCATTCCGCCAGGCGGTAAATCAAAAAAATTAGTTGCTAATTTATATGATAAATACAATTACGTCATACATTATGTTCACTTGAAAGAATGTTTGAAAAATGGTTTAATATTAAGGAATGTTCACAGAGTCTTACGCTTCAGACAAGATAACTTTTTACAAAAGTACATTGATTTAAATACTCGTTTAAGACAAAGTGCTACTACAGCGTTCGAAAAAGACTTTTTCAAACTTCTAAATAATGCGGTATTCGGTAAGACGATTGAAAATAAACGAAAGCGAATAGAAGTTAAATTAGTCACAAAATGGAAGGATTGTAGCAATAAAACAAATAAATATATAGGAGCAGAAAAAATCTTACTAAAACCAAATGTAAAAAACGTATGCATATTTTCAGAAAATTTTGTAGCTATCCATTTAGCTCCTGAAAAAATTTTACTAGACAGACCAATATATATCGGATTTACAGTACTAGAATTCGCTAAACAGCATTTGTATCGATTTCACTATGATGTTATAAAAAAAAAATATAATTCAAAGGCTGCACTTTGTTACACGGATACTGATAGTCTTCTGTATAATATTGTAACACCAGACTTTTACCAAGACCTACATAATGATATTACGAAATTTGATACAAGTAATTATGATGAGGATAACCCGTACGGCATACCTCAAATTAACGCTAAAGTACCGGGATTATTTAAAGATGAAATGGGTGGTGACGTAATTACTGAATTTGTAGGCTTAAGAGCTAAACTCTACTGTTTAAAGACAGTTAAAACTTCATTAAACAAAGCTAAAGGTGTTTCGAAACCTATAACGAATCGATTACAACTTTCCGATTATAAAACAGCGCTACACACCAAAAAAAATTTTAGACGAAAAATGAATCTGATTAAATCCATTAAACATGTTTTATATTCACAGGAAGTAAACAAAGTAGTTTTAAACAGTAATGATGACAAGAGGCAAATATTAGCTGGTAACATAGAAACGCTCCCCTGGGGTCACTGTAATACAATTTTTTAATAGATATACGAAATACCTTGTACGTATTTGAAAAGATTTCTTTAAGTATATAAGTAGTTAATTATATTATCATATTGAAGATATGATATTAATAAAAAAAACAGTCTTATATAAAAGGTTATTATATTTTTAAATGTAATTTAGAGCTATGTATTGGTTTTTCTTTTTAAGAAATCGTAAAATTGTATTCGTGTGATGTGTGTTTAGAAGTATAATTATGCTTTGTTTATATTGAGCTTAAAAAAGGAATAAATATATTTCAGCATGAATGAAAAAGTTTTTATATATGCAACCAAATCAAATCAAATAAATTATTAAATGTATCTCTTTCTTTTGATCGTCATTTTAAGCAACGATCTAGACTAGACCCAAGATTATATAAGCAATAAAATCCGAGATTCCTCGCATTTCATCATGATCTTTGATAAACAGAGTCAAACTTTGGAAGTAAATACTTTCAAAGTAAAAAATGACACACAAAAATTAAAACATAGTTCGTTGTTACCTAATACCATTCGCTGCATAATATGCGGTCCTTCAAATTGTGGTAAAACTAATGTTATGTTAAATTTATTGTTACACGAAAATGGTTTGAAATTTAAACATATTTATTTATACTCGAAGACCGCTTTTCAACCAAAGTACCTCTTTTTAAGACAAGTTATGGAAAGTGTTCCAGGAGCGGAGCTATTTGTATTTAATGATCACAAAGAAGTTCTTCACCCCAACGATGCTTTGACAAATTCCATTATGATTTTCGATGATGTCGCATGTGAAAATCAAATTAATATTAGAAATTATTTTACTATGGGAAGACATAGGCAGATAGATTGTTTTTACTTATCGCAAACTTATTCGAAAATACCTAAACAACTGATCAGAGATAATGTTAATGTTTTAATTATCTTCAAACAAGATGATACCAATTTAAAACATATATACAATGAACATGTAAATACAGATTTAGATTGGATACAATTTAAGCAACTTTGTTCTGTTATATGGCAAGATCGATTCAGTTTCTTAGTTATAAATAAAGATTGCGCGATAAATAACGGACGATATAGACTAGGATTTGACACGTTTGTCCGCTTCTAACTTAGTTATATATTCCGATTTCTAGTTTAAAAATCTCACTTGAAAACAAGGGGTTTTAAGAAACGGTAGTCATATTAATAAGTTGGAAAGTAAAATGGATGCCGATTTAAAAGCACAACTCATTAAATCAGTTAACAATATAAAAAACAAAATAAAGAAGATTAAAAATGAAGATTATGAAGCTGATCTGAAATACAAAAAAGTATTTAAACCTATTACTGATTCTTTAGAAACAGTTGTCAAGATAAATCAAACACCTCACTCTGCTTTTAACATAACACCAAGAAATGGTAAAAATAACACGCAGATCGATTTAAACTCTTCTTTAGACTATAATAATTTTAAAGACATAATTAATGCTGATTCTAATCACCATTCAGAATATTATGGATGTTCTAATGATAATGATAAAAATACAACAAATCAAAGTAACAGTCACGATACACTTTTATCTTTGAAAAAAGAAGACATGATGGATATGTATGAGCAAGTCAATGTTCCGTTTGGTATTTATGTTAAAGATAAGAACCTGATGATGGGAAACACTGTTGTTAGTTTATCTTTTAAAAATAACACTGATAATACTTTGGGAAAAAAATACATGATTACTGTCAAAAATAAGAATTATGAATTGACCGGTGGTTTAAAAGAACTTTTATTGCGAAACAGACCTAATCTTAAGCTTGTAACTGAAGAAGATAAAACAAAATACAAAGAAATTTTAAGTAACACAAACGCGCACAAACGGGACTTTGACCCGGCCGGACAATTAAAAGGTGACAAAGGATTAAAATACTGTACAATAATCAAGCCTCTATTTTCACAAGTAACTGACGAAAATAATGAGTTCACTCAACAGTTGCCGCAATTGAAAATCGGTCAAGGTTTGCCTGAATTAAAACGATATAAAAGTAATACGGATTATATTTATTGGGATGATCCTAACGAACTTATTGAAAGACTGAAACTTTTAATTGCATCTAAAAGTGCTGGTAACAGCAATCATGACAATGAAATTATATCAATTATTGAAGAGTTAAAGGAAGCGGGTATAATAAAAGAATAAATTCTGTTTTCGTGTAGTCATTTCGTCTAGTAATCTAATAAGCATTAGACATGAATGAAGAGAAAAAAGGAAATTTTAATGTTGATAGTTATAAACTGGAAGTAATTAAAATATCATCTATAGATAAACGTGAAGTATCCGACGTTGTTAATAAAGAGATCGTTGATAAATTTAATAAGAATAATTCTGAAAAACTTGCGCATATTGAAAAGCTGGTTATGATTTTAACAGACCGTGTAAAAAATATTGAAAAAGATATTGCATTAAAGGAGCTTGAGGGAAAATTAAACAAGCATTATGAGCAAAGCCGACGTTGTTAATGAAATTCATAAAAACGTACGAGTAAACTTCCCTCGGAGAAGCGTAATATTAAGAGATATAGATGACCTTTGGCAAGCGGATTTGATAGATATGCAAGCTTTATCCAAATTAAATGCTGGTTATAAATACATACTAGTAATTATAGACGGTTTCTCAAAATATGCTTGGGCATTCCCGATTAAACAAAAGACTAAAGAAATCGTATCTAAAGAGTTTCAAACATTGTTGGAAAATGGTCGTCACCCAAAAAATTTACAAACTGATATGGGTACAGAATTTTATAATAATAAATTCAAAAAAGTTATTGAAAAGTATCACATAAATCATTACTCTTCTTATTCTACAAAAAAAGCATCAATCGTAGAAAGACTTATAAGAACTCTCAAAACTAAGCTTTACAAAGAATTTAGTTTGAAAGGAAATTATAAATGGATCGATGGGACTCTTGACAAGAAAGTTTACGAATACAATCATACCTTTCATAGAACCATAGGAAAAACGCCGGCTGAAATTAATCATAATAATAAAGAAATTGTCTTACAAAGATACATTAACAATTCGCTATCCGAAAAAAGACCGAATCGTCATGTTTTTCAAGTTGGAGATTTTGTAAGAATCAGTAAATACAAAGGATGTTTTGAAAAAGGATTTACACCTAATTGGTCAACCGAAATATTTAAGATAAGAAAAGTCCAACAAACTAACCCACTCACATATTTATTAGAAGACGCAAAGTCTAGGCCTATTTTAGGAGCATTCTACAGACAAGAAATTCAGAAAACTGCTCACCCTGATGTATATCTTGTTGAAAAAGTTGTAAAAAGCAAAGGAAACAAAGTATATGTTAAGTGGCTGGGTCTTCCATCAAGTGAGAACAGTTGGATTGATAAAAACAATCGTTTGTAGTGATTTTAGTACATTAAATAAGCTATTCATACTTAATACGCTCATTTGCACTTGGATCTTTATGCAAGAAAGTCAACTTTAAATAAAGCATTTTAATCATACCAATATTACTATTATTAAAATGAAACACACACGAAGTAATACTAAAAAAGAAGCGCATCATAAGGAAAAAACATTATTAGCACCCTCCCAGAAAACGGGAGCTGGTCTGAAAAAAACCTTTAGTAATATTGTATCGCACACTAAAAAACATATTCGAAATTTGAAACCAAAGTGCAAGAAATTGCTAACGGAGTTAGCATACGCGGCTGCTCGAGAATTTGCTTCTGACATAACCGTGCAATCCCCGAGAGTGATACCTGTACCTAAAACTGGTGGATTTTTACCATTAATTCCTATTCTTGCCGGCTTATCTGCTACGGGGAGCTTGGCTGGAGGTGTTGCGGGAATCACCAAAGCTATCAATCATTATAAATCGGCACAAAAACATCTTGCAGAGTTAAAAAGACATAACATGAAAATGGAGGCTATGTGTATTGGTAAAGGATTACATCTTAAACCGTACAAACACGGGTTAGGAATTTACGTTTCAAACAAAAAAAACTAGATACTGGGCTACCTGATCGAGCGCTAACTAATATCGATATAATAAAGCATGCGAAAAATATACCCCATTTTCGAGGCGTATTTATGCGAGATGAATTACCAGAAAAGCCGTGGCTGATGGAATGCGGTGTGATTAATTTAGATTCATCTAAAAATGTTGGTACTCACTGGGTAGCCTATGGAAAAATTAAAGACTATATTGAATATTTTGACAGTTACGGTAACTTAAAACCGCCAAAAGAATTCTTAGCATATGTCGGAACAAATATTCGGTATAATTATGTCAATTTACAAGGCAATCATTTATACAACTGTGGACATTTATGTTTGAAATTTCTAAAATCATTTTGGAAAAGTAAATCGAGACTAAATAAATAAATAACGAAACGGATTAAACATATAGTTACGGTTGTTAAATGATAATAAAATAAAATGCTAAACCGGATTAGGACATTCCTTCGCGAACAGTATTCAGAATTGGGCGTTGAGTACATAACAGTCTGCCGAGTTTAGTACAAATAACCGCTTCAATTTATTATAAGTATACAATTAAATATGTATGTTTTCAATAAAAACAACATCAAAGAACAAAAATGTACTATTAATCTTCCAGTGTTCAAAGGAAGAACACGATTAAGTACGACAAATAAAATTACTAAAAGTAATAAAATCTTTCTTCATTCTCTCGGCTTAAAAATAAAATAAAAATAAATATAATATGCTGCAAATAACTGAACTACCGCAGCAAGATAATTCTATTGAAAGCTACGAGATTCACAGCTACAATCCATACAATCACAGCTTTAAAGAAAACGATGAAATCAGAATACCTATTCATCAGCAAGATGTTTATGTATTACCATCTGCAAGCTCCATTTACATCGAAGGACATGCGAGTGTATTTGAACTAGATACAGCAGGAAAAAAGAAGAAGAAAGAGTTTAAGTTTATAAATAATCCTATATTGTTTTTATTTCAAGATATAAGATACGAATTAAATGGGGTAGAAATAGATCATGTTAAAAATGCTGGAATCACAACTACGATTAAATCTCTTATCTCAATGAACGTAGGCGAAAGTAAAAGTTCAGCATTGTGGGGGTGGAATTTAAACGGAAGTGCGAAAAAAGGGGATAATTTTTCTGTTATTATACCGCTTAATAAAGTGTTAGGGTTTGCAGAAGATTATAACAAAATTGTTGCCAATTGTAGACATGAACTTATACTTCATAGAAACAATTCCGTTTTGAATAGTGTTATAACTGATACAAATGATACTATAGAAATAGACATACATAAGGTTCAGTGGCGTATCCCTCATGTTAAAGTTTCGGATCGCAATAGATTATTGCTGCTTAAGCACTTGGAAAAAGATCGAGCAATACAACTAGCTTTCCGAAATTGGGATTTATATGAATATCCGCTTTTACCTAAAGCAACAAAACACTCGTGGTCTGTCAAAACTGCTTCTCAGTTAGAAAAACCGAGATATGTTATATTCGGTGTTCAAACTGATAGAAAACTGAATCGAACGAAGAGTTCATCAGAATTTGATCATTGTAACATAACAAATGTCAAGTTGTTTTTAAATTCACAGTACTTTCCTTATGATTCACTTAATTTAAAATTTAATGAAGATAAGTATAGTATATTATACGAAATGTATGTTAACTTTCGTCAGTCGTATTACAACACCGGAATCGATCCCCTGCTTGATTTAAATACATTCGGGAAAAAAGCCCCACTGTTCGTTATTGATTGTTCACGACAAAATGATTCGTTGAAAACAGGACCGGTTGATGTCCGTTTAGAAATCGAGTCTTCAGAAGATATACCTGACAATACAACAGCGTACTGTCTAATCATAAATGATCGTCTAATCGAGTATAAACCCTTGAGTAATATAGTGCGAAAATTATCATGAATGTGATTATGGATGTTCAAGGTTTTAAAAACGAAAACAATACATTTATACCTAAAGAAATAGCAATTATTTGCAAAAAAGGTGTCATTGTGTTGTTGATTAAACCACCTTATCCTTTTTATAATTTAACTAAGAAAGAACGGTTGCAAGCCTCATGGATAGAGAGAAACAGAGGAATATTATGGAATGAGGGGTATGTGCCATACTTCAACTATAAGAGTTTGATATTAAACTTTTGTAAAAATAGACGTATTTATACAAAAGGTACTGAAAAAGTGGTCTGGTTAAAGAAGATAATAGAAAGTGACAATGTTTACAATTTAGAAGACTTTAATTGTCCTAATTTAAAAACACTTAGTGAGAAATATTCGATTTCTTCCGACATTTATAATTGTATTTACCATACCAAAACATGTGCTTTTAAAAATGTATCTTGTTTAAATAAGTGGTGTGTAGATAATAATATTTTTAAGTAAATAAATCAACAATCATATTATATATTTGTTTAATACTGATATTTGTCAACGTATATATTTTATAATAAGTATATAATCAAAATGAATATCAACAAAGGAGATATCGTTGAGGTTATCATTGATAAATGTCAGCTTCATGGTCGTCATGATGTCAAAATATTAAACGCTGAGCACTATTCTGGTGTGCTAATAACTCAGAGTTATTATAAAACTAAACGCTCACGAATCTTTTACACGGGATTACAAGTAGCAGCTATAGTATATTATACGAAATGTATGTTGCTTAGTAGTATTAGAATAGATAAATGTTATATAGACTTGCTACCAATCTAATTGGAAGTTTCTAAATCATTACGCTGAGTGGTTATAGAAACCTGAGCATGTTATAAATAGAAATAGTAGTGTTGTGAAGGATATGATGGTGTTCTATTTATTCACTGTGTATAATAATAAACATTTTGATTTTAATGTTTGTACCTTTAAAAATGTATGTTTTATAAATAAATCATGTATACTTAATCCTTGTTTACTTTCTTCCTAAAGTTAGGAATAAACCTAAAGATATAATTTGATTTGATTACCGTCTGCGAAATTCGAGCATAATAATTATCGTTTATTATACGAACAATACGCTACACTTCAACAGTCGTATCACAACCGTCATAGTCTAGAACTGCTTCTTGTTTTCGAAGAAACTAATATGAATTCAAATACTTACATAATTGACGTACAAGGCTTCAAGGTTGTGAATCTGGAAAACATCAATCCGTATCTGGTGTGTCCAAGAACATTTCTGCGATTTTGTTCGACAGAGCAAAAGCTAATGAATCTGAGCATTAACATTGTGTGATTGAAAACGAGGAGCGCTGTTTTACAATGTAAGCTAAAGCTCGGTCGCCTAGTTAGTGCTTTATTTATTTATACAAACAATACGCTAGGCTTCAATCAGTAGTATCCCAACCGTTATCGTGTAGAACTGCTTCTTGTTTGCGAAGAAAGTATCATGAATTCAAATACTTACATAGTCGACGTGCAAGGCTTCAAGGTGAAGGAGAATAATTTTATAATAAAGGAATTTGCCTTCGCTGCAGAAAATTATGCGCAAAATAGTTTAATAAAATCGCCGTACCCGTATTCTAAGTTAACAGATGAAGAACGAAAACAGGTGCAGTGCACTAGGAAAAACTATGGCATAACATGGAGTGAAGGAAATATTGACTATCCAGATTTCAAAGGATATGCGGAGTATTTGTTAAAAAATAAGACCATTTTAGTGAGAGGTTCTGAAAAAGTTAAGTGGGTAAAAGAAATAAGTTCTAATTGTGATATTATTGATGTAGAAGAAATGGGGTGTCCAGACTTTGAAGAATTGCATAAAATGTTTAGTGATGTTGGCGATCTGTATTTTAGATGTATTAAACATAAAAAAAAAAGATGTGCTTTAACAAATGTAAAGTGTATTAGACGGTGGTACATAGAATGTAACAACCTTATTCATAATTAAATAAATGATTTTAATTATAAATATCAGTGCATTTTATTTCACTATTCAAAGTTCGTAAATAAAGCAAGACTAGTATTTGTGATCGAGGGTGTTTGTGGCGGTTCTGGCTCAGAGTGTATTAGAACTAGAATTTAATTGAAGTAGTTTTTGATTGAACTAGCACTTGATTATCGGATTGTACTGTAATTATATGCTCAACAGATAATTCGATTGACATATATTAATGTATTGATTCATGATCAGTAATCAATATAACGTATGATTGGGGGATCCTGGATCTCGTTTGATCCAGGTCCCCCAATTATACACTACTTATTCAAACTTGAATTTTTAACAAAAACTTATCTAAACTACGTCACAGCATTATGGCTGTGTGAACTGCGCCCTACGTATCAGTATCTAATTAGAAGCATTGTCTGACTGAAGATGAATAACGTCCAAGAATACATCGACTCAAGCGATACATAATCCATTAGTTAAGTATACAGGATGGTAAGAGATTCTTTAGTCGCCTATTATACTGCAAAATAATGGTTCATTTAGGCCTTATTTCGTTGGTAACAACCGACTGATACAATCCAAATGCAATAAAACAAAAAACACCCCCGATAATACATTTATGTCACACAATACACACGGCCAATACAATATTTATGAAACACACCCTTGGCATATTCTGATTTTATCGCGGACAAAATCGTTTTTCGGCTGAAGTATCGTTTTTACAACGACTCGAACAACAAACATAACTACAATACCTCCCAAACCCCAAAAAGTCCTTGTTCCCTTCTCTATTGAATTAAAAATCGATTGGCTTTTATTTTTCTAGTGGTAAACTTATGATGGTCTGTCTGTGTAATTGTCTAATGCCCCTGCAGACGTTGTATTACCATTTTAACTCAGTTATCGGGGAAATCACGATAAAAAGCTTATTTAGCTGCGTCTAGACGTCACGGTGAAAGGAACTGAGGTGAGGCAATGAGTGCCGAAGGAATTAATTGAGCCAATTTGGTTTTATTGCTCGTTCTGTGGCACTTTGGGTTGTTTCACTGTCAGTTTGGGTTGAAGTTTTTTAACAGATGCATAAGACGTTTGTGCAATTGTGCATTCATCGGAATTAAGTGTGTTCTTCAGATTATTACACAAAAATGTGTAAACAAACAAACAAATAAATAAATCACGTGTTTATTCCTTACGGAGTAGACAGAGCCTAACCTAAAGTAACAAGACCTAAAGGCCACGTTTAGCATGACTGTGGGCGTATATGTGGAAAGGGGAATCATGGGTTGATGGGTTGCTAGCATCGCCTATAACATGATTCCTAAGATTTTCACCCATTCTCTCGACCATTAAATTAGGCTTACATTTTTAGTCACCAGTTATTTTTTAACGTTTTTTTTCTAGCTAATACTGTATGCCATTAGTTACTCGCCGTCAACCCATCATGAACTGAATCGTCTTATCAAGACAATGCACTTTAATCTCCCATTAAAATCCAGCCAACAAATCGAGTCTATCTACAATGACAGATCATCGATAGGTGCAAAACATCAAAGCCTGACCGCTCCATCCAATCTCCACCTTACCCAAACGTTTCACAGTCGAGAATGCTTCAACACCGAATGCACGAAGTATAATGACAGATTAGAAAAGTGAGAACAATGTCCAAGATACCTTGTGCGGTTGGGGTAGTTCGTATTGGGGGGTTTTAAGGTCGTTGCGGGAATCTCGGGGCGTTGGGACGGCGTGTCTCATTTGACCAGAGAGCCCATCAATCTAGTCGGACAGTGATGGAGGCGTGTAATCTAGTTTGTCCGCTGTCTGTACCTCGGTAAACACCTCCTGATGTTATTTCGAGCAGGTGCCTTTCGGGGCTGGTCTTATTGCAAAGTTCAGGGGAATTTGCAATTCCAACGCACTGTTTATGCAAAGTGTTTATTTTGGTTCCGTGTTGACTGACATTAAGGCAACCCCCATACATAGAAAAATTGGACTTTGAAATCTGAACATGAGAAGCATCTTATGCATTCTGCTTCTCATGCATCATTATTCCTACAAATATTTTAAATGCGGAAGTAGGTAGGTACCTACTCAGTCTGTTACTTTGTCATGCTTTAAGCCTTGAATCAATTTAGCTGGAATTTGGTATACATAATATTCATTTATTTAAGGACTAACTACTGATGACCTTCTGATGAGCTTATAGCAACGCTGTCATAATGAAGTAACGACTGTCAAGTTCATTAATAAATTGACATTGGTTAGTTCTATGTAGGAGATAAAGGAAAACATTCGGGGAAATCTTGTGTTAGTATGGTGTAAGTCGAAAAAGACTGATGTTACCACAATTGTATAGCTCTTATTACTAATTTCCTCTATAATCAAACCACTAGGCTATCACGGGTTTCGGTAACAAATATCATGTTAATGAAATGTTCTCCATTTATAAAGAGTTTAATAAACCCCCAGCCTAATAAACTTTACATGCCGAAAGCGACTAAAAATGACTATGTGTCTCCCTTTGCAATCCGTTACGCAGACGCTTTGAAAAAGGGCAACAAAACACGAGCAAAACCGCATGTTTGAATAAATGCGTGATTGCAGGAACTTTTCAATTCAAGGTGGAGGTTTTTGAAACTTTTTCGAGTCTTTTTTTAAACATATGGGGATGAAAATTGTGTGGTAAAGTTACAATTTTCGAACAAATTCAAACAGGCAGCGTTTCAATCTGTTTATAATTTGTAGCTATCGGTAGAATATATTATTGTCAACATCAGTTTTTAAGTTTAATTATTCTACGCAGATGAAATCGCGGGCAGAAGCTAGTCAATAAAAATGGTGAACGCAGAGTTTTGTTTTAGTAGTATTTTATAATACGATAAGTGAAAGCAATCAGACATTGTACGACCTCAATGAATTTGAAATCGCAAAACCAAAATTAAATTTTAAACTTTATTTTAATTTTCCTAAGCGGTTTTAATTAAACCGTCCCCCGGGACCGCACGCCGAAACAATATCCGATTTTAACACGAAAAAACCTTTTTATAACCAATTGAGGATTTTCCACGCGGCCAAATGCGAAAAAGTTGGACAAATTACATTCAGAAAGAGGACGGTAGGAATTAATTTAAAATTACAGAGAACTGGAGCGCTCCACTCCGGAATTCGATTGCCATTGATGAGGTCAAGTCTGAACATGGAAATAATAGCTCACAAAATGTTTAATACATATTATTTAACCGGCTGTTTCCCGCGACTTCGTCTGCGCAGAATTAAATATCCTACTAGCGGTTGTCCGGGACTCCAACTGTGTAAAATTTGCTTATCACTATCCCGCGGGAACTACGCAATGTTCTGGGCTAAAGAGTATCCCTGTGTCAATACGATATACTATACCAAATGTTAAATATCCACCTTTGGACAGATGGTACGCGAGCTGAAGTACACCTTTGTCCGGGAGGGGTAACTGTACAATGCGTAGCCGCAGGGTACGTAGGGTACGCGTGGCGTGGGTACAAAGTATTGATTCATGATCAGTAATCAATATAACGTATGATTGGGGGATCCTGGATCTCGTTTGATCCAGGTCCCCCAATTATACACTACTTATTCAAACTTGAATTTTTAACAAAAACTTATCTAAACTACGTCACAGCATTATGGCTGTGTGAACTGCGCCCTACGTATCAGTATCTAATTAGAAGCATTGTCTGACTGAAGATGAATAACGTCCAAGAATACATCGACTCAAGCGATACATAATCCATTAGTTAAGTATACAGGATGGTAAGAGATTCTTTAGTCGCCTATTATACTGCAAAATAATGGTTCATTTAGGCCTTATTTCGTTGGTAACAACCGACTGATACAATCCAAATGCAATAAAACAAAAAACACCCCCGATAATACATTTATGTCACACAATACACACGGCCAATACAATATTTATGAAACACACCCTTGGCATATTCTGATTTTATCGCGGACAAAATCGTTTTTCGGCTGAAGTATCGTTTTTACAACGACTCGAACAACAAACATAACTACAATACCTCCCAAACCCCAAAAAGTCCTTGTTCCCTTCTCTATTGAATTAAAAATCGATTGGCTTTTATTTTTCTAGTGGTAAACTTATGATGGTCTGTCTGTGTAATTGTCTAATGCCCCTGCAGACGTTGTATTACCATTTTAACTCAGTTATCGGGGAAATCACGATAAAAAGCTTATTTAGCTGCGTCTAGACGTCACGGTGAAAGGAACTGAGGTGAGGCAATGAGTGCCGAAGGAATTAATTGAGCCAATTTGGTTTTATTGCTCGTTCTGTGGCACTTTGGGTTGTTTCACTGTCAGTTTGGGTTGAAGTTTTTTAACAGATGCATAAGACGTTTGTGCAATTGTGCATTCATCGGAATTAAGTGTGTTCTTCAGATTATTACACAAAAATGTGTAAACAAACAAACAAATAAATAAATCACGTGTTTATTCCTTACGGAGTAGACAGAGCCTAACCTAAAGTAACAAGACCTAAAGGCCACGTTTAGCATGACTGTGGGCGTATATGTGGAAAGGGGAATCATGGGTTGATGGGTTGCTAGCATCGCCTATAACATGATTCCTAAGATTTTCACCCATTCTCTCGACCATTAAATTAGGCTTACATTTTTAGTCACCAGTTATTTTTTAACGTTTTTTTTCTAGCTAATACTGTATGCCATTAGTTACTCGCCGTCAACCCATCATGAACTGAATCGTCTTATCAAGACAATGCACTTTAATCTCCCATTAAAATCCAGCCAACAAATCGAGTCTATCTACAATGACAGATCATCGATAGGTGCAAAACATCAAAGCCTGACCGCTCCATCCAATCTCCACCTTACCCAAACGTTTCACAGTCGAGAATGCTTCAACACCGAATGCACGAAGTATAATGACAGATTAGAAAAGTGAGAACAATGTCCAAGATACCTTGTGCGGTTGGGGTAGTTCGTATTGGGGGGTTTTAAGGTCGTTGCGGGAATCTCGGGGCGTTGGGACGGCGTGTCTCATTTGACCAGAGAGCCCATCAATCTAGTCGGACAGTGATGGAGGCGTGTAATCTAGTTTGTCCGCTGTCTGTACCTCGGTAAACACCTCCTGATGTTATTTCGAGCAGGTGCCTTTCGGGGCTGGTCTTATTGCAAAGTTCAGGGGAATTTGCAATTCCAACGCACTGTTTATGCAAAGTGTTTATTTTGGTTCCGTGTTGACTGACATTAAGGCAACCCCCATACATAGAAAAATTGGACTTTGAAATCTGAACATGAGAAGCATCTTATGCATTCTGCTTCTCATGCATCATTATTCCTACAAATATTTTAAATGCGGAAGTAGGTAGGTACCTACTCAGTCTGTTACTTTGTCATGCTTTAAGCCTTGAATCAATTTAGCTGGAATTTGGTATACATAATATTCATTTATTTAAGGACTAACTACTGATGACCTTCTGATGAGCTTATAGCAACGCTGTCATAATGAAGTAACGACTGTCAAGTTCATTAATAAATTGACATTGGTTAGTTCTATGTAGGAGATAAAGGAAAACATTCGGGGAAATCTTGTGTTAGTATGGTGTAAGTCGAAAAAGACTGATGTTACCACAATTGTATAGCTCTTATTACTAATTTCCTCTATAATCAAACCACTAGGCTATCACGGGTTTCGGTAACAAATATCATGTTAATGAAATGTTCTCCATTTATAAAGAGTTTAATAAACCCCCAGCCTAATAAACTTTACATGCCGAAAGCGACTAAAAATGACTATGTGTCTCCCTTTGCAATCCGTTACGCAGACGCTTTGAAAAAGGGCAACAAAACACGAGCAAAACCGCATGTTTGAATAAATGCGTGATTGCAGGAACTTTTCAATTCAAGGTGGAGGTTTTTGAAACTTTTTCGAGTCTTTTTTTAAACATATGGGGATGAAAATTGTGTGGTAAAGTTACAATTTTCGAACAAATTCAAACAGGCAGCGTTTCAATCTGTTTATAATTTGTAGCTATCGGTAGAATATATTATTGTCAACATCAGTTTTTAAGTTTAATTATTCTACGCAGATGAAATCGCGGGCAGAAGCTAGTCAATAAAAATGGTGAACGCAGAGTTTTGTTTTAGTAGTATTTTATAATACGATAAGTGAAAGCAATCAGACATTGTACGACCTCAATGAATTTGAAATCGCAAAACCAAAATTAAATTTTAAACTTTATTTTAATTTTCCTAAGCGGTTTTAATTAAACCGTCCCCCGGGACCGCACGCCGAAACAATATCCGATTTTAACACGAAAAAACCTTTTTATAACCAATTGAGGATTTTCCACGCGGCCAAATGCGAAAAAGTTGGACAAATTACATTCAGAAAGAGGACGGTAGGAATTAATTTAAAATTACAGAGAACTGGAGCGCTCCACTCCGGAATTCGATTGCCATTGATGAGGTCAAGTCTGAACATGGAAATAATAGCTCACAAAATGTTTAATACATATTATTTAACCGGCTGTTTCCCGCGACTTCGTCTGCGCAGAATTAAATATCCTACTAGCGGTTGTCCGGGACTCCAACTGTGTAAAATTTGCTTATCACTATCCCGCGGGAACTACGCAATGTTCTGGGCTAAAGAGTATCCCTGTGTCAATACGATATACTATACCAAATGTTAAATATCCACCTTTGGACAGATGGTACGCGAGCTGAAGTACACCTTTGTCCGGGAGGGGTAACTGTACAATGCGTAGCCGCAGGGTACGTAGGGTACGCGTGGCGTGGGTACAAAGTATTACGAGTACCGTCAAGCATCGGGGTAATGCATTGAACGGGGGATGCCTGTGATCTGTGGCGAGGTGGACGAGGCATAATAAATAATGATTTATTTAAATAATTATTGGTGTAGGTATTCTTATTGTTATTATTATTTTATATTGAGTAGCGGAGGTGCAAGGTAGAAATGTTTAAAATGTTTTTTTTTTATTATTATATTCTCGTTTTTATTACAATCAAAAATATGGCAAATTCACAAAAACCAAGAAAAATATAATATTTTTTATACCAGGGATAAAGAAGTAATTTATGTATATGTATGTACATTTTTCACGTCAGTTTACATTATATTATCCAATGCCATACAATAATGCCAATAATAAATTGATTATAGGGCAGAAAGAAGATTCCTTTTGTGGCGTAAAGGCGTAATACTAAAAATGCAAAAAGAAAAAAACTATAAATAGTGTGCAACTTAACTACAAACAACAATAAAAAACCATGCTAAAACTACAAATAAAAACTGGAATTAAGATACATCATCAAAATAAATCGAGGTTAGTCCGTCAGTTTGTATAACCGCATCCACGCTTTCCCACCTCCCCCGTTTTTCACCTTTTTATCTCCAACAATGGCACTCGATATGATTGCCCCGGGCAAACGTTTAGAGTAATATAGGGGTTGATTGGCTTTTTGTTCCCGTTGAGGTGTTGCTGTGATTTCTGTGGGATACGCTGAAAACGTATGAAAATTGCTGAAAATACGTCTCCACGGGAACTGAAAAAGGTGGAATGGAAAAGGGGAATAGATGCCTTACTGGGTGGGCAGATCCCAGTAAGATAACAAGACCTAAAGGTGACATTCAGAAGGTGGAAAGGGGAATCAAAATAGTGATGGGTTGCTAGCTGCATCGCCTATAACACATGATTCCTAAGATTTTCGGCCATTCCCTCAATGGGCTATTTTTTTTGAAAAAGGGGATAAAAGTGACTAGCTAATGCCCGCGACTTCGTGTGCGCAGGATTCCCTTATCGAGAAAGAGAGAGAGAGAAACATTTATTTACACACATTCGATACACGTAGATTTAAAAATATAAGAAATACAATATACTTAAGAACAGTACCGATACGAGTTATCGCTACTTTAAACTTTGCTATTTTTCAGGATATAAACTACTAGCTTCCGCCCGCGACTTCGTCCGCGTAAAATTAGCAATTGACATGTTTATCCCGCGGGAACTATGCAATTTTCCGGGATAAAAAGTAGCCTATGTTTCAATCTAGGGTACCAGCTATCTTCGTTCCAAATTTTATCCAAATCCGTCCAGTCGTTTTAGCGTGAAGAAGGAACAAACATACACACTCACTCACTCACATCGTCACATCGTCACAAACTTTTGCATTTATAATATTAGTAGGATTATATTATTAGTGTCTTTAGTGCTCTAGGCCTATTATAGGCTATTACCATAGTAGGTAGTGATCACTGTCAGAAGGTAAATCGAATGCTTGTTTATCGAATTGAATAATTCAAAGTACAGGGGCCTTACCATGACGTCTTAATGCGATTCAGTTTAGGTTCGCTCGCTGTCAGATTCATACAAAAAGTGACAGCTAAAACTTGAAGTGAGTCGGAATTATCACGTCATGGTAAGACCCCTGAACAACAAAAACACCTCCTGAATCGTTATTACCTACCGCACTCAATAAAATAATAATAAATCCAAAAATCTTTTCCATACAATTAACTCCTCGCATTTGCATCGCCCCAAACTTCTTAATTACCTGAACAGTAATTATTTTACCAAACAGACTTTTACTTAAAACTCATTAGAAGAAGCGACAATCTTCATTATTTACCTTGAGCTTTAATTAATTCCTTGTCATGGTTTTTGCTTCGTCTGAGTTATATCTTCAGGAGCACGGTGACAGGAAATCGGGCGAGACGACAGATACGAAACACCTTGAGTTAGAGCAAGACGGTTGTATGTCTCCGGTGCCTGATTAACATCTTTTGGCAATTAGTAAAACACACAAAACTCCACCCTGGTCGTGTTCCCCTGGTAGGTGATACTTAATATTCGCTCGTAAATTACTTGAAAACTTACTGCGAAGGTGGTTCTAGATTTAAATTTAAGTGCACTTGGACTTGCGGGAAGGAGATAAGGTGGTTAATTAATGTATCAAGTTGGAAAAAGTTGTGGTTAAGTGAAATATAACGGGGTTATCGAAATATTATTAACTCTCGCGTCTTGCAGCATAGCAGTCTCGCTTTTATCATTTAGGTATAAAAATTATTCCGGAATAAAATGTATATTTCACTAGGTGTTACCCGCGCCTCCGTCTGCGCTGAATTCACTTGTCGCTATCTCGAGAAAACTATGCGAGAGTATGAACTAAACATTCCAAAACAAAAGTAATTTGTATGCCTCAGAAATTCATCGTGACTCTCAACATAGTAGTATATTGAATATGGGAGGTTCAAATTCCAAATGGTTATATCAAACTCCATAATATTGTGTAAATGTGATTAGAAACAAACGAAAAATTCTGGATTACCTGACCAGGGGCCATTACTATGACGCCCTAATTCCGACTCAGTTCAAATTTTAGCTGTCACTTTTAGTATGAATCTGACAGCGAGCGAACCTAAACCGAATCGCATTAAGACGTCATGGTAAGGCCCCAGTATCCATGTGTTCCAATTTTGTTTTTTACGGCCAGCGATATTGTATTCAACCTCGTCTATTAATAACTGACTCACTTAAATTAAATAAAGAACTGGCTGTCAACAACTATGTTGTTCGAATTTTGAATCCAACGGTCGAACGACTTGATGCGTCTAGCGTGCAATGATGCAAGGCGCTTCGTGTGTGGCAAGCTTTACACCGCTCGCCCAGCTATTTTGGACTTTAAGTCGGTGGATGAAGATGATATCTGAATCTAAGTAAGCTAATTCTAAAACAAGAATTATTATAAGAGTAAGGAGGCCAGGTGTGTTTGTTCTTGGAAACCTTATTTCTATTTAAATCGGCAAGTGACAAATTCGTACTACAAATGCGTTCTATACTTAATTTGATTTAATTCTTTCGTGTAATTATTATCTTTAATCTTTACATTGCGGATTGAACGCTCTCAAAATATTTCGGAACGGTACTGAGAGACATTCTTTAATAAAATGTGTAGATAAAATATTACAAACATACATACATAATGTGTTAATGTGTTTTATGTACAATAAAGAGTTATACATACATACATACATACATACAATACATACATAATAGTTAATAAATCACGTCTTTATCCCTTACGGGGTAGGCAGAGCTTAAAGTAACACCTAAAGGACACGTTTTAATTGAACACGTTGAAATTATACTCAGTAGCACAAAATTTGGCCCTGACTCCATACAAAATTGCATTGCATGCATATCAGGATCAAACTTTTCGCCGCTGAATATATCTAACTTAATAGAACTTTATGCAACTGAAACGAGTCTTAGTGAGACCTTTACTTATGTATTCGTTGATTTTTACCGCTAGTACTCCATTTTTACTTAAGAAAAAATATCATAGAAATCATTGCTATACATAGATAGGCGATACGGTTAACAACCCTGATGGGTTGTTAACGGTACGCCCACAATCTTGTTAAGCATGGCCTGTAGGTCTTGTTATCTTAGACTCTGTCTACCCCGTAAGGGATAAAGACGTGATTTGTGTGTGTGTGTTTACTTAAGAATCAGGTAACTATTCACAATACTTCTTACTATCAATTTCCGACAGCTCTGACGTCTATCGTAGGCTGCAAGCCAGATCACATTATTTGCGGCGAGGGGGCGTTATGACGCGTGTCGGAGTTTGTCTCGCTGCCCGTTTCCGGGCGGACACGGGAGGCGTACACTGTCTTATATTTTTATTGATAAATGAAAAACATGCTGGTCTAGGAGCAAAGAAAAAAAAATGCTGCCTGCTTAAGGACCGGGCAACGGAACGGGCGAAAATCTTAGGAATCATTGTTATAGGCGATGCTAGCAACCCATCACTCATTTTGGTTCCCCTTTCCACCTATACGGCCATAATCTCGCTAAACGTGGCCTATAGGTCTTTGTTACCTTAGGTAAGGACATAGGTCATGATCTATGTCTTCAACGGCAATAAAACATACGCTTTCCAGTTAAACAATCAAAAATAACGGTTCATTTTCTTTCCCGAAAAATCAACTACTTTCCTAGAGGTATAAAAAGTATTCTTTGTACACCGACAAGCGAAAAGAAAATGCCCAAGTTCCATTCACAGTTAAAAAAAGAAAAAGCTTTGCAAATGGACCACCAAGGACTCTTTTAATTTTTTTTTTAAAACTACCAGCGCATTCGGAAACACCGTCATTGCTAAGAAGAACGCGCTGAAAGAAACTTGATAGAAATTAAGATAAAAAGTGATCCATTGTCGCCAGCTATTACAGCATTGTATTAACGTGATTGTGTATAAAGTAAATCTTTAACTGTTTGCAACCCCCTGTACGTAGCGACCCCGACCCCCGAGCGGACCCAAGAATATGATTATGTAAGAACATGCGCGGGTTTATGATCACCTCGCCGGTGACCGCTGTCCAGGGCTGTCACGTTAGCTGAAAAATAATTTTCTGTTCAAAATTAAATTTTTAACACCAGTCCTTTTTTCCAAAAGGGTAGGAAGAGACTTTCTGCGATCCTGACATACTTACCTAACAGGTACGAGTACATAATCCACAATTAAATTCTACGTAACTAGGTACTTATAAATTTATATGACATTTATTATACATAAAAAATAACTAAGTGCAGTGAAGGTTTTTATTAACGCCTGAAATTACCGACAGCAGTTTAAAAAAAAACCGGCCAAGTGTGAGTCGGACTCGGAATAGGGTTTTCGTTTTTACTCTTTGGGTACGGAACCCTAGAAACACCGGACTCAATTTTCAAAATACCTTTGTAGGCAACCCTGGAAACGTCCGGAAGTTTGTCCGCGGATTCTTTATATTTATATTCACCTTGTCGCGGCAGATTTATTCACTTCTTTAGAGCGTACGCACTGACCGTGTCCACGGATCGCCCCTCGCCTGGCCACCCTAGCGCCGCCTACGCACTGTCATTTTTTGTCTATTATTTGTACAATATTTTTAAAAAATCATTGAAAAGCGTATTCTGCCTCGCAAGCAAAATTTACAACAAATTACCTATTGCTTTTAGATTGTTACCATTGCACGAATTTAAAAATAGGCTTTCTAAATTATTAATTTCTAAATGCTATTATTCAATTTCAGAATTTTTGACAGACAATTTAATGATTAAATAACTACATAATATTATAATTGATTAATGTAAAACGAATTATTTAAGCATGGTTATCTTAATTTTATTATTATTATTATATGATATTATAAAATAAAAAAAATAATAAAAAACATTTATTTCGGACATCAAGGTCCATATCGGGTTAGTAATACAACTTAGAGTACTATGTTAGTTAATTAAAATTAAAATGGAAATAAAAAATAAAATAATGTTATTTCTGTAATTTGTAATTTGATTTTTGCTGTGACTGATTTTTGTATGCCTATCGGCAAAACATAGTGTTGCTTGCCAAACTTATCCACCACTGTAATCCAGTTGTACCTATGTTTATAAATAAATCACATTGACTTTGACTTTGACTTTGACTTTGATTATTTGTTAAGTTAGGTTTGTTTTAACCCCCAACGCAAAGAGAGGGGTGATATAAGTTTGACTTCTATGTCTGGTATCGTAGCTCTCAAGCGGATGAATCGATTTGGATGCGGCTTTTTTACTCGATAGCCAGTTTCCTTGCGATGGTTCTTGAAACATACATTCAAACATAAAACACGTATTTATCCCTTACGGGGCAGACAGAGCCTTACGTAACAAGACTTAAAGGCCATGTGCCATTTGCGGGTGGTAGGGCCTTGTGCAAGGTCCGTCCGGATCGCTACCACCATCTTACTCGCTAATCCTGCCGCAAAGCAGCAGTGCTTGCACTGCTGTGTTCCGGTGTGGAGAGTAAGACAGCCGGGGAAATTACGGGCACAAGGAGGCATTTCATCTAAGTCCTCTAGGTTGGCAACGCATCTGCAATCCCTCCGGGGTTGCGGGTGTCTATGGGCAGTGGTGATCGCTTACCATCAGGTGACCACTTGCTCGTTTGCCTTCCTATTCACATAAAAAAAAAAAAAAAATGTTTATCACGATTGTGGGCGTACAGGTGGAAAGGCAGATTTTTTTAAGGGAATTACGAAATGTCTTCTCGACATTATTTTTGATAACAAAAACCGCATTCATTTATCCGTTACGAGACAAAAAAGCATTAATATAACATTTTTTTTTATAATAACATTTTTTTTTTTTACTTTTAAACTAGTGATCTTGATCACTTAGGTACGCAAAATATTATTTAAAATTGTTTTACTTTTTATACGCAATTTATAAAATGCCGCACAGTGCGTATCCCGATCCCCTGTCCACTATGATATGTGTTGCGTAAAATTTTGTTTTTCAGAAGTCGGGAAGGCGAAGGTATCGCTGACAAATGCCGGACAGTTTATTTCGGGACCGTTCGACATGAAAGGACGGCCACCCTACTCGTGTTTTGATAGTTCTTGCCGGATTAACTTGCAAGCATGCATGTTTTTTAGGATTTGATATTATTTATGCAGATTTATTGGCTACCTTAAAGAAAGTGTTTTGTTTTGAAACTACATATTTTTAATATTATTTAATTGACAACAACATGAAACTAGACAAAATTTTATAGTTCTTTACACGTATTATTATGCTGGTCTGGGAATAAAGAAGAAACATAGAATGTACCAGTTGCTTTTCGTCCCGCGCAGATGGTAAAAGCCCATCGAGGAAATGGGCGAAAATCTTAGGAATCATGCTAATAGGCGTTGCGGATAGCAACCCATCACTATTTTGATTCCCTATTCCAACTAGACGCCCACAATCATGCTAAACGCGTTTTGTTACCTCAGGCACTGTCTACCATGTAAGGGAAGTAAACGTGATTTGTGTGGGTCTATATTTTGTCCCATAAAATTTAAGTTCCTAATGTTTGTCATAATTTTTGTTAGTCATAAAGCGTTTTATTTCTGAAACAGTAGGTAAATATTTTTTTCACAATTATGAAAAACTAGCTGTTACCAGCGACTTCGTTTGCAAAGAATTCGTTTATCGCTATCCCGCGGGAACTACGCAATTTTCCGGGATAAAAAGTCGCCTAGTGCTATTCCAGCCTTTTCTCTATCTATGTGCCGAATTTCATCCAGATCCGTTGGGCCGTTCTGGCGTGATTGAGTAACAAACAAACATCCATCCATCCATACTTTCGCATTTATAATATTAGTTTTAGACTTAGAGCCCACGAGTGCCAGACCTTCGTTATTTTATTAAAGCTGAAAGTTTCTCTGTGTATAGCTCTGACACACGTAAGAACGCCCCGCGACTATGGAGTTTCCATTGTGGTTGCTTGGGCAGATATCAGGTAGTAAAGGTGTATAAAATAGCACCTTACTTTCGTTAAGATTAGATGGCTATTAGATTAGATGCATGATTGCATTGTGTTATGACCAAAAAAAATATGACTAACGATTATTATGACCAAAGCAAATTATGGCACAAAAAGGGACCCGGATTTGTGTATGTGTACCTATGTGTAAAAGTTACGCAATGGCTTTAATAGTACAGTAATATTGCTAAAACTAAAAGGTATCGAGTTCTCTTTTCATGCAATAAGCCGCCGTTAATAGTTTGTAGCGATCAGTGCGCAAGCGCGTGAAGATGATCCTGTTAGCGGCAGGTACGCTAGGCGGATTACATGGCTGGCTTTACCGGGGATTATGGACTGTGGTCTGCATGCGTGTGGCCAAACATGTGTGCACACGGATACAAATAATATTTATGTTGACAATTGTATGATACTTTACAAACAACCTAACCTAAAACAATCATATACATCCCGTTTTTTGCTGACTGTACTTTTTGTTGGCTGTACTTGCGTTGTCATTCTATCCTGCATAAGTATACCAAATTTTGTGCTAAGTTTATTAAGTCATCATCTTCCTAGTACTTCCCGGCATTTGCCACGGCTCAGTGAGCCTGGGGTCCGCTTTGACAACCTAATCCCAAGATTTGGCGTAGGCACTAGTTTTTACAGAAGCGACTGCCATCTGACCTTCCAACCCAGAAGGGTAACTAAGCCTTATTGGGATTGGTTTGGGTTCCTCACGATGTTTTCCTTCACCGAAAAGCTCATGTAGGTTATTATTAGCTCTTCCATGCGAGGAGGAGGCGAGGAGGAAAGAAGAAACAGAATATACCAGTTACTTCTCTCTCCGGGCAAATGGTAAAAGACCGTCGAGGGAACAGACGAAAATCTTAGGAATCATGTTATAGGCGAGGCGGCTAGCAACCCATCACTATTTTGATTACCCTTTCCACCTAAACGTTACCCTTAAGCGTTAGCCCCCTTATTCCTAAACGCTCTATAGGCTTCTGCTAACTTAGCAATCGTTTGTCCTTGTCTGTGAAAGGTAAATGTCAAAGTGACAGATAAGGACAAACGATTGCTAAGTTAGCAGAAGCCTACTTTATGAATAAGGGGGTTAGTCTTGTTCCCTACTTAAGTCAGTGTCTACCCAGATTATATATAGACGAGATTATTAGGTATGTTATGTATGTATAATTATTACAAAGTCATCAATGGCCGACTACTAAAGGCGCAGTTTATGTGCAACAAATTGCGCCGAGAATAGCTAGCATTTCGGCGGTTGTCGCCGCTGCGCGGGCGCACGTATACATCACCAATCGACCGCGACGGCCGATAAAGTGGTCGGGCTAGGGATTGACACGAAGAATCGATATCGATGTTTATATCGGGACGAGACGCGGAAAAAAGGGGAAGCCTTTGCCCAGCAGTGGGACACTCAATTAGGCTAATATAATTATAATAAAATAGTTTTTTTCACGTACAAAAAGCGCGTGCTTAGGTACAGCACGCAGCGTGCTATACGTAAAGACAAATAGGTACAACGTTAACATAACACCCACTTTTGTACACACACAAATTTATAGCTAATCACATCACAAATCACATCACACTGATATTACGTACCTATTATAAAGGTGAAAGTTTGTGAGTGTATGTTTGTTACTTCCTCACGTGCAAACGGCTGGACGGACTTGGATAAAATTTGGAACAGAGATAGCTGTTACCATGGATTAACATATAGGCTACTATTAATCTCGGAAAATTGCAAAGTTCTCGCGGGATAGTGAAAAACATATCAAAGGTCTGCCTAGAGTCGCAACCTAAACAACTATCACATCACATTACATCACATCACATCACACTAAACTAACTTTAAGGTATCAATAGTACCATAGCCGTTGTTGTCCCCTCCCTACGCTCAGCAGCCGTCAATGAGTTCGTTTTGGCTTCCACCTCAGTAATGACTGCAAGCCACCTTTATTGGCTCCAATAATACCTGTTTGATGATAGTATCGCCGCCGTTTGATTTGTTACAGGCAGACGATCGAGCGATACGATACGTTTTGTTGGTCTAATATGTATTAATAAGATGCTGGTCTAGGTGCAAAGAAAATATATAGAATGTAGTTGCTTCTTATCCGCGCTGATGATAAAAGCCCTGCTCTATGTTTAGGTTCTGAACGTCTGGTCTAAAATCTAGCCTAAGACATTCTTAAATAAAGCTAGTTTTTTTAAATTCAAAGGGTTTGCCTTAAAAATATGGCTAAGGCGATTTATTTTAATTACGTTTTTAAACGAATTATATTCCATTTTCTAAACGACACTGAAAATTAGAACACAGAAAAATCCGAAAAGTAAAGCTATGGCTGGGAATCGAACCCGGGTCGTCGTCATTCCGTGACGCGTGCTATACCCCTACACCACCCATAGCAGGTGAGTAAGCCTCCGAATTTTTCTATCTGTTACCAACTGTCACGTAACCTTGTTACTATGCGAATATTTGTCGCTATTATATTCCAACTGAAATTATGAAGCACGTAGAACACGGAACAGTTTTGTTGCCTTTTCAAATCCTTTTTTTAAGCGTGGCCTTTAGCTCTCGTTACCGTAGGCTCTGTTTACCCCGTAAGGGATAAAGACGTAATTTATGTATGTATGTAGTTACCACAAGAAATATTATATGCAGAGCCCAGATGAGATGGTCTGATGATATAGTTACGCCAGACCGTACTGGCTCAGGAAGACGGAGAATAGGACGGAGTGGAGGAGATTAGAAGATGTAACTCTCTCCTAATCTCCTGCAGTGGATAGAAAAAGCTTGAAAAAGAAGAGAAGAAAATATGTAGTTAAGAGGGTGCATCCGTGCTGAGCTCGCAACGTCGCATTTTTGGTGATTTTTTGCGATTTTTTCACAGAAATTGAATGAAAGTATCAAATATCCGTCTGTAGTGTACTTCGTTTTTAGTGTATTAATGTGTCTAATGCAATAATTCATCGTGATGGACTTTTATTTTCTTACTAAACGAGATATAGTATTTTATCCCTTTAATACGAAAATAAAAGTCCATCACCATTAATCATTCCATGGGACACATTAATACACTAAAAACGAAGTGCACTACAGACGGATATTTGATACTTTCATTCAATTTCTGTGAAAAAATCGCAAAAAATCACCAAAAATGCGACGTTGCGAGCTCAGCACGGATGCAGCCTCTTAACAAAGAAAGCTGGTACATTTTATATTTTCAAAACGATTTTTTTTATGGTGTAAAACTAGTGGATCGAATCCGGAACACCGACCTGCGCTCCATGACTCAAGTCACAGACGTTGGTCGAAAGGCGGCAAAGCTGAAGTGGGACTGGGCTGGTCATGTTTGCCGTATGCCGGATGAGTTATGGGCCAAGATAACCACCAAGTGGAGTCCCACTAACTCAAACCGGCGGCCCGGTAGACCTAGACGGCGATGGCGGGACGAGTTGGACGCCTTTTTGAACGACTGAATACTTACCGCAGCAGACCGGGAGCAGTGGAAGAGTCGGGGAGAGGCCTTTGCTCAGCAGTGGGACACAATAGGCTGATAATAATAAATAATAAAAATATTTTTTTTTATACAATCCCCATACAAAAAAATAAGCCTTTAGTTTTTCAAAGCAATCTAGTAATGCTCTGCTTATTTTATAAGTTACCCTTAGCTCTCTTGTTCGCAGCAGCTATGGCGAGGGCCATAAATCTACGTCTTTTTGCGAATAATTTTAAATAATCTTCGTGACAGACATTTTAACTGACGCTAGTTTCGGCAATAGCTTTCCACAAGAGATATAGTAAGAAAATAACTTTAATATTTCAATTTTAGTTGATCATGTTCTTCGTGTCCCCATTTATATTCACTAACCTACTATAGGCTCTGTCTACCCTGTAAGGGATATAAATCGCATCTTTATCCTTACGGGGTAGACAGTGCCCAAGGTAATAAGACCTAAAGGCCACGCTTAGCATGATTGTGGGCATATAGATGATAGGTAATGGGTTGCTAGCCGCATCGCCTATGACATGATTCCTACGATTTTCACCCATTCCCTAGATGGGCTTTTATCATCTGCGCGGGAAGAGAAGCAACTGGTACATTCTATGTTTTTTCTTTGCTCCCAGACGAGGAATTTGGCTAGCTGGTTTGTCATTTTAATAATGATGAAAAAAAAAACTTCATAGAAGTACCAAAAAACAACCGGCACACAAAAATGAAACATTAATTTTCTAACGATTGCCTACTTTGTATATCTGCCAGACTTTCGACTTGAATATAAAAAAAAAAAAATTCAAAGTATCTTTATTGCGGTATATGTGATTTTATTTAAAATTTTTGGTTTACTTTTCGTTCTGTGTATTGTTCTACACTGTACCGTTCACAATATATTCTTAACACTCGTATATTCACGCTGTAGGTGAGCGGAAGGTGGGGGGAGTATTATTAATGAATAGGGTGCATAATTACAACCCTTGTCCAGCAAGAGGTAAAGGGTGCGGAAATAATTTCATATGCCACGGTATTGCTTTTATTGTTTCATGATTATCGAACGTCGTTAATGTTTCGTTCAGTTGAATATAAGAAAAAGTGCGTCGTATTTTGAAAATAATTTAAAGAAAAACAAATTACGGGAATTAGACAAGTAGAGGTGAGTGCTCTAATATTTTTTGTGTACAAGTATCAATTTCCTGCTATATACAAAGGTATTTTAATAAATAAGAATAATAATTAATATCTTTGGACCATTGACACCAATTTTACCTAGTGCCAAACTAAGCAAAACTTGTACTGGATACCAGGCAACGGATAAACATACTTATATAGATAAATAAATACTCAGTTGTATTTTAGGAGTTTTGTTAAATAAAAATAAAAATTTTAAATACTTAAATACATATTAAACATCCAAGACACGAGAACAAACATTCGTATTTTTCATACAAATATCTGTCCCGACCGGGATCGAACCCGGGACTTCAAGCTTCATAGTCACGTTCTCTAACCACTGAGCTATCCGGTTTTTTAGGAAGATACAGACTAATTGGCTAATTTCTTAGCTGACTATACTTTTGTTGAATTTGCATGACTACCGAAAGTGACTACCCTACCTTTACCTGACTAGCGAAAGAGGTATGTCAGGATCGTAGCAAGTGGAATAAAGTAGTATCTGCCTACCCCTGTGGGAAAGAGGCGTGACGGTATGTATGTATGTATGTATGTACCTATGATTACCTGTATTGTCATTAATTTTATCATAATGTATGTAATTACAAGTCAATCCCATCACTAAAAGTGCGTCAAATTTGAATGCCAAGATTTGACCCAAAAACATACAGTACATTCAACAAAAGTACATTCAACATTCCATTTCATGATGCATGTTTTTATGTTTTTTTTGCTTCTTTTCTTCTTTTGTCTGTAATGTTATCATGAATAAATGTTTTCTTTCTTTCTTTATTTCTTTCTTTTCTTTAAAAGTTTATAAAATTGCATTATTTAGAAGCATAAATACAATTTTTTCAACAACTAAACATCGAAATAATTCAATCATAGTACTTATTATAAAGTGCCTAATTCAATACAAGGCGAAAATCAAACAATTAAACATCTTTTATTTGACCCAAAACTTCACCCGTAATTACCGACTTGAAGCCAAAAATCGATCTCCATTCACTCATTCACCCATTCTCTTATTATTACCGCCCGCGGCCACAAGGGGAGCAAACTATACTACAACCAACACGAATAGTGCAGTCCAATAAGCCTTACTAAAGTAATTGTAAAGTGCTATTCCGATAAGCTCACACATGTGCCAGATAAGGTATTGTGCCCTCTTGAACATTTTAATTTGAACCTACGTGTGGTTTATTTATTTTATTTAGCAAATAAAAATGATGCTGGCGGGCGTAACGGTCAGCCGGTGTTATGAGTTTTTTTTTATTTATTCCATTCGGCCCGGGATTATAGAGTAATAAAGGTGAATGTAAATAATATGAGACAGATGCGGATTATTAAAACGATCGGTTTTTATTCGGTGTACTTTTAATGGGTTGCCGCTGATTTACTTTCGCTGTTTATTGCTTAGCTAGTTTTAGCTTTCGTTTCCAAACTTCGAGTGTCAGTAAAGAGTTATGTAATAAGAACTATAATGTTAAGACAAGAACATAATTTTCTGTCGTGTTTATAAGTTTATTTAAATCCGAAAAAGTGTAATTTACACAACTGCTTTAAAAAAATTTGGGCTCCATCAGTGTTTATAATGCATTCATAATATAATAATATTTCAACTAGCTTTTGCCTTAAGCCTTCCTCTTGAATCACCCTATCTAAAAAAAAAACGCATCAAAATCCGTTTCGCAGTTTTAAAGATCTAAGCATACAATGACATACATAGGGAAAGACAGCGGAAAGCGACTTCGTTTTAATCTAGTGATGATGCAATGAACTTTAACGCTCGAGAATTTATTTTATTCTCACTATTATTTAATTTACAGATTTCCAAACCAATTCAGCTCTGATATTGTTTATCATTAAAATTTTGCTGTAAATAACACAATCAGAGTCGGAATAGCCCGCCGCGCTCTGGCTTATCGTTTTACTCAGAAACGAACCATAAAGCTGCCGCTACTCGCCGCTTGGCGCGCTGGCGTCGCGTAAATAAAGATTTTGCAGATGTTTTCTTGGTTTCTCAAGTCCATCCAGCACTGAAGAATATCAGCTCGTTTTCAAAATGATGTATGTTATTTTTCGCAAAAAATATTTTAAATCTAATATTATTATTACAGGCTGATTTCAAAGATAGGCTTAATGAACCTATTGTTTTAGTGGAAACGAAAGTATCTATTCAGTTATCGTTGTTTGTAAGCAACGTACCTACTTACCTATATAGAGGGAGACAGCGGCGTCGCAATAATTAGTCACACGTTGTGATTAAGATTGATCGAGTGGATGGCTTTATGCGATAGACATCATCATCTAATTATACTTACTCGCTGATAATAACATGATTAGAATAGTCTATTTAAATCAGTGGCTCCTTTTAGACTTGAGGGACAATATGAATTTCTGTCTTGCCATGGACCATAAACGTCACTACTTTGAAAAAATCTCGAAATCGCTATCTTGAAAACCTTAGTAAATGTTTACAAACTAAAGGCCACGTTTAGCAGACAGCGGGATTTAGGTACGGAACCCTAAAAAGGGTTAACTCGTGCTAAATTTTTTTTAACTTTTTTTAATGAAATGATAGGGACCTAGTATTGTTCCCGATGTAGAGTTAACGTAGTTACTGCCAAGGATTGTTATTGTTCGAGAAAACCTCGGGGCTTGTTCACCTTTAATTAGTATGCTTGCGCGGTCTGCGAGATGCGTGGAGACGACATAATTATATATTTTTTAGTGAACAATTCAATGAAATAAATGAGTCCAATTGACATTGAGTGATGAAATGCATTGTTACTGTAACTTAATCTAATATCAAAAATGCACACGTATTAATATGCGTGTGTATTGTTCATAAAAAAACCTAGTTATAAGTGCCGGCACGTAAGTCTAGCGATGACATTGTATGCGCAGAAGTATAAAATGCGGTATCCGTGGGTGCACCGCAGATCCCCTCCACGTGACTCGTCATCGCTAGACTTACGTGCCGGCACGTATAGTATCAGGTTTTCTTCATTACATATTTCGGACTACTGCTTAATCGTAGTTTGATGTCGAGCACCGACTTTTATAAGCGAGTAATCCGTTTATTTCACTTTAATTTCCTCTGACGGTAGTTTTTTGTAAAATAAGAATTTAACTAAGAGATGTGACAAATCAAAAGTCAAAAGTCAAAAGTCAAAAGTTTATTTTGCAAATAGGCCGCCGAGGGCTCTTTTACATGTCTTTTTTGAATCTACCAGCGCATTCGGAAAGACCATCATTGCCAAGAAGAATGCGCCGCAAGAAACTTGGCAGAAAGTCATTTTTTCAAAATAAAATAGATTTATAATAGTACTTAAATTCTACTTAACTTACCTAATACAATTAATACATTTTATAAAAGGGATGTAAAAGGTCCCTAAGTTAAGTCCGTACCTTAAATTATATTGGTCTATAGTAGAGATGTATAAAGTCTCTACTGGTCAAAGCGAAACAAAATATGCGATAATGATAAGAAAGAGACAGCAAAAGCAAAAAGTGAATAAAAATAATCTAAGTTTAGTGGAGGTGTAAAACGCCTCCACCGTCAAATAAGTTAATTGGAGATATCTCCAATGTCGATGAGAAAAAGAGCAAAAAAAAAAAATATTATATATAATAAAAAATATGAAATATGCATTTCATGTCAAGTAAGTAACTGATAAGCTTTTGGATTCCGAAGGCAAGCTTACGTCTGCCGCCCCCAATGTTGGCTCACACGCGCTCATGTCATGCTCTGAAAGCAGAGCGGTACCGAGGGCATGTATCACTGCCGTCCCCACAGGCTCGCTATGGGGACGTTTTAGGAACTTCGACGCTGCTAGCCTGTAACTAGACAGTAAATGAAAAAATAAAACAACAAAAGAAAACGGAAATCCATAAGCTTAACAATATACCTACCTAATACCTAACTTAGCACACATACACATACGACATAGCAATATTTATGTCCTTGTAAATAATTAATAATAATAAAAATAAAAATATTACTAAAGTAAAAAGAAAATAATAATACAAACTAATTAAAACAGGTAGGCACAATATTTAAATTGATAAGATGCTAATATTGATAATGTCTATATAATCTTTAATATCAACAGTAAAGCCGGCCAAATTTAATTTAAACTGCTTATTGACACCATTATACTTTTGTACAGCATCATGACATGAGTAAAGTTATCAAAATCATTATTGTAAAGCGTTTCTATGGCATTCCTAAGTCCACGAGAGTGACATCAACCCATTAGCGGCCCCTGCGTCTTTCAGGTTTCTTTACACGATACGATAACCTTACAAAAAAAAATATACGCAGAGTTCAACATATTTGAACAGAGCCTATTTAGTTTAAGTTTTAAGTTTTCTTTAAAGTTCGATATCCTATCTTATATTAATACTAGCTTTCGCCCGCGACTTCGTAGGCGTAAACAATAACTCATGTAATACAAATACTGGTTTTTAATAGAAGGTGATGTTCCTATTTTTTAGAGTTCCGTACCCAAAGGGTAAAAACGGGTCCCTATTACTAAGACTTCGTTGTCGCTCGAGAACAAAAAGAAAGCTACTTATGTTTGGCCTCGATTGGCTAGTGAACAATATGCGAAAGTAAGGATGGATGGATGGATGGATGGATGTTTGTTTGTTACTCAATCACGCCAGAACGGCCCAACGGATCTGGATGAAATTCGGCACATTTAAATAAAAAAAATAAAAAAAAAAAAAAAAAAAACATTGATAGAGAAAAGTCTGGAATAGCACATAGGCTACTTTTTATCCCGGAAAATTGAGTAGTTCCCGCGGGATAGCGATAAACGAATTCTTTGCAGACGAAGTCGCTGGCAACAGCTAGTGAACAATATCTTTACGATCGTGAACCCCCGTATCTTGTAAATAGCCCTATTCCTTTCCCACGTATACAGGTTCTTAATCAACCCTCAGTAATAAGGACTCAAGGGGTGGGATCAATTAATGAATATTTCACGCGGCTCCTCATAAACGCCGGGATTTTTGGATTCCCGGGACCAGGGGCGGGTTTGATTGATCTGGTTCGGTTGTGATGTAATTAGTGGAATTTGTTGAGGCAAATACAGTCAGCAGTAACCCTAGGCCACTGTAGAACCTTTTCACAATCTACGTCAAAGTACTTTGACACTGACAGACGCAAAATAAGAAGCCAATCACTCATTGCTTAAAATTGTAATTGTAAAGTTAAAATTGTATATTATCTTAAGTACTAATATAGTCATAGTTTTTTCTTATTATTTTCATATACTAACATTATTATGGATGACCTTGTGTTTTGTCTGAAATAAATGATTGTTATTATTATTATTATTATTGCGATAAGGTTATACTGTGGGCCAGGGTTCCATTCGGTTGACCTTACATTCCATCAGGTACGAGTGACTATGACTTCGTAGATATTCTTAAAAGAGCTGATATTCTGCAAACTGCTGGACCGATTTTAACCAAACATGGCTAAGAATCACTGAAGGAAACTGGCTTTAAAATGAAATAGCCTAACCTAAAAACTTCATTTCAGATATAAGCTTCTTTGCTGACTGTAGGTAATTCGTGTTGGCTGTACCTACTTGCATTGTCATCCGTCCTATATATATAATAGTGAACCAAATTTTAAGTCAATCGAACAAACAGTTGAAGAGTTCCCTCCTGCGGAGATGATCCTGGCTGGACCGGGTGCGTAACGATGGGTATAACAACATTTGCTATAATATTAGTCGCTATAACGCTCATTTGATATAATTATTAAATCATATAACAACATTTAATATATTTAAATATAATATAATTATGATTTTCTATAACGATCATTTAATCTAAAAATATTTCATATAACATACATTTAGTATAATGCATATTTTCTATATTAAACTTATGATATAAAGTTGATTTCATATAAAGTACAGTTAGAATAACAGTTTTTGATATAATCTCTAGATGTAACCCCAAATTTAATACCCCGCAAAACTTACTTAGGCAGAAGGGTAAAGGGGGAACGGGGGGGGCGGGGGGGGCGGGGGGGGGGGGGGGCGAATTGAAAATACTGCTTACACCAACTCGTACAACCACTTGGGTAGGACCTGATAGCACCTGATAGACCTGCAGATAGACCTGCAGGTAGAACCTGGTTCGTTAGTTACCTTGTGACCCTCAGAGCAGAAATATAATCGTCGACTCGCTCTTGAACCTCTTGCACGTGCATAAAACTAAGTGCTACCAGATTGTGTAGGTTAGGTTAGGTTAGAATATTACGTGCTACTTTTAAAAAATATACCACATGATAGTTATACAATATGAGTTTTATATGAAATCACGATTATACCAGTAGATTATTATATGAAATCAATGTTATACCAAATGATCGTTATATGAAATAAAAATAGATATTTTGATATTATACCAAACGTTTATTATATGAAATGAGTGATTATATCATTTGAAATTATATCAAATGTTTTTATGTTGAATGAAAATATATCAATTGTTGATATACCGATCATTACACACCCCAATCGGATGAAGATATCTGCTTCTAAATTGAGACGCAAGATTCCACCCGGACAAACATACTTACAAACATAATAATAACTTACTTAATTATAAACCTAAGTAACAACTCATGTGGCTAAACTAGGAAATCCTGAAAAATAAAATTTCTAAACGCCACTGAAAATTAGAACACATAGAAAAATCCAAAAAGTAAAGCTATGGCCGGGAATCGATCCCGGGTCCTCGTCATTCCGTGACGCGTGCTATACCCCTACACCACCCATAGCAGGTAAAACCTAGGAAATCCTGTGAAGGTAGGAAATCCTGTGTTTCAGGTTATTAGAGCTAAAAGATGGCCTATAGTATGATAGGTAGGTAGGTACTATATAATTATATTCTAAATATTTCTTATAAAATACACACATACAAAACAGTTTTCACGAAAAACAAACATATTGATTCCAAAATTCCACAAGCCAGCCAATTTCATGTAGTTTCATACAGTTTTCTTTCGGCGATTAATAATGTCATACTTCCACCTGTTAGTTTAGCTGAGATTAATGGAGGACAGCCTAAACTAATGACGAGGTGTCTTCAAAAGCAGATAACTGATTTTTCTTCAAATTACCTAATCTTATTTTAAATGACCGTGGGAATGTAGGTGAGATATGAAATTTAATGTCACGGCAAAATGGTTTATGTAAACAAGTTTTGTATTATTATTTTTCAATTTTCCTGAAAAATTTTAAAAGACCCGTGTTCCATTTTACATAGAATTTATGCTCCTTAGTTGATAATAAATAAATAACACACGTCAGAAATCACCTGAATTCGCTTTTAAAAATATAGCAGACGTCCTACCTTTAATTTACGATATTAGTAACAAACCAAACACACCTAAGTATTTACGTAAACTATTCAAATGAGTGAGCGTCCCTTAAATTCACCGAAACCACGATAAAAATGCACTTTTAATATCCAAAAACAAATAAAAGTAAACCTTAACTTTTTATAAAAAGAACTTTATCAATTTTTGGTAGCTGCATAATTAAAGTTGCAATAAAACACGTTGATATAAAAGCATGCGTCACAAACCAGTCACCTGAGAATTTGTATTTTTGAAATCGGAACGCCGTTTTTTTACGAACGCCGGTTTGACATCGGATAAAATATAATGTTCTAAATTTGAACACTTTGATCACGGCATTTGATTTATGCAGCCAGCAGTTTCCTGCGTTTTTTTAATGTTGCCAGTGACAGACGTAGTGTTACAGGTGTGTTTTGTAGTCGTAAACAAGAATTGGAATTTTTAGACTCTTTTTTTTGCAAAAGACGCGGGAATGGGAACTAGTGGGTCGCTTGAATGTAATTGGCCAGTAATTTTCTAAACAAGACACCAGTAACAAACAATAATTACTTGCATGCTGATCAGGGAGTATAGAAAAAACATAGAATGTACCAGTTGCTTCTCTTCCCACGCTGATGGTAAAACGTTTAGCATGATTGTGGGCACATAGGTAGAAAGGGGAATCAAAATAGCGACAAGTTGCTAGCATCGCCTATAACGTGATTCCTTAGATTTTCGTCCATTCCCTCGATGGGCTTTTACCTGCGCGGAAAGAGAAGCAACTGGTACATAATGTTTCTTCTTTACTCCTACACCACCATGGAAGTATTATTTTCTAGTACAACGAACAAACCCCTGATTCCCGTTTGTATGGATAAGCACCTTTAAGATACAATTTCAAAAACATGGGCCAGTGTCTCAAACCCCAGTTAAAGCAGGATTAACCGGCTTAACTGAATTTATAGCGCGACCGCGAGATTTAACTTCTAGTTAGTCTTATCGTGTTCTTTTCCCGGTTCGAGGTTCGGTCTTGAGACCGGTGGTACGACTCACAGTTAGTTAAGGAGGTAATCTTGTGGGCTGTCATAAATAATAATAAATATTTATTTGGAACAGATTTGTTACAAATATGAAGGATAATTAACATTAAATTTAAAAATAAAAATATGAAAAATATTCAATTTTATGCCAAAGATGTCTGACATCATTTTGAAAAAGAGCGGATACTTACTCTTCATTCTTCTCTTCTCACCTTCTTCTTCTTCTACTCTTCATTACAGGACTCCCAGCTATTCCTACATTTGGCTTTCGAAAAGTAATACGAGTACAGGACTGATTTTAACAAAACATACATAAGAACCATCGCAAGGAAACTGGCTTTCCAATGAAATAACGATTTAGGCCGCATTTGTTGTCGCTGGCTATTAATACTATTTACGTTTTGTCTGTAGTAAAAAAGTTTAAGTGAATTGCCTCAATTTTGCGTTGAAAATACAAACAACGTCAACACCTCACACATTAATAATTGCCTCTGTTTATTCTTTAGCTCCGAATGATTTTTGCGGGTGGTAGGGCCTTGTGCAAGGTCCGTCCGGATAGCTACCACCATCTTACTCACTAATCCTGCCGCTAAGCAGCAGTGCTTGCACTGCTGTGTTCCGGTGTGGAGAGTAAGACAGCCGGGGAAATTACAGGCACAAGAGGCATTTCGTCTTAGCCCTCTAGGTTGGCAACGCATCTGCAATGCCTCCGGGGTTGCGGGTGTCTATGGGCAGTGGTGATCGCTTACCATCAGGTGACCCACTTGCTTGTTTGCCTTCCTATTCACATAAAAAAAAAAAAAAAAACACAATGACGGATTCTATGAATTAAAATTAACCTATTACAACGTCTCTGTAAATTATACTCAGTTTATCAAACTACCTAACACTTTCTTTTAGAACTCAATCATCAAAAAATGACATAGAACAAGACCTAACTAACAGTTAAATATCTGATACAACCCATTTAAGTTAAACATCGTTGTTCAAACATTCAATTAAAACCCCCAGTTACTTGAAGGTGGTTCATCCGGCTCGATCCTAAAACGTCTTAAGTCTATTTCTGTGCAAAGTTGTATACACCTTTTTTCGTCGGATCTTTTCAAGTCCAACAAAAAAGGACGTAAACGCCTACATTATTAAGGAGCATTAAGCTTTTCGGAATTAGGTTTATCTTAAGTTTAGTTATTCAAAGACGAAGTGGTAAATATTGTCTGTAGAGGTAAAAGAAGTCGGTAAAATATTTGCATTTAGCGGAACGAATGCTTTAAATAATTACTAGGGTTAGGAGTGTTTTTGTGCTATTTTAAAGGCAGCTGTAAAATTTCGCTGTCGTTATCAGGGGCCTTACCATGGCGTCTTAATGCGATTCAGTTTAGGTTCGCTCGCTGTCAGATTCATACTAAAAGTGGCAGCTAAAACTTGAACTGAGTCGGAATTAGGACGTCATGGTAAGACCCCAGGTCTATATCTAGGTATACCAACCTAAATACTTTTTTTTACGTTATGAATTAAATCGAATTGGCTAAGTAAAGTTTTTGGAAGAGGTGCAAATTATATTTTTATTCGACAGTCCACGTCTTAATAACCGAGGACCTGCAGCTCTTTTATTTTTATTCCCTCTTGTTACTTAGAAATATTTTTTTAAGTGGTCGATTTGACATTTGTGAAATTTAATGGATGACCAGCTACGCGTGCCTAGAACTAGCTTGTAATAAAAAAAAACTACGTCAACCGTACGTCAACTGTCACTTTTGACTGGAAAAACTACGTCAACCGTACGTCAACTGTCACTTTTGACTCAAAAAACTACGTCAACCGTACGTCTACTGTCACTTTTGACTCAAAAGTGACAGTAGTACCACTTAAAAAAATATTTCTAACTAACAAGAGGGAATAAAAATAAAAGAGCTGCAGTTCCTCGATTATTAAGACGTGGACTGTCGAATGAAAATATAATTTGCACCTCTTCCAAAAACTTTACTTAGCCAATTGAACATGAAACATCTATCTACTGTATAATATCCAAGAAAATGTCGCAAATTTCACCAAAAGACGCCGTTTTATTTTCACAGAAGCAATAACCGTGAAATTTTTATTAAAACCCGCACTCAACACGCAATACCTTGGTCGTATCGTTAATAAATAGCGAGTAGGGCAGCAAGCCAAGCCTTTACGAGCGCCCCCTGTGGTCAGAAATATGAAACCTATCAAATGGTACACAGACGTTTTATGAAATGACCGAATTTGTTTATGTACCGCAACGCGTTCACGTACGTTTTGGATTTTGTGCGCTTACATAATTTATTTTTGGGAAGTTGTAAAATAGGAGCGATGTTTTATGTTGGATGGGGTTTTTGAAAAATGGGGTTATGCGGGTTTAGCTTTGGGAAGTTGTTGTTAATGTAATACTGAATGTATGGGGGAGAGAAATGAGCATGGTTCGAAGATAGCTTGAGAAAAAGAGGTATTTGGTAAACTTAACTAAAACAATTTTATAATGGCTAAATCTGCCGTCATATGGAAAAAGGACGCATCTAACATTTTTGTTGAAATTGAGATAAGTATTAATGTGTCGTTACGCACAAAACTCAAAAATTGTTGGACTAATTTTATTTTATTGTTCATTGAAGTCCGAGGGTGGTTTTTCTGTTACAGAGGGCAAAGGTGTAACAGAAAAACATAATAACCCTTGTAACTACCACTTACACTCCGAAACCAAATGCATTCACTTTAAAATTCTTAAAAAATAGTCTTTCTTTATAAATTGGTAACAATTTCAATAATTAAAAAAAATATTTTTGAAATGAAAACTTCTTTAGTGGCGCTGAACACTTTTTGGGATGGGTAAAAATGTTAAACTCGCGTCAGGCGTAAGACGGAGGGGGAGTTAAAGTACCAGGATAGCAGAATCCTCTAAGAGCTTATTTTGAAATACGAATGAAGCTAGAGTCGCGATCGATATTTGAAGTGTACCTACGTTGATTTCTTCGCGTATGTGCGTTTGGCCTAGTGGTATAAAGCAGTGGAATAACAGTGCGTTCTCTCAAGTGACCGCAATTCGAATCTCGTGTAAAAAAGTTCTTTTTTTCATTTGTAATTTTTTCTTTTTGCGCGAGTGTGCGTGTGTGTAGTTTTCACTTCATATTCATATTCATATTCATATTCATATTCATATTCAACCCTTCTTCTTCTGCGGAGTTAACAATGAAAATAGAAATACCCATTTCAACTAATGCAAACGGTGCATTTAATCAATCAATACCTATCAATGCAACCGAGCTATAGAATTTATCAATTGGTTGAAAACAAAAGGTAGCCATTAGTGCCGCGGGCGACCACACGGCGCTAGTGTGCGCTGTGGGTGACCGCCATAGGGAAAATAACCTAATAGAGTGGTTGTCATATAATTCATACATACATATACACATACACATACGTACCGTCACGCCTCTTTCCCACAGGTAGGCAGAGACTACTTTGTTCCACTTGCTACGATCCTGAAATACCTCTTTCGCTTCATCCACATTCATCAATCTGTTCATACATGCTCGTCGGTTTCGGGTACTCTTGGCCTTACTAATGTTATAAATGCGAAAGTTTGTGAGGATGTGAATGAGTGTGTATAGATCAAATTTGGAACGGAGATAGCTGGTGCCTTAGAGTATAATATAGGCTACTTTTTATCCCGGAAAATTGCAGTTCCCGCGGGATAGCGATGGACATGTCTAAGATCGTAGCTGCCTAGAGTAGCAATGTAAACAATTATTGCAGTTCTTGAAGTCTAATTCTATGCGAACAAAGTCGCAGGCAGAAGCTAGTATGAAATCAAAATTCAGAATTCTAATAACATAAATGCGATTGTTCCATGTAGAAGATAAAGGAAAAAATCACGAAAGCTTTGCGTCAGTATAGTATAAGTCGGAAAAGACTGATGTGTTGCCACAATTACAAACACCTTGTTGCCACTCTAATTAATTTCCTCTATTGTACCGCGGGTGACCGCTTAGAACTGTGTGCTCTGTGGGTGACCGCTAGCGCAGCGGGGTTCGAGTCCGAGTAAGAACCATTGTGTGTTAGTCATGTAATTTAAAAAGGCAATTAGATTTATTTCATAATGGATAGCGTAGAAAACGGTGGAGTGTGTAAGGAAAATCGAAAAAGTACTTAGTTAAAAGTATCTTGTATTTGTTATTTGTTGACATTTTTAATTGGGATTTTTAGAAATATACTTTTTTCTACGACATACATACCGTCACGCCTCTTTCCCATTGGGGTGGGCTGAGACTACTTTCCCACTTGCTGCGATCCTGACACACCTTCGCTTCCTCCACATTCATCAGTCTCTTTATACGCGCTCGTCGACCTGACCATGACGTCATTGACGTCGTAATTAAAAAAAATCTTTACTAACTAATTATGTAAATAAAAAAAAAGCCGTGGTAGCCTACTGGTTTGATCTGTGGCCTCTCAAGCAGAGGGTCGTGGGTTCGAATCCCGGGCTCGCACCTCTGACTTTTTCGGAATTTATGTGCGATATCTCATTTGAAATTTACCATGAGCTTTTCGGTGAAGGAAAAACATCGTGAGGAAACCTGCACACAACTGCGAAGCAATTCAATGGTGTGTGTGAAGTTCCCAATCCGCGCTGGGCCCGCGTGGGAACTATAGCCCAAGCCCTCTCATTCTGAGAGGAGGCCTGTGCCCAGCAGTGGGACGTATATAGGCTGGAGATGATGATGAACTAATTATGTAAGTATTGAATCCGTAAATCACGTCTTTATCCCTTACTGGTGACAGGGTAGACAGAACCCAAAGTTATAGAGCGTTTATGAATAAGGGGGATTTTGTTTCTTTATTCCCAGACGTAGGCTTATGTCTACCTAACTCGCTCGCAATCGCTTATCCTAACATAAGCATGAATCAATATTGTGATTTACTTTCGAAGGCAAGTTTTGATAACGGAACTACCTTAGTAATTATGATAGGAAATAGCTACAGTGTAGATAAGTCTGGTGTTGACAAATTAATGTCAACAATAAATATTATTGAGGCATCTGGCGTACGTAAAATCATACTATGTGCGCTACCATATACTCAAAATATGCCAAACCACTATAACAACAGAATAGCATACCTAAATTCCTTGATGTACAACGCCATATGTTTCAATGAAAAGATACATTTCTTTGACATAAATAAGTTTATTAAGCGCTTCACGCTAACCTCGGAAAGGGTATTTCTGTTGAGGAAGTATTTTTTGACTCTGGTTGATCTATTGGCGTTTAACATAGAACCAAATTCATGTCGTAGCACAATGGATAGGCCTCAGCATGCTCATAGTGGTTCTAGACCCTTGCCACATTTAAACTAAATTCTGGGACAGCGGAAAAAACTCTGAATATCAACATTGTTCACCAGAATATTCAGGGTTTTTCCAGCAAAGAGTTAGAAGTAGGTCTATTTTTGGATAATCAAAATGTTCAAGTTATGTGTATTACTGAACATTGGCTCAAACCAGAACAGTTAATTTTTGATTTTGTTAATTTTAAGTTAGTCAGTTTTTTTGCTAGAAAATTTGCCATTCATGGTGGTTCTCTTATAATTGTTAAAAATTCCATAAAATCTAAAGAGCGGAAAGATATTGTTAGGTTGTCCTTAGAACGGATTATAGAAGTTGCTTGTGTAGAATTAGATACCTATATAATAATATGTGTTTATAGACCGCCATCTGCTGATTTTCATACATTTGAATTCTTAATGGAAAATGTTCTGAAATTGGCATGTACAGGCAAAAAACATGTCATAGTTTGCGGAGATTTCAATGTTAATTTGCTTGAATCGAGTAGTAACACTATAAAGTTGTTAAGTTTGTTTGGATCTTTTAACTTGGTTAACTTGTTCCTTGAGCCTACCCGGGTGGGAGTGAGTAGTTCAACTTGTTTGGATAATATTTTTTGTGATTGTGTATGCTTGGATAAGGAAATATTTGAGTGTTTTAATTCAGATCATAGAGGTGTAAGGGCTTGTTTCTTAAGCGTTAATCAAGAAACAACACAAACTATAACATACAGACCAATAACTGGTTGTCGTTTGGAATTATTTAAAAATGATATCGAGAATGATCTTTGTCTGTTACCTTGTGCTCATAATGATTTAAATAGTATGTATAAGGATTTATTTGCCGTAATTATGGATAAGTTTGATATTCATTTCAAGATGAGAACTATTTCTGGGTCGAAAACCACAACAAAGTTCAGTGAGTGGGCTACTGTAGGCATTCATAGAAGTAGAATTAGGCTTTATGAACTTTATGGCGAGAAGGAGGTGAACAAGAATGCTGGTTTTCTGGACTATGTCAGGAATTATTCAAAAATCTTCAAGAAAGTTTGTTTGGCTGCAAAGGCTAATTATATTAGTTCCAAACTCAAAGCATCTGACAATAAAGTGAAAACTGTATGGAATATTATAAATAGGGAAACTGGAAAATCTAAGCCTCGCAATTGTCAAGTCAACATTGTCACAGGAAATAATAGGATTTTGTCAAATCGCGATGTTGCCTCGGCATTCGAGGATTATTTTTCTAACATTGCAAGTAATACAACGAAAAGTCTTCAATCATCTGCGACCGAAGCCTATTCCATACTTTGTGATAATGTTGGTAAATGTGATGTAAACTTTGAATTTAGTCAAGTAGATGCACTTGCAATTATTGGGGCATTTGGATCACTCGATTTAAAGAAAACGGAGGACTTATGGGGAGTCTCAGTTAAAGTTGTTCATTCTATTATAGACTCAATTGCACCCTATCTAGCCATAATTTACAATACCTGCATATCGCAAGGTGTCTTTCCAGATCTAATGAAACTTAGTAAAGTCATACCACTTTTTAAGTCGGGTGATTTAAGTGACATTGAGAATTTTCGACCTATATCTATACTACCAGTGTTGAGTAAAGTTTTCGAAAAATTGATGCTGAAGGATTTGCTAGGACATTTTAATAGAAATAAACTGCTTGTCAGCAATCAGTTCGGTTTTACAAAGGGGTGCTCCACAACTGATGCCGCATCTGTACTCATTAAACATATTTATGATATTTGGGAGGATTCTTGTGATGCAATCGGGATATTTTGTGACCTTTCTAAGGCGTTTGATTGTGTGGATCACGGGACGCTACTTTTGAAATTGAAACACTATGGTTTGTCTGAGAATGCCTTAAGTCTTATGTCTTCATATCTCAGCAATAGAACACAGACAGTTGTAGTGAATGGAACCCAGTCTGCTGGAGCTATGGTTAAGTTGGGAGTTCCTCAGGGCTCTATCTTGGGTCCATTTTTATTTTTGGTTTATATAAATGACTTGCCGTCTATAGTGGATAAACTTTGTGGTATTGTATTGTTTGCTGACGATACATCATTGATTTTTAAGGTTGATCGAAAAGCAACCGATTATAATGAAATTAATGACGCACTAGTTAAAGTACTTAATTGGTTTACTATTAATAATCTGTTATTGAATGCTAAAAAAACTAAATGTGTTAAATTTGCTTTGCCTAATGTTAGATCATTGAATTCTACTCTATTACTTAATGGTGAATGCTTAGAGATGGTGGATAGGGCACTATTCCTAGGTATAACATTGGACAAAAGTCTGCAATGGAGTCCCCATTTAGCAGTACTTGCAAGTAAATTAAGTTCAGCGGCTTATGCTGTTAGGAAAATTAGACAATTGACCAATGTTGATACAGCTCGCTTAGTTTATCATAGTTATTTTCACAGTGTGATGTCATAGCTGGGACAATAAGCGACTATTTTTCCCGAAACCTTGCACTTTTGTCTCGGAAGACGCCACTTGGCTCGATTGTTCCTTAGGTCATTCTGAGCAGATTTAGCCCTGGAGGCCTAAAGTTACCCCCTGCTGGTAGCCAGGGGAGGGGGGGGAAGTTTGCATCTCCCGCGTTGCAGTTGGACCTTGTTTACTGTCCACTTATAGCTACTAGGGCAAGTTTGGTATCATTTTCGTATAATTTAAGGATGGGGAATCCTTTTCTGGAACAAAATTTTTACCTTACCATAGAAAAAAAACAATAAATTGAAAAAAGAAAAAAAAAACTCAAAAAAAATTTTTCGAAATTGTTTTCTTACAGGCATACTACGGCGATTTTTGGTAATTAAAAAATATGACGTTATAGTCTATTTAATTTTAAATCTTAAAAGTATTACTTGAATAACCACTTCGCAATAAAAAGTTTGTCAAAAAAAAAACGTTTATTCGGCAACTTTGGCTTTACCTGTTTGGAGCCCAGTTACTGTCCACTAATAGCTACTAGGGCAAGTTTGGTATCGTTTTCGTGTAATTTAAGGATGGAAAATCCATTTTTGGTACAATTTTTTTACCTTACCATAGAAAAAAAACAAGAAATTCGCAAAAAAACAAAATCACAAAAAAAAATATTTAGAAATTGTTATCTTACATGCATATTAAACCGAATTTCAGTAATTAAAAAATATGATGATATAGCCTATTTAATCTTAAATCTAAAAAATATTACTTAAATAACAATTTTTGAAGAAAAAGTATGTCAAAAAAAATAAAAACGGGTGTTTGGCAATCCTAGTTTCACCTGCTTGGAGCCCGGTTACTGTCCACTTATAGCTACTAGGGCAAGTTTGGTATCGTTTTCGTGTAATTTAAGGATGGGAAATCCATTTTTGGTACAATTTTTTTACCTTACCATAGAAAAAAAACAAGAAATTCGCAAAAAAACAAAATCACAAAAAAATATATTTAGAAATTGTTATCTTACATGCATAATAAACCGAATTTCAGTAATTAAAAAATATGATGATATAGCCTATTTAATCTTAAATCTAAAAAATATTACTTAAATAACAATTTTTGAAGAAAAAGTATGTCAAAAAAAATAAAAACGGGTGTTTGGCAATCCTAGTTTCACCTGCTTGGAGCCCGGTTACTGTCCACTTATAGCTACTAGGGCAAATTTGGTATCATTCTCGTGTAATATTAGGATGGGGAATCCATTTCTGGAACAAACTTTTTACCTTACCATAGAAAAAAAACAAGAAATTGGTAAAAAAAATAAAATAACAAAAAACAATATTTAGAAATTGTTCTCTTACACGCATATTACACCGATTTTTAGTAATTAAAAATTATGATGATATAGCCTATTTAATCTTGAATCTAAAAAGTATTACTTAAATGACCATTTCTGAAGAAAAAGTATGTCAAAAAAATTAACGGTTGTTTGGCAATCCTAATTTCACCTGTTTGGAGCCCGGTTATTGTCCACTTATAGCTACTAGGGCAAGTTTGGTATCATCGTCGTGTAATTTTAGGATGGGGAATCCATTTCTGGAACAAATTTTTTACCTTACCATAGAAAAAAAACATGAAATAGCAAAAAAATATGAAAATCGCAAAAAAAAATTAAAAAATCGGTCTCTTATAGACATACTACAGCGATTTTTGGTAATTCAAAAATATGATGTTATAGCCTATTTAATTCTAAATCTAAAAAGTATTACTTGAATGACCACTTCTAATTTATAAGTTTGCCAAAAAAAAAAAAAACTTTTATTTGGCATACCTGATTTCACCTGTTTGTTCGTGCTTTAAAATGGGGTGCTCAAGTTCTTACCGAACAAGTTTTTTCTAAAAACATGAAGTATTAGACTCCCACGATAGTCAGGAAAAAAAGTACGGGGGGGCACTATAACTAAAAATTTGAAAGCTGCATTAAAATTGTTCTTATTGCACTGAACTCTTACGATCTGTACATTTTAACTGTCTTTTGATACAGTTGCGCCTTCTATTTGCACATGTTAATTTGCATTTTATCATCATATCAGCCGTAGGACATCCACTATTGGACAAGCCACCCCCAATGACCTCCAGTTGCCTCGGTTGGTAGCGGCTTGCATCCACCGTGAAACCGCGACTTTAACCAGGTCATCCGTTCATCTCGTTGGTGGTCGTCGTAAGCTGCGCTTGTCGATCTGCGGTCTCCAATCGAGAACCTCTCGGCCCCAATGACCATCTATTCTCCGTGCTATATGGCTTGCCCATTACCACTTCAACGAGATAATTCGCTTGGCTATGTCGGTGACCGCTGTTCTTCTACGTATCTCCTCATTTTTGATTCAATCCTGTAGAGAAACCCCAAGCATAGCACTCCATAGCTCGCTGAAAAACTCTGAGCCTATTTATAAGGCCTATAGTGAAGCACCGGAAGCACCATATCTCGGATCTATAAGTAATCACTGGCAACACACATTGGTTAATGACTTTCGTCTTAAGGAACTAAGGAATTTATCAAAAGACATTGCGGATGCGGAGTTTCCTAAACGCTGCCCATTCAAATTGGATTCGACGATTGATATCTTTCTCGAAGACGGTATCGTGGTCCACACCGGTTTTCACATTTGATTTTCTGTGTACCATGCACATTTAGAAGGGTATGGCAGGTCTTGATGGGACTGTAAGATTTGATCTCATACATGTCCTCTTTGGTATACAGCTCGAAGAAAATGTTGCTTTGGAACGTCTTGAGGTGGTGGCAAGCTTTCGATACTTCTGTATTTTAAGATTCACAATTAAATAGGCTATAACATCATATTTTTAATTTCCAAAAATCACTGTAGTATGCCTGCAAGAGACCAATTCCGAAAATGGTTTTTGTGAATTTTTTTTGACAAATTCTTGATTGTGTTTCTATGGTAAAGTGAAAAGTTTGCTCCAGAAATGGATTCCCCATCCTAAAATTACACGAAAACGATACCAACTTGCTCTAGTAGCTAAGTATAAGTGGAAAGTAATCGGGCTCCAAACAGGTGAAACCAGGTATGCCAAACAACCGTTTTTTTTTGACATACTTTTTCTTCAGAAATGGTCATTTAAGTAATACTTTTTGGATTCAAGATTAAATAGGCTATATCATCATAATTTTTAATTACTAAAAATCGGTGTAATATGCGTGTAAGAGAACCATTTCTAAATATTGTTTTTTGTGATTTTATTTTTTTTACCAATTTCTTGTTTTTTTTCTATGGTAAGGTAAAAAGTTTGTTCCAGAAATGGATTCCCCATCCTAATATTACACGAGAATGATACCAAATTTGCCCTAGTAGCTATAAGTGGACAGTAACCGGGCTCCAAGCAGGTGAAACTAGGATTGCCAAACACCCGTTTTTATTTTTTTTGACATACTTTTTCTTCAGAAATTGTTATTTAAGTAATACTTTTTAGATTTAAAATTAAATAGTGTAGCCGGTCTAGGTGGTAGTTGGGGTGTGCGGGTGCGCTGGCAGGACACGGTGAGAGTGACAAGGCAGTCGAACAGCGTGAAGGCGTTTATTGCGAGACAGACACGGATAATACAGACAATAACAATACGTAAAAGCAAACACTAAACTGAGTAGGCAGGTCCGTGCACAGTCCAGAGGAGGGCGTGTGACGTACGCTAACTACTTTCCTAAGCTAACGTGAGTAAACAGGTCCGTGCACAATCCAGAAGAGGATGTATGTCGTACGCAGAGTACTCTCCTAACTAAGCTCAATTTTACAAAATGCTTTAACAGTCTTTATTGTTTTCTAAGTTATCACCTCGTTACTTAGTTTGAACCTACTGTCAGCGCCATCTGGTGGCGCTTGCGAGTACTAACATTTATTATATTTTATCTTGTAGGTCGATACAAAATGAAAGGTGTAGATTACAACGGAAAGTTGTTAAAATGGATTACAGTGATACTAATGAACGTAAAACATTCACATAATAGCTTTTACGTTAACTAAATAGAACAATATCATGATATTTGTTTGCATCTAAACAGAAAACTAACGCCATCTGTGGCGCTTGACTGAACTAAATTTGGATGTTAACAAAAGTTATACATTTCGAAGGTAGGTAATGGAAATAGGTTGCAGTAGTCTTAAACATCTTTGAACACATTAATACTATTTTCTACGTTAGCTAAATAACATGATACGTTGGTGTTTTGTTTTAAAATAGTGCGGAACTAACGCCATCTAGTTCTTACAGAGTGAAGCTACTTTAATGCAATTTCATTGACACTAATGGTTTGAATAGGTTTAAAGATAACAAATATAACTTGTTACACTTTAATAAATATGGAATGTATGAAATAGTATCGTTGCGGGCACTAAATAGGACATATCGATATTTTGTCCAGCTTCATGAGTACCACTAGCGCCATCTATGGAGCCGTGGTGGACATAATCAATACGGAATAACAACAACGACGCGAGTTCAATAAATATGAATGTTACATCCTCCCCCTCTGGAACCGAAAGCGTCCCGATGAGGTTACAGAACAGTAAGTCAGGAGTTGTAATCATGAAACGAAAGTTTATAAAAGGTTAACAAACAGTTAACAACACAATTAATAAAAATACTGCTAAGAATCAACAAAACAGTTAACAGAATATAAAAACTATTTCTTACTCTACGCGAGGTGGAATCTTCTTACGGGGTCGCCCGCGTTGTCGGGTAACAACTGGGGCTCTTCTTCACCCTCCCCCTGGACGAGAGCTGCTCCGAGAGCGTAGCCGCTGGCATCGGTTTTGAGCGTATAGGGCTTAATCTCGTCTGCCTGTCGGAGGACAGGGCTGAACTGGAACACTTCCTTGTTCTTATCCCACATCTTCACCGGTTGTTCCTTCCGGTCTTCTTCCAAGAGATTGGAGTTGACTGCATCAATAGCCAAAGAGCTGAGGTCGATATTCTCTGGATCAGGGAACAAGGCTCGCGAGCGCGGTGAAAGCTCTGCTTCTGCCATCTGAAGGCTCTGCTCAGCGTCCCTCATCATGAAATCAAAAGCCGGTGCGTAGTCAAATAGTCTTGCTCTCGTACGTTTCGATGGAGGCGAATCAACCTGTATTGGTATGAGTTTGTAGCTGTTAGTAGGCGCCTCAGTAAACGGATCTAGATCATCAAAGGGCAGGGCCCGTTGCATTGGAGAGCTTGTTTTCAATGGCGGGATCGGTTTAGGCTTTCCGTTTTCAGCAGAATCTAATTCCGTTAAGGCTGCTTCTACATGTGCCATCGAGACTCCGTCGGCATCTTCTTCCCGAAGATCGTAAACCTGAGAAGGTTGGTCTTCAAAGTACCACGTCAACTGCGGCAAATTCAAGACCATCTTGGCATCTTGAATGAATCCGACACCTAGTAGTGTTCGGTTTTCGTTGGCATGAGGCAAGACGATGAAAGTAGTGGGAATTGTCCGTCCACATATTTTAACTAAAACTTTGACCGTTAATATGTCTTGCTTCTTCTTAATCCCATCAGCCAAAGTAAGCTGCACATTCCTGCTGTTGAACTTATACCCGCGGCTCAGTAGGCATTGATATAAGCCGTATGATGCGACACTAGATTTTGCGCAGGAATCGACGTATGCTGTGCCCGCGATGTCATCTATACCGATTCCCACAATCGGCCGAGGACGAGCGTCAGTCGTGACGTTGACGGCGCAAAAGCTGAGAGTGTCGGTACTGGATCGTCTATTGTTGGAACACGTAGGACAACGACTTCGTACCACGCCGGGGGCACCGCAACCGTAACAGCTGAAGGATGGTTGCGACGGTGAAGGCGCCTGTGTAGCGGCCGGAACTTGTTCATTCTTCACCGGTTGTTGTAGAGTACTGAGTGTATTCTGGGATTTCTCCCGACGTCTGCACACATCACTTGTGTGCCCAAACAGACGGCAGTGGAGGCATCTCGGTTTATCTGCCTTCTTTTCTTTAATTGTTTGAGGAGCGTCGCCATTGTCGACAAAGAGCTGCTCGGCACTTAACGCGGCTGATAAAAGAGTGTCGAACGAAGTCACAGACTCTCGTGGCACCTTCTCTTTAATGCGCTGGTGTAGCTGACCGTACACCATGTCCAATTGGTGAGACTCGGCGATGGCTGGCGGGGGTAGCTGCGCCAGCAAGTCGCGTTTCAATGCAACAAAGGTTTCCGTGAGCATGTCCCTAGGTTGCTGTCCACTTATTATTTCTTGAAACAGAATATGTGCTGGGCGCTTCGGGGCGAAAGCTCGTCGTACGCGCCGCTCGAAGTCTTCCCACGTAACGACAACATCCTTGATGCCGTTCCACCATATCGCCGCGTCGTCCCTCAGTATCAATGGCAGACTATGGAGGGCATCGGCTTCTGTTATTCTTTCTACGTTCCTGAAAACCGAAGCGGAGGTGATGAATGCTTCGACTTGAGCGCGATCTCGTGTTCCGTCGTACGAGAATGCAGCAGTCGCGAATGTCGCTCGACGTTCTTCAGATCGAGGTGCAGCGTTTGCACCTATGAATTGGAGAAGTTGTTGAAACTGCATATCCGTCATGTTAATCGACATTGCTTCCGTCTTCAGTCGTGCTGCCTTTGAACGCGTGACAATCGGCTCCCTCTCCCTCTTCACCGCGGCGTCCAAATCCAAGGCCCGAACGTTGTGCGCCAGTGTAGCCGGTCTAGGTGGTAGTTGGGGTGTGCGGGTGCGCTGGCAGGACACGGTGAGAGTGACAAGGCAGTCGAACAGCGTGAAGGCGTTTATTGCGAGACAGACACGGATAATACAGACAATAACAATACGTAAAAGCAAACACTAAACTGAGTAGGCAGGTCCGTGCACAGTCCAGAGGAGGGCGTGTGACGTACGCTAACTACTTTCCTAAGCTAACGTGAGTAAACAGGTCCGTGCACAATCCAGAAGAGGATGTATGTCGTACGCAGAGTACTCTCCTAACTAAGCTCAATTTTACAAAATGCTTTAACAGTCTTTATTGTTTTCTAAGTTATCACCTCGTTACTTAGTTTGAACCTACTGTCAGCGCCATCTGGTGGCGCTTGCGAGTACTAACATTTATTATATTTTATCTTGTAGGTCGATACAAAATGAAAGGTGTAGATTACAACGGAAAGTTGTTAAAATGGATTACAGTGATACTAATGAACGTAAAACATTCACATAATAGCTTTTACGTTAACTAAATAGAACAATATCATGATATTTGTTTGCATCTAAACAGAAAACTAACGCCATCTGTGGCGCTTGACTGAACTAAATTTGGATGTTAACAAAAGTTATACATTTCGAAGGTAGGTAATGGAAATAGGTTGCAGTAGTCTTAAACATCTTTGAACACATTAATACTATTTTCTACGTTAGCTAAATAACATGATACGTTGGTGTTTTGTTTTAAAATAGTGCGGAACTAACGCCATCTAGTTCTTACAGAGTGAAGCTACTTTAATGCAATTTCATTGACACTAATGGTTTGAATAGGTTTAAAGATAACAAATATAACTTACACTTTAATAAATATGGAATGTATGAAATAGTATCGTTGCGGGCACTAAATAGGACATATCGATATTTTGTCCAGCTTCATGAGTACCACTAGCGCCATCTATGGAGCCGTGGTGGACATAATCAATACGGAATAACAACAACGACGCGAGTTCAATAAATATGAATGTTACAATAGGCTATATCATCATATTTTTTAATTACTGAAATTCGGTTTAATATGCATGTAAGATAACAATTTCAATTTTTTTTTTGTGATTATATTTTTTTGCGAATCCCTTGTTTTTTTTCTATGGTAAGGTAAAAAAATTGTACCAAAAATGGATTTCCCATCCTTAAATTACACGAAAACGATACCAAACTTGCCCTAGTAGCTATTAGTGGACAGTAACTGGGCTCCAAACAGGTAAAGCCAAAGTTGCCGAATAAACGTTTTTTTTTTGACAAACTTTTTATTGAGAAGTGGTTATTCAAGTAATACTTTTAAGATTTAAGATTAAATAGACTATAACGTCATATTTTTTAATTACCAAAAATCACCGTAGTATGCCTGTAAGAAAACAATTTCGAAATATTTTTTTTGAGTTTTTTTTTTCTTTTTTCAATTTATTGTTTTTTTTCTATGGTAAGGTAAAAATTTTGTTCCAGAAAAGGATTCCCCATCCTTAAATTATACGAAAATGATACCAAACTTGCCCTAGTAGCTATAAGTGGACAGTAAACAAAGTCCAACTGCAACGCGGGAGATGCAAACTTCCCCCCCCTCCCCTGGCTACCAGCAGGGGGTAACTTTAGGCCTCCAGGGCTAAATCTGCTCAGAATGACCTAAGGAACAATCGAGCCAAGTGGCGTCTTCCGAGACAAAAGTGCAAGGTTTTATCGCTTATTGCCCCAGCTATCATACGGTATTCTGGTTTGGGGCAATGCAGCTGACATATTGACCATATTTGTGCTACAAAAGAGAGCTATTCGTTCCATATATAACTTGAGTTCCCGTGATTCCTTACGTGAACTTTTCAAAGAAATTAACATTTTGACCGTAGCCTCCCAATATATCTATGAAAATATTATGTATGTCTTTAAAAATCCAAACTTATTTACTAAGAATTCTGACATCCATAATTTTAATACTAGACATAAAAATAAAATTGCCATTGCAAAGTTTCGCGTTCGTAAAGTACGAAAATCATTCTTAGGTCAATGTATACGTTTTTATAATAAGTTACCTGATGAAGCTTTAAATTTACCCTTGCCAGTGTTTAAAAATTACTTGAAAAAGTCTCTGATGTCGAAAGCTTATTATAGGACAGAGGACTATTTAACAGACAAACATGCATGGTCTAAACCTGAACCCAAATAACTTAGTCATTAATATAACTTAGACATTAATTCATGTTGACATTGTATCGTACGATTGTGATTGACGTAATATTGTGATTTTTCTTAAGCCTGTCTGGCTGTTGAGTTTCTTTCGGCGTCTCTTCTCAACAGTGTCTCCTTTTACGAAACGCCGGTAGACTCATGACGTGTAAAAGTGCCTGTACGGCCTACTTACTGAATAAAGTTCATTTATTTCATTTATTTCATTTATCGCCATCGCGTTCATTTTGACAGTTCTTGTATGAATGTGACAGCTAGCTGATTCTGATGCCAATTGTCAGCCCATACATGAACTGTCGAAATGAACGCGATGGCGATTGCGAGCGAGTTAGACAATAAGCCCCTTATTCATAAACGCACTATAGGCCTCTGCTAAGTTAGTAATCGTTTGTCCTTATCTGTGAAAGGTAAATGTCAAAGTGACAGATAAGGACAAACGATTACTAAGTTAACAGAGGCCTATAGTGCGTTTATGAATAAGGGGGTAAGCCTACAGCTTGGAAGAATTTTAATACAAGATGTATAAAATCGTAGGAGATGCCTAGTAACTATACAGAGTGTAGCGGCGGGATATATCTCCAGTTATACAGGATGTGGCGGTTTTTGGAGCCGACTGCGCGGAAGCTGGTTAAAGTTTAAAGTAAAATGGAGTGCTTATTTACAAAGCTCTTATAATGAAGGTATTTGAGGCGAGTTGTTCGGGTAATCTTAACAAATGGCTTCGATTCCGCGCTGCGACGTTAACGTTAACTGCCACGGTTTTTAATGGAGAATAACTTTTAATTATTATTTAATTGACTCACTGTGTTCTTCTATGTGTTAGAATTAGCGTATACGAAGTACTAAGTATTTTGTGTACATTTATTTATATATATAATACATTGACTAAACAAATATATATGGGGAGTGTGAATAAGTGCGTTGGGAGGGGAAGGCTCAGACGGACGTTCCGTGATCAAATTGGGGACGATTTGGAAAAAGGTCAGGTCAAGAGTACCTGAAACCAACGAGCATGTATGAAGAGATTGATGAATGTGGATGAAGCGAAAGAGGTATGTCAGGATCGTAGCAAGTGGAACAAAGTAGTCTCTGCCTACCCCTGTGGGAAAGAGGCGTGACGGTATGTATGTGTACATTGATTCAAGTAATAAAATAAAGGTGCGACCACACCGCCGCTTCAAAAACGGTGACGTTACGGAATCGCAACAAAATGTATGAAGAAACGGTGAGAAAACCTGACGTATACGACACGTCACTGCGTATATGCGGCGGTGTGGTCGCACCATAAAAGTCTATTTTGTTGACATTGTGTTTTTATATTCGCATTCTGTCAAAAAGTTGTTTTTTATAGGTCACAAACGAATTTTTAAAAATAACATTTCTATTAAAATAAACAGCCTCTCTCTTCTTGCTCCTGTCTCCCAAACAATATATTTTTAAATAGTTATAATGACTGGCATTGAGTTTAGCATTAAGTTGAAAATTTTCAGGATAAGAAGAAACTACTTGGGTAACTAGCAAGTTAAAATGTAGTAAGACTAGCTGTTGTTCGCGACTTCGTCCGCGCAAAATTAAATATTGCTAATGACACTCAAATAAATGTAGGTTTCTATTGGTAAAAGACTATCCAAAATCTGTTCAGTAGCTTCAGAGATTACCCCCTTAATCTCAACACAAACTCTACCTCTTTAATATTGGTATAGACAACGGGAATTTTCTAGAACATCTTCATAGGTACCTCTGACACCAAAACAAAGAAACCGGACAGCATACTAAATCATTCGAATTTTAAACGCATGCAACCTATTTCCAGCCATGATCTCCAATGTTTTCTTTTTTCCATAATGGCTGTTAGTTTTGGCCAGCATGTCGAAATAGAAAAAAATTGCGTACGTACGCAAATGTGATAAATGGTGGTTTAAGTGCTTTATTTTAGGTGTTGACTAAGTTGTTTTGTCTGTGGCGGCGCCAGCGGAACGGAGGTGTGGAAATCTAACTTATGCACTTTTGCTTCTCGGCCGTTGATAGAAATCTCTTCGCACGTTTGAAGTTAGTGGCTGGATTTATTAGGTTTACGCATTGTGTATACACGGGCGGGTTATAGTGTATTACAGTGTAAATTGTTTGTCTAAGTGAAACGTTGTTTGGCCGATTATCTTGGTTTCATTACTGTTATAATTTTGGATACTTACATAATCGTATTTCGTCGGGCTAGCTATTGTTGGTTTATTGATTAAATAAGATTGCCTACACGGTTTCCTCTGTTCCTCGCAGATAACCAACTGTAACCAGCAGCCAAGAAGGAAGAAATTTTCTTCCCAGATAGCTGGTTTTTTAACGGGAAAGATAGAAAATGGGTTTTATGAACGAGTTATACACTCTGATTTTCACTTAGATTGCGAAGAAACAAAACAAAAACATTGCAAAAAAAGAATTAATTAAAATTAAATGTGACATTGGAACAATTCGATATATATTGAATGGTTTTTCCTGGCAAATTGACTGTGTTAGGAGTCAGTGTTATTTCCTCTTCACTTGACGAAATTATTGAATATTAATCGTAAAACAGTAACAAATTGCAACATAAATCCTACTAAGAGAAAATAGGACACGTTCCCGCCTGAGTTCCCGCCAATTAACTTTTTTTTTCTTTTTTTTTTTAAACGTGATACTGCGGTAAGGTTCGAGAAGGCAGGATTTAATTTATATTTTAAAAAGTTTTATTTTTCATGTACTTATTTGTTTCAATAATAACTTGTCAAATTATTGTTGCCTAGTTTTGGGTACTAATTAAACAGTTTAATAGACCGCAAATTATAATAAAAAAAAAAAACTTAAAAAAATAAACAAAATTTATGCTGTCGTAAAGTTTTACTGATTGTTTGTGGCTGTTGGCACCAGATTGTCTTGGTCTTAGACGAAGATTTTACTTTATGCACAAGAGCATAAAATGCCATTTTATGCAGCCTACATCCAGCATAAAGTCGAACTTTTTGAGCATGATACGTGAAAAGACTATTTCTAAATTAAAACAAACATGTTCGCGGCTTAAGGGTGGCCTAAATTAATTCAAATTAATTATCCTACATTGATTTTACCAATGCCAGTTAAAGTAAGTTGATTATCGTGTCGTCGTTAAATCAGTTACCTGGGAAGAAAATTTCCTAAAATTTTCGGCAATTACATACTCGTGCATTTTGACCTCTTCAATGTATTATAGCAACAATACTATACCACACTAATAAAAAAAAAAGGCGGACAACAAGCGGCCTTATCGCTCAAAAGCGATTTCTAGCCGACAAAAATTTAAGACGGAAAACAAATTGAACTAGTAGGCGGCGGAAACATTTAACCAACCACAATAAAAAAAAAACTAAGCGCGGTGCACACTCGCAAACCACGCTATCGGATCACGTGACGTCATCACACTTCACGGGGTTACCAGCTGTTAAAAAAGTTTTTTTTCTGAAATTGTCTAAAGACCTATTTCCCCCGTTTGTTTGAGCGCCGGTTGCGCGGAGGTAAACAGCCGTCACGTCACTCATCTGTCGGCGTTTTTAACGGCACCGGAAATACGTGGACTGGATGTAGCTGCGTCCGCGCTACAGTGGGCTCAAGAATATTTTTGTTTTCATTTCATGTACATACAATAAAGCTTTTAGAATGCCACTTGGTTTGTCTTGCTGTCTCCCTCACTCGGCGCACAAGTATCAAATCCATAAGAGTGAATGAGATAGACAGACAGTGAGTGGAAACTATTTGATCCATATAGTATTTGTAACAATTTACTTAAAACAAGGTTTTTTTTAATTCTATTTATAGCCTTTTTATTCCGAATTCGCTACAATTTCAGTAAGTACAGGCTGTTGTTGTTGTTGTAGTTTTTTTTTTTTTTTTTTAATTAAATTGTCGCGTAATTCGGCGTGCCTCATGGCATGGCCCTCCGCCGTGTATTGGAGGGTTTGGGCTATATAGTTCCCACGCGCGCCCAGTGCGGATTGGGAACTTAACACACACCATTGAATTTCTTCGCAGATGTGTGCAGGTTTCCTCACGATGTTTTCCTTCACCGAAAAGCTCATGGCAAATTTCAAATGTAATTTTCGCATATAAATTCCGAAAAACTCAGAGGTGCGAGCCCGGGATTTGAACCCACGACGCTCTGCTTGAGAGGCCACAGGTCAAACCACTAGGCTACCACAGCTTTTTTTAAAACAAGGTTAGTGACATAAAAACAAAAGAAGAATTCCCATGTAATTAACTCGTTGTTCATCTTTCTCATCAACTCAAAGATTAACTGGTAGAGATCCCTTATAGGGAAAAGGTCGCCTTTTCGCATAATATATTTAATATTTTTTTGTGAATTGTGCTTTTTTCTTTATATTTGAACAATAAAGCATAAATATAAATTTCTAAACGACACTGAAAATTAGAATAGAAAAATCCACAAAGTAAAGCCTATGACCGGGAATCAAACCCTCATTCCGTGATGCGTGCTATACTTATCGCTTCACCACCCATAGCAGGTTATACTAATGAAGCATTTACTTACTTACTAACTTTAAACCTTTGATCTGTCAAAAAGCTTAAATGGGACAATCACTCCCGGCTAACGTAAAATATACAAAACTACATTAAAATTAAAACTTGAATTTGGCATTCCTCTCCCACTGTGGCACAGCCGCGCCAGTAATCACGCCGTGTTTATGAATCTGATTCGCGTTTTAATTCACCTCCCGATAAATGCACCTTTCATATTCGGCTGTTTGTATTACACAGATACCTACCACCCGACTTCCGATTCTATTTACGAACTGGCGATCGCAGAACTGTGGAATCGAACTGCGGTTGAATTTGGAACGTTTAATTTTTAAAGTTCCATATTCAAAAGGATCATCGGTCACTTAATGAGATGAGATGCCATTATTTATAACATACAAACTTTTTTGTTTTCTTGAGCGTAAAATGATACTGGCCACTAAAGTGCCATTTCATTTGTTTTATGATTAAATGTCGTTCTTTTTCTTTTATAAGATAAAAACATGCATTTGGACAGTGTAGACGTGGCATTCCGTTCGCAGCAGGCTGGCGAGCGTTGTCCACACTAGGGTTTTTCGTTGCTGTAACTTGAAACAGTTACGGTTACTGCTCGCTGATGAGCTCCCGGCTTTATTTGCTAATTATTTTATAAAAATGTTGATATAAACAATTTAACGTTTTTTTTTTTAATGCAAGTACTAAAAATGTTTTCTACAAAAATACTATTAGCACAATCATCGTGTAATAAACTCTTGTCATCAAAGAAAAAGTGGCTCTTAAATTACACACATAGGTAAGTGGTGCCATTTAGTGAAGCAATAAACATGGCCGCCGTGCCTGCGCCCGCGCACCCACACCTGCCCAACCCAACAAATTAGACGACACCATAGAGTAAACAACTAATAGAGGATTAAATAAGTAGTTTGGATCCCACTGAGAAACAATTATGTTGATTGGGGCTTATTTTGCACTATATCAGTACTATTCGTTTAGTATAAAATCATTGACTGTTTGTTTTCTGTTTATTCTATTTTTCTCAAATGTATTGTATCTCTTTTTTTTTAAGTATGTGTATCGAATGTGTGTAAAGAAATCTCTATCTTTCTCTCTCTCTTGGTCTGAGAACAAAGAAAAAACATAGGAATGTATCAGTCGTTTCTCTTCCAGCGCAGATGGTAGAAGCCTATCGACGGAGTGGGCGAAAATCATAGGAATCGTGTTATAGACAATGCGGCTAGCAACCCATCACTATTTTGATTCCTCTTTCTACGTATACGCCCACAATCATGCTAAACGTGGCCTTGTTACTCTAGACTCTACCCTGGATGTAAAGACGTGATTAATAATAATAGTATTTGTTGCTTTTGTTTCTTCGGGGCTGGTTCACATTAAAATTCACTTTTTGGTCACTTTATACTGATTTATTAATCAAAAACAAATTAATACTACGGAGCGCAGTCGCAGCGGCGCTAGCGGTTTGAAAGTCGGTGAGAGAGAGAGAGATAGAGAGATCAGTTCCGTCTGTCTCATTCGGAACATTTTCCCCCGCTTTCTTAATAGAAAAACTTAAGAGGTACTTAAACTAAAGAGATACTAAACGTGCTTATTACATTAACGTTCAGTCTCAGTATATACTTGTATACTTTTGTTTACACTTATGCACGCTCTCTATTAAATTACACATGCATAACTATGACATTATTTAAACATAAAACTATAGGTTACACCGTCTTACTGTCTGGCAATAAAACAAGTTTGTGTATAGGCCTTGTGTACTCGCCTGTAGCCGTTCTAATTAACGCTGATCTTACTAAATCATCAGTGGAGTTTTTGTTGACAGCTATCACTTTACCTAGTGGCCAGCAGGAGGGCGGAGTAGCTTCATCTTTTACAATGATCATGTCACCTATCTTTAAGTTAACTTTAATTTTTAACCATTTGTTTCTAGGTAACAATTCTGACAAATAGTTATTATAAAACTGTTTCCAAATTTTTTGTTTCATTTGGCTAACCCTCTGATACATGTTCAACCTGTTCTCATTCATATCTGACAAATTTGGCTCTGGCAGATCAGTAATTGCTGTTCCCAAAACAAAATGTGAAGGTGTAAGGTATTCCAAATCATTAGGCAAGTCTGTTAATGCACAAAGAGGTCTAGAGTTTAGGATTCCTTCCACCTGCACTAACAGTGTATACATAAGTTCATAGGTCAATTTTGCATTACAAAGCTGTCGTTTAAGTAAAGATTTAACTGATTTTATACCAGCCTCGTAAATTCCACCCATGTGGCTCGCTAGAGGAATAGTAAATTTCCATTGCATGCCATTCATGGCACAGAAGTTCACAATTTCAGAGTAAGAGGTTTCACTTTTGAAAATGTTATACAATTCAACTAATTCGTTATTAGCACCTTTAAAATTACTAGCATTATCCGAATACATACACTTAGGAACTCCTCTTCGAGCAAGGAGTCGTTTTAATGCACAAATAAAAGCTTGCGAAGTGAGTTCAGTTACAAGTTCAAGGTGTAAATTCTTAGTAGCTAAACACACAAACAAACATATGTATCCCTTTTGATACCTGCAGTTACGAGACATTGACGTTCTTAGATAAATAGCACCGCTAAAGTCAACTCCCACATGTGTAAAAGGACGATAGAGAGTCACTCTTGGGGCCGGCAGATCCGCCATTTGCTGTCCGCATGCCTGTGATCTAAATCTGATACACCGTGTACATCTATGTATCACCTTCTTTACTTCATTTCTACCGTTTATTGGCCAGTACTTAAATCGAATAGTAGCCAATGTGGTCTGTGTTCCAGTGTGTAACAGTCTTAAATGGTAGTGCTGGATTATAAGTGTGGTTATGTGATCCTTAGCTGGAAGTATAATAGGATGAGCATGATTATAAGGAATGTCTGAATGTCTCAAGCGTCCGCCTGCTCGAATAAGTCCATGACTGTCTATGAATACATTAAGTTTTCTCAATGGACTGGACCTAAAAGTAAACAAATCAGCATTTGTGTCAGATCTAGAAGTATGATTGTCAGACTGTAATTTTAACTGTTTCAATTCTTTAAATTCTCTAGGAAAGGCTTGTTCTTGAGCAACTTTAATGACAAAATTGCTTGCTAAATCTAGCTCATGAACTGACAAATGAGATACTAGGCGGTTTTGCCTGTTTTTGAAATTGTGTATGAATCTACGAACAAAAGCAATAATTCTTATTATCTTGCTGAAACTAGAATATTTCAAGAAAATTTCATAGAATGGGTTATTTTGATTGTTAGCTATTACATGAAGATTAGTTTTACAAGTAACTTCAGTCAACTCTGCTTCTGTGGGTATAGATGGCACGGTTAAAGGCCATTGAGTTCGCTCGTCAAGTAACCATGATGGTCCTTGCCACCAAAGGGTCAATGCTGGCAGCTTGTTAGGATGAACACCTCTTGTTAGGAAGTCTGCAGGGTTCTCCTTCGTGTTAATGTAATGCCAGGATTCACTCTTGGTCGTTTCTACAATTTCCATAAGCCTGTGTGAAACGTAAGGGTTAAGTTTTCTATTAAATGGTGTCTTAATCCAGTTGAGTACAATTAACGAATCTGTAAATAAAACTGTTTCATTTACATGTAATTTGTTAGTTGTGGCTTTAAAAAATCTATCCATGAGTTGTGCTAGCAGCAGTGCGCCACATAACTCAAGTCGGGGAATCGATTGTGTGCGTATAGGTGCAACTCTAGTCTTAGCCATGATTAAGTTACAAGTAGGTTTTCTGTTATGATAAACAGCATGTAGGTATAAGCAAGCTCCAAATGATTTTACAGAACTGTCACAAAAGCCTACCAGAGTGATAGTCGATGGAAGATCTGCAAAATAGCATCTAGGTATTTTTATTAGTCTTAAGTCGCCTAACTGTTCACAAAACTCAAACCAAGTGTGTTGAATCTGTGTAGGCAGTTCACTATCCCATGATAATTTAAGTTTCCAAATATCTTGCATAAGTATTTTAGCTAAAATTGTTGTGGGTGCAAGCACTCCTATGGGATCAAAAATTTGAGATATCTGCGACAATACATTTCTCTTTGTAGGTTTTACATCTTTAAATTCTGGTATGTGAATCTGAAATCTGTCACTAGATGGCATCCATTGTAAACCCAATGTTTTTACCGTATGTTCAGAAGTAAAATCGTATAAACTGTTGTTCTGATATGTGTCTGAATGCAGCATATTAATGTGATCTAGTATACTACGGTGGTTTGAAGACCATTTGTGTAATTCAAAATTCGCGGTTTTTAATAATTCAATGAGTTCAGTGCATAGTTCTTTAACCTGGTCTAAAGATTGTCCTCCAGACAGGAAATCGTCCATATAGGAATCAGCCTGAATGCAGTCTGCGGCAAGCGGGTATTTTTGTTTATTTACTTCCGCTAGATGGCGTAAAGTACGGCAAGCTAAATAGGGAGCGCATTTAGTCCCATATGTAACAGTCGAAAGCTGAATGCATTGCAATGGATCTGATTTCGAGTCTCTCCACAACACACGTTGAAGTGAACGATGATCTGGATTTATGAAAATGTTCCTGAACATTTTTACAATATCTGATGTAAACACATATTTATACAATCTGAATCTAATTATTATATCTAATAAATCATTATAAATATTTGGACCCTCAAGGAGTACATCATTTAATGAAATTCCTGTGCTGGTCTTAGCAGAACCATTGAACACAGTTCTGAGCTTAGTGCTCTGACTATCAGGTTTTAAAATCGCGTGATGAGGTAAAAAGTAAGACTTGCTAAGACATGTAGGTTGATTGAAATCTGTTATATACTCTGCATGTCCCAATTCAATAAACTCGTGTATGAATTTTCTATATTCATTGTGTAAATTTGGGTCCTTTTGGAACCTGTTTTCAAGCTGTAACAGACAACAATAAGCTATGTTAAATGAATCTCCTAACTCAGCGAGTCTATCTTGCACTATAGGTAAGTCAACCATGTAATGACCTGTTTCGGTCTGAATAGTAGTGTCTTCGAACAGTTGTTCACAATAAAGTTGTTCTTTAGAAAGAAACTTGTGGGGTTTGACTTCCTCTTGTTCCCAAAATCTACATAAAATGTCATCTGTTTGCTGTGCAGTAACAAATAAGCTAATTTGTGGTGATTTTATGTTTTTTATATTTGCTATATATGTGCCAGACACTATCCAGCCAAAGCGAGTCTCTATTAGCTGTGGCAAACTAGGTCCTAGTCTTATGTGGCCAGATTGTAGGATATCATAGAATATTTCCGCTCCTAAGAGTAGATCTATGTTGCCAGGGACAACAAATGTTGGATCCGCTAACATACGAGCCTGTGAAACTGGAAGGTTCCAAGCTTGCGTGTTAACAAATGAATGTGGCAATGGAACTGTTATGTTTTCCATTATTACAAATGTCAGACTAGCATGATAGTCATTAAATCTCGAGGTAATTTCAGTGGTTGCACTCACTTGGGTTTGTTTGTGTGTGTTGCCAATACCTTGTATATGGCATGTATTATATATAAACTTGTGCCGAAGCATTGTTGCTAGCTGATGTGTCATGATGTTGACTTCGCTGCCCGAGTCCAGCAGAGCGCGCGCTTTGTGCCAGCGGCCGTCTGCATCGCGGATGTTAACTATAGCTGTTGAAAGTAAAATTTGTGGTGCGTTAGTATTTATTAGCATGACTGTGGATGTCGAAGCTGTTTTAATATTGTTTGTAGGAATATTGGCTATCTGTTGACTATAAGCATGTTGATTAGGATTGGCTGTCTGTTGACTAGATGTATGTATGCTAGGTATGTTGTTTGTCTGTTGACTTGATGTGTGTGTGCTAGGTATGTTGATTGTTTGTTGACTGTATGTTTGTGCGCTAGGAATGTTGAGTGTCTGTTGACTGTATGTTTGTATGCTAGGAATATCGGGTGTCTGTTGACTGTATGTTTGTATGTCTGGAATATCTGGTGTCTGTTGACTGTATGAGCTACAATTATTGGGCATCTGTTTACTCACTGTGGAAGTACTGGGTGTATGTGATTGTTGGTTATGATTGTCTGCAACTGCAATATAATTTACTTTTCGCTGGGTATCCATATGTATGCTTGTGTGGTGCTTGCCACGACAAGTGAAGCAAGTTGTTTTTGTACAAATGTGCTTAGACTGATAAACCTGTAAACAGTTAAAACATAAACATTTTGCTTTTACAAATTCAATACGTTTTGGTACAGATAATTCTAGAAAGCACGGGCACTTATGCAGCCTGTGTTCTCCTTGACACATGATGCAGCTATTGCTACTATTAGAGTTAGGTACTGAAATTAAATGTGACGTTCTAGTTTGACTAGAACTAGGCTTATCTGATTGTCTTTCTGTCAACATTTCAAAGGCAGTCACTCGCAAGCTAAGAAATTCCCAGAGCTCCTTGTACTTTGGTATAGCTGTCTCTTTACGACTCATCTCCCAGGCTGCTCGGAGGGAATTATCCAGCTTTTGAGTTAGTATAAACACTAATAAGATATCCCATTCGTCGACGGGGAGTTTTAATGCTCGCAGGGAGTCCAAACCTTGTTGTAATGTGACTAAAAATTCTTTTAAATTAAATCTAGTTACAGTAGGATGATTTACAAATGATTTTATATGATGATTAACAATGATAGTTTTATTTTCATACCTTTGAATCAGTATTTCCCATGCCTTATTATAATTACTTTCTGATATAAGCAAGGAACTAATGAGACCTGCTGCCTCACCCTTCAATGACACTTTGAGGTACTGAAATTTATGCAACACTGGAATGTCCGCAGTATCTACAGCAGATTGAAAGATGTTCTTGAATACCGGCCAGTCCTTTATTGAACCATCGAACGTTGGTAATTGGAGCTGAGGTAGTTTCACTTTGGATTGAGTGATCTGGGTGGTCATCAGTGTGCTGTTGTGAGACGAGGGGAAAAGTATGCTTTCCATAGCCGCCTTTGTATGGTAGTACTTTTGCTCGTTTGCTTCCCGTTCCCGCTCGTGAGCCTGTTGTCTTTCCTCGCTAGTGTCGAGTTGTTCGATCTGGGTTTGCACATTGTCTATCTTGTCGAAAACTGATGATAAATCGTCGTAACGCACTTTGAGTTCGCGTATATTATCAGTTAATGTGTCGAAACTTGCAACGTAATTAGCAGTTCTGGTGAGTTTGCCTTTCAAAACACCTCTTTGCGTTATTAACGCCGCTAAATCCATGTTTAGTCAACTCGTTGAAAAGTCTTCGGAATGCAACTTTCACTTGTACTATTGTACTGTATAGTATTTTCCGCCCGTAAGGCTTCTGTGTGTTCGATATAAATTCGTAAATAAGTAGTATTTATTGTAATGTGAAAACGTAATGATCTTGCAAAAAATCAATTGTACAGAGCGTCGATCGAATACTTTTTTTTTTTTTTTTTTTTTTTTTTTAATGTCGTATAGACAATCTAGAATATAAGGCTAGTTGCACACTTGCTACTGCGCCTGCTCTCTCCACCCGCGTCGGCTTGCGCTGTTATATTGGCAGTATCGATAGGCGATTACCTCTCGCGCACTTGAAGTGAAGTCCCAGTTCCGTCGGTAGTCGATAAAATTTAAAATATGCGGTAGATGTGCGTTGAAAATAAAAAATGGTGTCCGATGCAAATGGAAATTGTCGATTTTCAAATTGTGAATTGGCGATGTTCTCACCCCCGTTGTTCGAAGGACCAATGTTGCTTTTGTTTCTTCGGGGCTGGTTCACATTAAAATTCACTTTTTGGTCACTTTATACTGATTTATTAATCAAAAACAAATTAATACTACGGAGCGCAGTCGCAGCGGCGCTAGCGGTTTGAAAGTCGGTGAGAGAGAGAGAGATAGAGAGATCAGTTCCGTCTGTCTCATTCGGAACAGTATTATACATACATAAATAATATTTACGTAGGTATGTAATAAAATTTCTAAACGGCACTGAAAATTAGAACACATAGAAAAATCCGAAATCGAACCCGGATCCTCATCATTCCGTGACGCGTGCTATACCCCTACACCACCCATAGCAGGTGAGTAAATCTTCGAATGTACCTTAATAAAAATGACTTGCGTGTTACAGTGTCATATAACCGCGTATTACCACTCTATGTAATTTAATCTTTGCGCGAACCACTTCAAAGACATCTCTCTCTAATACACAGTCTGTCTCTTACACACCTGTGCGATCACTTTACATAAAACACAGAGTTTTAACGACCACTCCTCATAATGTACTGTTTCTTTAGATATTTAAATTGATATTCTTTGAACTTTTGAGTGTTATTAACGTCGGCCGAGGTTTGTAGTTTCCTGTGTTTGAACGTTTGAAAACAATATTTTTTGTCGTTTCATAGAAATTTTAATGCGATTTATATTTTTATTATAGATTGTATTCTGGCGACTAGTTTTACTGTGTGTTCTAAATTTGTTTTAAAACATTTATTGCGTTTAATAACAGTTAAAAAACTAGAAATCAGAAACATTTCGCAAATATTTAAGCCGCCAAGGGAACTTTTACATGACTTTTTAATCTAGCAGCGCATTTTGAAAGATCATCATTGCCAAGAAGAACGCGCCGCAATAAACTTGTCAGAAAGTTTTTTTTTACAATAGGTAATTAGATTCTAATTTACTTACTATTAATAAATTTACGTAGGTATATAAATAATTTACAAAATTGATTTTGAATGACACTAATATATTGTATATTGGATCTATTAGATGTAAGTCTATGGCTTGCTGTGGGGGCTAGTCAAAAGACTTAAAGGTTTAGTTTAGATAATTTCTTAAGGAATTACCTACTACTATTATTGAGTCTTAAGTCTTCGATATTTGTTTAACAGCCTGTGATATCAATAGATACAATACAATACAAAGAACAAAGTAGACAAAAGGCGATCTTATCGCTTAATAGTGATCTCTTCCTAGAAAGTTCCTCTAGATAGTTTATATTTCCATTTAATTTTATTCCACGTAGAAAATTAACATAATATAACATAGTAGAAGGTTCATATATAACGATGCATAATAGAAATCTTAATACAATATATCACTACACTTTTCTTTATTTCTACTTATTATGCAAACATCTTGCAAACCTAAGCGCATTTCTTCGAGACAAAAGCTCAGTTTAGACTTGCAAGAAAAACCCAAGAATTTTCATTAAGTACATTGCTTGCCGGGATGCGAAAAAGTTAGAAGTCGTCGACCCAGCGCCGCAATGTACCACGACTTCCAATATTTTTCTAGTCTGAACTGGGGGGCTACTCCAAAATTCAATTCAAAGTTCGTATCATTCGCCTATCTCCCTCTCAAATTAATTAGTATTAGTAAGAGCGGAGCGGCAATCGAATTCGGTCTTTACGAATAAGGTGTTGCCACACCGCGGCGAACAAAGCGTTTTTAATTTAGTCCGTTTATTTTTAGCTGAATGTGGGTACCAGCACCGCGATTTAAACGTTATACCTGACTTCTATTCGTGGCCGTGCGTAGCGTGCATAGTGATGCCGAAAAATCGATAGCTTTACCGTGAAGTTGTTACCTTAGGCTCTGTCTAGCCCGTAAGGGATAAAGATGTGATTTTATGTATGTACTAGCTGTTGCCAGCGAATTCGTCTGCAAAGAATTCGTTTATCGCTTTCCCGCGGGAACTACGCAATTTTCCGGGATAAAAAGTAGCCTATGTGCTATTCTAGACTTTTCTCTATCTATGTGCCGAATTTCATCCAGATCCGGTGGGCCGTTCTGGCGTGATTAAGTAACAAACAAACATCCATCCATCCATACTTTCGCATTTATAATATTAGTTAGACTAGTTAGATGTATAGATAAATTGATTGATCTTTACCTATAGTGTACAGTCGTGGGTATAAATATCGATTCAGCCATCATGTTTTTATGTCGGGTAGTTTCAAAAAAAGACATTTAAAGAGCCCTTGGGGACCAGCTACATTTGCAAAAAAAAGTTTTTTGAATTTTTGAATTTTGAATGTCAAATAGATGTATCACTGACTTTGTTGTTTGTGGCATAAACTGTACCCTTGACTTTCCGAAAAAATAATTTTGTCGGTCCTATCTATGCCATTGATACTAACGATAGTAGCGATAACTTCGATACTATCGTTTTTGCTCAAAACATCGATGGTCTATCGAAAGATTATCGATAGTGGACTAACCCTAACCATGCATTCCTTGGTCTAAAATGGTTACTTATTTGGAATTGTCCTATTATATACGTCACTAACGTGGCTGCGGTGTAGTGCAACTCCGTGCTATTTAAATTAATTTACCTACTTTATTCATCGTAGTCACAGTTGAAATTTATACACAGAGTTAGATTGACCAATTTCTGATTATGTGTAGATTTATTAGTGGAAACTTTACTGGCTTATATTTCACCCTTATGTGTTAATAATTAATGTATTATTGAAGGCTGTTTGCTTCCCAATAAAAAAAAAAAAAAAAAAAAGGAGCGGTTGGCGTCAGCAGCAGGGTTATATTAAGGCTCCTGTGTTTGGATTATCTTGCTTCTCATTCTAACTATTGAATTGTATAAGTGTGAGTTACACCATGTTATCATTACAGATATCTTTCATAGCTTATCTTTTATAGCTGGGTTGTTTTTATAATTAAAAAAAATTGATACGATAAATGAGGTTTTAATGAAAGCTCTGAAAAAAAAACATGAATATTCCTTATTGGCTTTTGGCTTATTGGAATTGATAACTCGTCTCATCCGTTTGAACTCGACACACGACACGAAGGAACGCCTCCTTAATTTACGCCAACACCTTTATTTACAACATAAATAAGGCTCATTAAATAGTTTAACGCGGTGTTTTGATGTAGGAAACGTGTTTTATCACGTTGAACCGGGTTTACGTTCGCCAGGTGTTATTGAGGTGTTTAACAGCCGTTTGGACGCAATTCTTGGTATTCGCGTTAACTGGCTTTATAAGTCGTTTGGCTTTATTGGTGTGATAGGAGATATATCAGCGTCTCGCTTTGAGCACAGATTGGGTTATGTTCTGCCATTCTCATACTGAACATCCTCCTTCATTTATATTATTACTAGCTTCTCCCCGCGACTTCTTCCGCATAAATTTACATGTTTATGGCTATCCCCCGGGAAACTATGCTATTTTCCGGGATAAAAAGTAGCCTATGTTTCAATCTAGGGTACCAGCTATCTCCGTTCCAAATTTTACCAAAATCCGTTCAGTCGTTTCAGCGTGAAGAAGGAACAAACATACACACTCACATCGTCACATCGTCACTCAGAAACTTTCGCATTTATAATATTGGTAGGACTAGCTTCTGCCCGCGACTTCGTCCGCGCAAAATTAGCGATTGCCATGTTTACCGCTATCCCTCGGGAGCTGTGCAATTTTCCGGTATAAAAAGTAGCCTATGTTTCAATTTAGGGTACCAGCTATCTTCGTTCCAAATTTTATCCAAATCCGTCCAGTCGTTTTAGCGTGAAGAAGGAACAAACATATTTACACACCACTTACTCACATCGTCACATAGTCACATCATCACAAACTTTCGCATTTATAATATTAGTAGGATTAGTAGGATTTTAGTCACTACAGGATTTTAGTCACTACACACATCTAGTGATTTCCTACAATTTCATTGGTCTTATCTCCAGTCCGATGCAGGTTGACGAGTTGTCGTTCATTATGGTGTGCTAATGGGGATTGTTCAAGACTTCTTCAGGCTGATGATGACGATGATGATGATCTCCAGTCCGTACGTATATGTTCCTCTCAGGCACAGAATGAGAGGGCTTGGTAGTTCCCACGCGGGCCCAAGTGCGGATTGGGAATTTCATTGAATCGTTTCGCAGATGTTTGCTCGAGGTTTTTCTTCACCGAAAAGCCCATGGTATAATTTCGCACATAAATTCAGAAAAGCTCAGGATTTGAGCCTGGGATTCGAACCCACGACCCTCTGCTTGAGAGGCCAGTCTAACCACTAGGCTACCACGGCCGATGTCATAATCAGTGCCTTGCGTTCATACATGTCCAATAGATACCGTCACGGATCTTTCCCACAGGTGTAGGCAGTGACCACCTTGTTCCACTTGCTACGATCCTGATATAATTATCTCTTTCGCTTTATCCACATTCATAAATCTCTATATACATGCTCGTTGGTTTCGGGTGCTCTTGGGTTCTTGCATTCATTCTTATTAAAAAATATTAAAAAATACTTTTGAAATATAAATAGTGGCTTTTAAAATTGTTTCATTATTTTCGATTGTCATTATGACTATTGACTATGATAAAATATTACATACATACATACATACATATCGTCACGCCTCTTTCCCACAGGGGTAGGCAGAGACTACTTTGTTCCACTTGCTACGATCCTGACATACCTCTTTCGCTTCGTCCACATTCATCAATCTCTTCATACATGCTCGTCGGTTTCGGGTACTCTTGACCTGGCCTTTTTCCAAAACGTCCCTAATTTGATCATGGAACGTCCGCCTAGGCCTTCCCCTCCCAACGCACCCATTCACACTCGCCGTATAAATCTGTTTAGTTAATCTTCTTTCATCCATCCTCTCTACGTGACCAAACCAACTAAGCATACTTTTTTCTATCCTAGTCACTATATCTTCTTTCACACCAGCACGTTCCCTTATCACACTATTCCTTATTCTATCTTTCAGTGATACACCTTCCATACTTCTTAACGCTCTCATTTCTACCGCATTTATTCTACTTTCATGCTTCTTTTGCCATACCCAACTTTCGCTACCGTACATTAGTGTTGGAACGAGCACCCCTCTGTGAACAGCCAGACGCGCCTTCTTTGACACCTTCTCACTGCTCACAAAGGCGCGCAGCGCTCCATTGACCATGTTTCCTGCATTCACTCTTCTTTCAATATCTCTTTCACACTTTCCATCTGTCGTAAAAGCCGAGCCCAGATACACAAACTCTTTTACCTGTTCTACTTTCTCACCCGCAATCATAATCTCACATTCTGTCATGCTATCGTCTTTTTCGAATACCATAACTTTCGTCTTGCTTACATTAACTTTCATGCCTTTCCTTTCCAATGCCCCACATAAAATGTTCGCCATTCTTTGCAACTCCTCCTCCGACGATGCTAACAACACTTGGTCGTCGGCGTATAGGAGGCATTTGATGGTTAACTCGTTCATCCTTAATCCACAGTCATTCTCTTTCAAATCATTCAGGCACGTATCCATGAATAGGTTGAACAGCCACGGTGACGCAACACATCCTTGTCTAACACCTTTTTCGATGCTAAACCATTCAGTGTACGCCCCGTTTATCCTTACACAAGCACTAGAATCCTCATAGAGAGATTTTAGCGCTTGTATCAGATTACTGTTCACCCCATGCATGGCTAACGCTGACCACAACTCATTCCTCATCACCCTGTCATAAGCCTTCTCCAAGTCAACGAATAAGCAGTATATTTTCTGGCCTTTGGCCATATACTTTTCAGTTATACGCCGCAAGGAGAAGACTTGATCCGTGCATCCCATTCCCTTTCTAAAACCCGCTTGTACATCCCATATTTTCTCATCCGTCTCTTTTATAACTCTTTCAATCAATACCTTTGCATACAGTTTGCCGACGACGCTGAGAAGGCTTATTCCGCGGTAATTTTTGCAGTCTAGTTGTGACCCCTTTCCTTTGTACAGCGGCACAATCACGGCCTTGCACCAATCCTCCGGTACCCGACCGTTCGTCCAACACAAGTTGAAAAGGTAGCACAACTGACTGACCACCACGCCTTCACCGGCTCTCAGCATTTCGACCGACACCCTATCATACCCCGCAGACTTTCCTAACTTCATTCTTTTCATGGCGTTCACAATTTCATCCATACCTATCTCATTTCCCTGACTACTTTCACTCATCTATAAATAAAATATTAGCAACTGAATAAAGGTGGAAACACATTATTATTACGCGACGCGACCCGATGCAACGAATGTATGCGCATGGCGTCGCGTCGGATGTTCATAGTGTGGTTCTGGTTATAGAAAATAATACAATTTAATTCGACTCAACACGCGTCGCGTTGCATCGGGTCGCGTCACGTGTTAACAATGTGTTTCCACCTTTAACCAGTGCCTGTTTTTTTCGTTTACTCGTAGGTATTATATCCGTAGTATTCTTACCAAGTATACTCGGAATAGTGACTCAGGTACAGACATATAGAACTGTTCAGGTTGATGGACAGACAGACAGACGATCTCGTTTAGATTCTGCCGTGCGGGCGACGTCGCAAGATTGCTAGATTATTGTGGCTTTCGGAGACCAGTGGGGGATTGTTGAAGTTTAAAATGACATAGTTTTTCAGTATTTTTTGTACCTAACGGGAAAAGGAACCTTTATGAGATTACTTCTTTGTCCGTCTGTCCGTCTATCTGTTCGTCAAGACTCTTTTTCTCAAGAACGCGTAGAGGTATAAAGTTAAAATTAAATACCAAATACTGAGATCTGCGATCTCTTGCTGCTACTTTCTCTCATATACCAACCTAGCAAATCCAACACAAAACACACACGAAGAATCTTCTATTTGTATTCCCAACATTCCTTAAGCAAACGCTTTAAATTAAAATTAATATTTTGATATCTGGCAACACAAAATAATAAATGTACACCAAATTAGAACTGGCAACAAAACGAATTAAAAATAAACACACCGGTAAGTTTCACTATCCAATCATTTCCGGTGCTCGCGTTCCGTACGATACGAATTTGAATTTGAAAATAGAACGACGCATAACGAATGGCCGTGGAGGAACGGACATTTACCTACGTCTACTCGAATTAAAAAGCAAAAAAAAAACGTAAACATCTAACCGGCACATGATTTCAAAACAAGAATAATAACCTGAAATATTAACGGTTATTTTTACAATTCCGCGTCCACTGCCGACTTTATTAACACGTTTCTTTGAAACTAGGTTTGAACCACGTAATGTATGCTTGTTACATTATTTTTTACGTGTAAGTGACATCTCTGCGGCAAAGGTAATACTTGATTCAGCCCACGTAACCAACTCTTTTGACTTGTTACTCTGTTTGACAGTCCGCGAAATTGGGTGAAAAGTAATTAATATGAGAACGTCGCGTGAATTTTAAATTTAAAACGGCCACTGAGGTATTGGCTGAATTATGTTTTATGACGGCTCCATAAATTGTCGGAAATTGCAATATTTTTACTATACTTTTATTTAACTTATACACTGTGTCACTATGTCTGTGTGTGTGCGTGAAGGTGGACGGCAAAAGCGGGATAAGAGTAGCCTAGGTACGTGCGCAATGGCTTGTAGTTGGTGAGGCCTAAGTCAAGCAGTGGACTGGTATAGCCTGATGATATGTCCTAATGATATGACCTACACTGTCTTGAAATGTAGTATATTCTTAGTTGAAAATTAAAAATATGCAGTCAATAATATAACTTATATAATAGGATAAATGCAATCTTGAATATTTATCCGCTTACATGGCATGATTGCAGGAAAGCACTAACTGTGTGGTTGAAGGACCTGAGGTACGATGACACAGAGGCACTACTGTACCACGCGACCTAGTGCACTATATAACGTAGGTTAGCTCATACGTACGTCTACACGTCTACTAGCGCACGCAACTGCACACACGCACTCACGCACACACGCACGCACGCACATACGCACGCACGCACGCACGCACGCACGCACACACGCACGCACGCACACACACACACACACACACACACACACACACACCAGTACCTACAGATTATATAAATTGATTGTGATTGATAGGTATTATATAAATTTGATTATAATTTAATTATTCCTGATCTTGCTTTATATAAGTAAAGTAAATTGAAATTTGAAATTAGAAATTGGATAGGTCTTAGAAAATATTGTCTGATTACCTTGCTGCATTTTATTGAAGAAGTGGGGTCTTCTGCTACAGGTATCTTGCATACGTCTACTAGGAGGTCCCTAACCTTCTCATTATGTACTTCTGAATGGTCAATAAATACATTTTCATTTTTTCATTTTCATTTTCATTTTCATTTTCATTTTCATTTTCATTTTCATTTTCATTTTCATTTTCATTTTCATTTTCATTTTCAATAATATACAATGACTAGAGTTAAGGACATTCTCTTCGCCCCCTGCTCGCTATCCCGGCCGCGCGCACCAGGACGCTGTCCCACTCCCCGCTCCACCGAGCGTTGACTCTCTTAAACGATATCCTGGACAGTGACACTAGTCTGGATTTGTTCTTTACCTCTGAGCCGAGGTTTCTTGCATCGGCCAGCCGGCATAAGGAGTCAATAGTGACACCGAGCTCAATAAATGTATAGCATAGATATTTGACGACGCGGTTGGCCTAGTTGGTAGTGACCCTGCCTGCGAAGCAAGCGTCCTGGGTTCGAAACCTGGTAAGGGCATATATTTGTGTGATGAGCACGAATATTTGTTCCTAAGTTATGGATGTTTCTATCTATATAAGTATGTATTTCTCTATATAAGTATGTATATATGTATATCGTTGTCTAGTACCCATAACACAAGCCTTACTTGCGCTTACTTTGGGACCAGGTCAATTTGTGTGAATTGTTCTCAAATATTTATTATTATTAATTAGCATGTGTGGCTTGTCTGCAAGTGTTAATTATGAGATTAAATAAATAAATTATTTTAAAGAAATACACTATTTCGATTCCCCTATCCACCTATTTCTACACCCACAATCATGCTATCATTTGTCGTTCATTATGGTGGGCTAAGGGGGAGGCCTTTGTTCAACAGTGGACGTCTTCTGGCTGATGATGATGATGATGAATCATGCTAAACGTGGCGTTCAGGTCTTGTTACCTTAGGCTCTGTTTATCCCTAAGAATAAGAATAAGAATAATTTATTTGCTAGAACCCTTAAGTCATAAAGACGTTATTTATGTGTGTAAAATTGAAATAGACAGCTCGAGTACTTCAAATCAAAGGTTGATGCTCCAATGCTAGAATAAATATCGATTATGCTCAAAATAAACTGAAACAGCGTTCACCGTTTCCCGTAAAACTAATTCTGCGGATCAACGAACCCAGCTAACCACTTTATTGGTATTATTTTGGAATAAATATTCGTAGATAAGTCCTGTAGAGTTTTTTAGCGATCCATTACACCTACGCACACCGATAGATCCCTAATCTCTTGGCACGCTCTCAACTGATCGGCGCGGGAGTGTTTATACGACACGATACGCCGTAGTATAAATACTGCATAATAATAGTTATTTTAGGGACTGCATTTGAGTTAATTGATTCCAATTGATTCCCCTTTCCACTATACGCCAACAATCATGCTGAACGTGGCCTGGTCTTGTCACCTTAGGCTCTGTTTACCTCTTAAAAGATAAAGACATGATTTATGTATGTATTTGACTTTAAAGCTATTTCTTGCTGGTCTGGGAGCAAAGAAAAATCGTACAATGTACCAGTTGCTTCTCTTCCCGCGCAGATGGTAAAAGCCCATCGAGGGAATGGGCAAAAATCTTAGGAAACATGTTCTAGGCGATGCGGCTAGCAACCCATCACTATTTTGATAGTTTCTGGTAGTTTCAAAAAAAGACATGTAAAAGAGCCTTTGGCGGTCTGTTTGCAATAAAATTTTTGAATTTAGAATTTTGATTCTCCTTTCCACGTATACGCCCACAATCATGCTAAACGTGGCCTTTAGGTCTTGTTCCATAGGCTCTGTCTACCCTGTAAGAGATAAAGACGTGGTTAAGTTTTCACAGAAAAAAAACGTCTCGAACGCGCTCACGTAAACGCATCTGCGATGTATGATGTAAATGCGAGTCGATTCTGATTCAGTTTAGGTTCGCTCACTGTCAAATCCATACTTAAAATGACAGCTAAAACCTGAACTGAGTTGGTATTGAATCACATTAAGTCGTCATGGTAAGGCCCCTGTATATAAAAGTCGTGTCGCCCTTTATAAATCAAGATGGCTTCCGCGGATCCGCGTTGAATTTTCATACGTTTGCTGTAAGTTTTTCAGCATTGTTTCATTATTCAGTACAAGGTTTATGACGCTAGATTACGATGTTGTGATAGCGAAGGCAGTTCATCCGTCAATCTGTGCGAGGTAAAGAAAATTATGGAGCGAAAACATACGAGGATAACAATGGTTCTCAGAAATATTTCGACATATTTTAGCAGTTCTCAGTCTGTTTTATCCATGATTTCGATACCTGGGTGAGGACCAAAAAGTAACACACCGTAAAAGTTGCGTTAAAATTTCCACTAACTTTTTCCATCGTGACTCGAAAGTTATCCATACAAATGTACCTATGACTAATTTTCGTGTCACAATGGACAAGTAAGTAAAAATTTTAGGTAGGTCTACCGTAGTCCGGAACATAACCAAGACCACCAAGACCCGTCTCGTAAGAGCGCTTGTATTCCCAATTTTCCTGTACGGGGCCGAGACATGGACGGTGAAGGAAAGAGAGCGGCAGCGTATTGACGCCTTGGAAATGTGGTGTTGGAGGAGGCTGCTTAATATCTCCTGGACACAGCACCGCACAAATGTCTCCATCTTGAAGGAGCTTAATATCGGTGAGAGACTATTAGCGGTGGTGCACTCCCGAATACTCCAGTTCTTTGGACATGTGACGCGACGCGGGGGGGCTCCGTGGAACGGCTCGTTGTGCAGGGCCGAGTAAACGGCAACAGATCGCGAGGGCGTTCGCCTTTGCGATGGACGGACCAAATCAAGTCGCTGACACACACATCCCTCAACGACTGTGCAAGGCAGGCTTCAGCTAGGGACAAATGGCGCGCGGTGGTGAAGCGCTGCCGGGCGGCTTGCGTGACCACGACTGCTCTGTCAAGAGCATCCGACTGAGAAGAGAAGAGACCGTAGTTGTGCGTAGGCAATTAGTCATACTATAGAAAGTTACATCTTTATCTTTAAGTGACGACCGGATAGCCTACTGGTTAGAACCGACTATGAAGCTTGAGGTCCCGGATTCGATCCCCGGTTAGAGCAGATATTAGTATGAAAATACGAATGCTTGTTATCGTGTCTTGGATGTTTATAATGTATTGTACCTGTAAAATGATTCAATACAATACAATATAATATTGAACACCACAAATCAGTACAAAACAATACATAAACAAAGAACAAGGTAGACAATAGGGGTCTTATTGCTTAACAGCGATCTCTACCAGAAAACCACTTAAAGAAAGAAATAAGTCGGAGACAGTTCTGTTTTATGTAGAAGGCGGAAACAAATCGACTGGAGAAACGCTCATGAACTGATCATATTTTTTGTATAATAAAGAGGTTATACATACATGCATACATGATCGCTCTAGTTAAAAAATATTAATTTGTCGTTTCATCACCATCATCATCATCATCATCATCATCATCATCATCAGCCTGAAGACGTCCACTGTTGAACAAAGGCCTCCCCCTTAGCACAGCATACTGAACTGAATTTGTCGTATACCTACGAGCTATGGCGTAGTTGATTTTTCCCATTCTCTTGAAATAGCATTAAAAGAATTCTCGAACAATACGGGACGGAGCTGTTAATGCTCCACGACAGGTGTGATGCGACGGGAATAGAACCCCCGACCGCGGGTTCTTAGTTTCGACATCAGGTATTTTTGTTAAGCTTTGTCTGCCGAAAAGGTGTCATTGGCGGAAACATAGGACAGTCACCATACATACATAATACACAAATATCACGTCTATATCCCTTACGGGGTAGGCAGAGCCTATGGTAATAAGAGCTAAGGACCACGGTTAGCATAATATAATTGTGGGCTTAATAGGTGGAAAGGGGAATCCTAATAGCGATGGATTGCTAGCCGCATCGCCTATAACATGATTCCTAAGAATTCGCCCATTCCTTCGATGGGCTAAAATCAGCGCGGGAAGGGAAGAATCTGGTACATTTTATGTTCTTTCTTTGCTCCAGACCAGCATAGAAAATCGTTAACTCTTCAGGTAAACTCAATATATTAGGTATTTGGTATTTGTTCATAGTTTAAACCTTTTTGCCGCCAACGTCACCCATACGCCAGACATCTTTATTGTGATGCCTTGTGGAACCTAAACCTAACTGAACGAAGGCTGCTTTTGTATTGAAGTAATGGACGTATACATAGGTGCTTGGCTTTGAACCTGCGTTGCTGATTTAATGTGTCGTTTGGCGTTGATAAGGTAAGAGCAGTCATTTGATGAAGGTCTATTTAAATAATTTCATTTCATTTGAACATCTGTTGGCCTAATTTTTAAAATACCTAAGATGTTCGACGTGCAACAAATTAGTATTTAATTATACGTTTCGTTTCTTTGTTTTTGTTTGATCTGTCTTTGCGTCTCATTTGCTTTTGTTAGCCTTACGGTTGACCGGCGGGGAATGCAATTAAGTCTATATTTTTATATTATACAAGAACATACAGCGTGATCAATCCAAATGGTCAGTAAGGAGAAGTCAATAATAATAATAGGAGAGTAATCTGTTCTTAGGAATCATGGCATCAATTTATTAAAAACTAGCTGTTTACTGCGAGTTCGTTTGCAAAGAATTCGTTTATCGCTATCCTGCGGGAATTTTCCGGGATAGAAAGTAGCCTATGTGCTACTCCAGACTTTTCTCTATCTATGTGCCGAATTTCATCCAGATTCGTTGGGCCGTTCTGGCGTGATTGAGTAACAAACAAACATACATCCGTCCATCCCTCCATCCATTCGCATAGTTATAATAATATATTAGTTAGAAGTTAGATGGCATTAATTTTTTTAATGTGTTTAATAATACGTATTACTACAAATAAAAATGAAAAAGTTAATTGTATCAAAATGTTACAATAAGTACTTAGGTATATGAATCTGTAACTTTGGATCATGACGTCTTAATGCGATTCAGTTTAGGTTCGCTCGCTGTCAGATTCATAAAAAAGTGACAGCTAAAACTTGAACTGAGTCAGAATTCGGACGTCATGGTGGTCCCTGAGCTGTGGAATCTATTCAATACACGAAAATTAGCAATCCTAATAAGCAACATAGTTGCATTTCCCCGTTCACAGCAATAATTAAATGTCAATAGCTCTCAGGCGTTACGGTGGCACTATGGTGGCCATTTGCGCTGAATTACAAGCACTATAACAGCGTTTACGCGCTAAATAGCGACTCGCACGTGTGCTGGCATATTGATACAGAATTACAAGCAAACAGATCGGCCTGGCGATCGTCCAGTCGCGGTTATCTGTAGGGCAACCATCCTAGATGTAACGCTAGTCTTATTATGACTTAATTTATTAAGGGCCACTTGCACGGACCAGGGTTAGTGACTTAACCCCGTGTTAGATGCTAACCCGGGGCTAAGTAGTGTCAAAATATGGAACTGTCAAACCTAACCCCGAGTTAGCGATTTAATTTTTTAACTCTGGACTGAGCAAGTGGGCCTAAGAGATGAGCAGAGAAACTTAAAGTTTGGATTTAGCGCTGTTCAATAACACACACTTATCACGTCTACATTATATCCCTTACGGGGTAGACAGAGCCTTAAAACAAGACCTTAAGGCCACGTTTAGCATAACTGTAGGCGTATAGATGGAAAGGGGAATCAAAATAGTGATGGGGTTCTAGCCGCATCGCCTATGACCTGCAGGCTTATTACGTAACTCGCTCGCAATCACCATCGTCTTCATTTTGACAGTTCATGTATGTGCTGACAATTGGCATCGGAATCAGCCAGCTGTCACATTCATACAAGAACTGTCAAAATGAACCCGATGGCGATTGCGAGCGAGTTATGTAATAAGCTAGCTGATTCCTAAGATTTTTGCCCATTCCCTCGATGGGTTTAAAAATACCTGATCATAACTGTCGATTTTTTCTTATTAGAAAACAAGTACTAATTATAATGTTCCAAACCCGAACATTTTATAATTTGGTTTGTTTTGATTCAACTTTTCTTTCATATGAAAGCGAACTACAGATAGGTACAACAATTTTCCCTATTTAAAAAAAAAAAGAAAAAAGAATACAACCGATTTGAGAACATCCTCCTTTTTTTGAAGTCGGTCAAAATGACAAAGAACTGGGTAATTTTTTTTCTTTCCTATCGTAGCAAAAATACATTTTTAGTTTTATCCTTCCACAATCATGGCCGCAGCAAAAACACGAAAATTGAACATTATATCCAGGTAACGTTGTATATGCGCCTGCGCAGTTATACCAGTGTACTTTGGGACGGTTTTCAGCGCAATTATAATTATTGGTTGTGGGTAACGTTTGGCATTTCAATGGACATACTTACAGACGTATTTAGGAAAACTAAATCACGGACAATGTCTGACTTCCAGACAAATTAAATACAAAGCAGTACTAAAATCATCGTCAGCCATAGGACGTCCACTGTTAGACACAGGCCTCCCCCATAGACCTCCAGTTACCTCGGTTGGAAGCGGCTTGCATCCACCGTGAGCCCGCAACTTTAACCAGGTCATCCGTCCTCGTTGATGGACGTCCTGCGCTGCGCTTGCCGATCCGCGGTCTCCATTCTAGAACCTTTCGGCCCCAAAGACCATTTGTTCTCCGTGCTATAATGGCCTGCCCATTGCCACTACAACGAGCTAATTCGCTTGGCTATGTCGGTGACCCTTGTTCATCTACGTTATCTCCTCATTTCTGATTCGATCTCGTATAGCAAGCAAGCAATAGCATAGCTCTCTCCATAGGCACGCTGCATACATAATATATAGTTGTAACTATAACCATCTATGGAAAGAAAAAAACTAGTTTGATGTTGTTGTTTAGGGTGCACCAGCCAAAGTGTGGGGTGCATCCGCCGTATATCATTTTGATACAATCGCCGATAAATTTTAACTGCTTTAAGTTATGCCTAGCGCTAAATTACCTGGACGCTTGGCACTTTGGCACGCTGGCGTCCAATAATTAGCGCTAACATTAATTTGTGGTAATGGCGCATTACCGACGGAGACTGGACCACCGAGGTGACTCTAAATCCAGGCCGCTTTTAAATAGGGCGTGTGTTCGACACTGGTACACGCTTTTCTTTTTGTTTTGTTTCTGTCTTTGGGTTACAGTAAGGTATGCTAAGTCTTAAGATAGATGTTTTTCGTTGCAAAAAAATTGCCAAACGCATTTGTGTTATGTGTCAAATCCCTTCTTACCTACTAATATTATAAATGCAATTAACTCTTGTCTGTCTGTACGACATTACCCGTGGTCCTACCATGCTATGTTCCACTGTTATAAAAAACCTCAATAGAGATAGTAGAATTAGGTTAGGTTCGTTAGGTTCACCTTCACCTTCAAATCCCAAAGGACAAACCGACTAGAAATATCCTTATGGTGAAGTGTGATTCGTCATTTTTTATAACAGTGGAACATAAACAGCGGGACCACGGGTAGCGACCCTTTTCTTTTCTTAAAGGGTCAGCAACACACTCTTAACGCCCTTTATTATGAGTGACTACAGGCTGCGTTGATTGCCTTCCATCAGGTGACCCGCATGATCGTTTCCCCCTATCATCATACCACTAGACCACCACCATTTGAAATACCATTCCTAAATGTGTTTCGGGTCAATGTTATCAGGAAATGGTGGAAATTATGCTGTTATAAATGTTCACTGCTATATCGGTTGCGTATAAATGTTCTAACGATCCCATTATTATTGATAGAATTTGAAAACAGTCATAGAGATTTAGAGTTATTTACAGTTATACAGATGATAGAGAAGCAAAATTTGATTATACTTTAATCTTACTAATATTATAGATGTGAAAGTATGCATGGATGGATGGATGGATGGATGGATGTTTGTTTGTTACTCAATCACGCCAGAACGGTCCAACTTTTCCAAAATTCGGCACAGATAGAGAAAAATCTGGAATAGCACATAGGCTACTTTTTATCCCGGAAAATTGCGTAGTTCCCGCGGGATAGCGATAAACGAATTCTTTGCAGACGAAGTCGCTGGCAACAGCTAGTTATACATATATAGGTTTACAATTACTGAATCTATTACTGATGAGCAAAAGTAACGTTATTTTCGCTCATGAGTATAGATTCTAATGCTACCTCTAATGGGATTTATATCTCCTCAAATCACGGTTTTGACTAGTATCCAACTGTCTGTCCCACGACTAGGTATTTACATAATCTAGGACAGTATTTCTGTTCGCAATTTTATTGTAATGCAACATCAAAACCCAAAAGCAGGCTAAATGGATAGTTTACGAGCGTTCCCAAAGCGCGTATAAATAGTACGCTAATTCAAAAGACGAGCAATCGCGAACACGGCGGCATATTTTAATAATGCCAAAGCAGACTGCTCTTATTTCCGTTGCCGTGGAATACCGAGATCGCGTTTTGCCGGGAGTGCCCTAAAAATATTTGTGTAAGTATTTGTAATTTATTTACAAAATGTTAGAAGTTTATTAGACTTCAAATGAAATATTCAGCTATTGTTTCAATTAAACACGCAGTAAAAAAACTTTTGCTCGAAAGTATAAAGATTGAGTAAATAAGTGTCAACTTTATCAGATCTATGATTTCGTCTCTATTTATTTTTACAAAGCAGACAGAGACGGAGTCATAGATAACTGACACTTAAGATGAATGGCACTTAACAGAGAGCGGTCAAACAGGTCCTTAATCATACGTGTGTAAAATTCAAATTGTCTGTTTTTTATTAATAACCCAAAGGGCTTTGCCGTATGGTAGTCGAGTAAGAACTAGCTGCTGCCCGCGACATTGTCCGCGCTGAATTAAATATAGACTACTAGCTTCTGTCCGCGACTTTGGCTATCCCCCGGGAAACTATGCTATTTTCCGGGATAAAAAGTAGCCTATGTTTTAATACAGGGTACCAACTATCTTCGTTCCAAATTTTATCTAAATCCGTCCAGTTATTTGAGCGTGAAGAAGGAACAAACATACACACTCACTCACTCATATTATCGTCACATCGTCACAAAGTCACAAACTATAATTCTTTATTTAATATTAGTATAGAAAGAACTTTACTGTCCGTTCTTCTAATAATAGACGTTTTACAAAACATCGAATCTCGTGTTTTGCCTGCAACATAGCCTCACGGAGCTTATTGGAAAATACTCCCAATACTGTTTCCTTTGTTCAGCATTATTAGAAAAAAGGTGGAACGTTATTATTGTAACATATTTTTCCTTGATTTTTAATAAACTTTTTATCCATTAGATTATTTTAACCACCTGCGCGGGAAGAGAAGCAACTGGTACATTCTATGTTTTTTCTTTGCTCTGACTAGTATGTAAGTCCATCGTTGTGTCCAAATGGGCGAAAATCTTAGGAATCATGTTATAGGCGATGCTAGCAACCCATCACTATTTTGATTCCCCTTTCCATCTATACGGCCACAATCATGCAACACGTGATTTATGTAAGTATGTATGTATGTATGTATGTATGTATGTATATCTCCTCTAATCAAGTGTTGAACCTCTAAATAGTTTGTCCACATCACCTCGTGAGGCCAATCCCAAACAAACAACGTTTACCTTCATAAACCCGAGTAATGCATATACAAGCTTGTATATAGCCAATTATGTTTTACGAGCGATCACTACGTGTATACATAATACCTTAGGTATTTGCGGATTTGATTCTGTGCGTGGAATGTTTACCTATTAAAGTTTCACCTTGCTATAGATGGATAGACAGACGGACATAGAAAACACAAAAATAACAGAAATAATGTTTTTTTCAAACTAGCTTCTTCGCTGTACTTTTTGTACTTTTTTAGCTTCCATGCTGGGATCAAAAAAAAACAGAATGTACCAGCTGCTTCTTTTTCCGCGCAGATGGTAAAAGTACATCGAGGGAAATGGGCGAAAATCTTAACGGCCACAATCATGCTAAACGTGGCCTTTAGGTCTTGTTACCTTTAGGCTCTATCTACTCCAGGATAAACACGTGTTTTATGTACTTATGTATGTATAATTCTATACATAAATCGTTTTAGAATAAAGATAGACGGCTTCAACGGTCTGTCTGACAGTTTTTAAGTGTTCAATTATATTTTGCAATAAAATTATACTCGCGTGGGTGGTCGAAGTATCGATTTACGATGCGCAAACGGCGATCGACAATAGTATCCTTGTTTGAGAGCACATGGTGTGGGGACGAGCTTTGATACCAGTCAGGCCTCTCATCTCAGATTAGGTCTTCCTGTCGTCAGTGTAATTCTTTTGTGTATGGTTAAGCGTTGTTAAATTAAATCTGGTGCGAGTCGGGTTGAAGTGATCAAGAGCTACGGTTCGTTTTTGGATCCATCCGGGATGAGCAGTGCTTGGTCCCGTGCACCCTGGGCATCCTGTACTTCCTGGTAGTTTCTGAGGGGGTTTCGTTGGCTAAGCGCGACAGGGGGAGGTCTTTTCACCTTGTTACCGTGCAACGTTCGGTTGCCGACATTTTGTCACAAGATTTTTGAACATGTTTTTATTAGACTTTGACATTGGTGAAGTTGTCGTCGCAATGATGACTTTTTTTTTAGTTTGACTAGAATGTTTATTGCAGAAAATGGGTACATACAAGATGGCCAATGGATGGTGGATGAAGATGGCAAGATGGCGTGGATGGGGGATGGATGGTTGATCAGAATTACGCCTCATGGTAAGCTAAAATGAGGCATAAAAAATATCTACTCAACCTGTAAATTTAACGACTTAAATAATTTTTCGCTAAGCTTGGCCCGGTTGGCGCGATTTTCCCTGTGTGTATTGGCTTTTTGCATCAATCACAGACGAATTATGGAATATCGTCTGGGAAAAAAAGCTTTCTGTTTCTAAATAAACCAATGCGAGACCCACAAACATTACAAGAGTTTGCGGTGTTGTCCGGCATAATAAAATCGAAGTTAAATGAATACTGGAAACTGCATCACAAAGTTGACAGATTGTGCAACTTTTTCTAACTAAATCGCTAACCTGCTAAAAGCTAGAGTCATCAATAACGTTGCACTGTCAATATTCCCGAATTATCCTTGGTTCATTAACAAAAGTGTGTCGACACAGCGACTCCATTCAGCCATTCACAAAGTCGAGCGTTTCGCAGGAATTGACATTTTATCGCTGTGGGCGGTGCGCTGTAAATTATAAGTATTTACAGTTCTGTGACAGATGTAGGGTGGACGGTGTTACGCAAGATAACCAACTAATAAGTACGATAACGAAGTTTAGATAAAAGATTGGTACCTACAGTCACACGACGTTCAGCCACTCAAAGATTTTGTACCTAGTAGCTCTTCGGGCTGGCTGTGGTAAGAGGCTACTATCGAAGTTCATAAATCGAGCATTCGCTCGATTTCATAATATTTTATTGTATACTTTGTTCTTTGTTTCTGTATTGTATTGTACTGACTTGTGGTGTTCAATAAAGAGTATTTGTATTGTATTGTATTTTTTTAAGAACTCGGAAACGGGCCTCATACCGGTTTGTATCGGGAAATCACATCTCGTACAGATAAAAGTGCATCCTCAAGGCAGCTCCACAGTACCTATTGATAGTGAAGTAGGATGATGAAATGAACAGTCTCCAAAATCTTAATTTTGGACAGTTTTTTACATATTCTATGTTTTTATTCAACCGTTCCGTTGGTTTAAGTTGGGTGTGGTGTCAGTCAATATTTACGTGGAAGCCGGCGTCCGGCGCTGTTCCTGGACGCCCCTTCGTGATTTATGTCCTGCGCACACGCATTGACCTTCGCAAGGTGAAAATGTTTGGTTAATTTTGCTATTAATCTGTTAATACGAATAAATAAAGACTTTTTCAATTTAAATTCTTTGACATTTAAATTTAAGTGATGATGTCATTTTACTATTGAACCTGTGTGGGTTCACCCCCGTTCTAGTTAATTCCTTCTTGTTTTTTTTTTGGGCCCGCACGAATGCATTGCCATAATACGTTAATTCCTTCCATTTTCAAAATTTTGTTTTATAAGAATAGTTTCCTTACAATAACAAACACAACAAAAAAAGAAGTAGCGAAATCGGGCCAGCCTGGTCTGTTTCGTATTTTTTTTATAACTGGAAACAGAGAGTGCTGAAACAGGCCCTAAATCTAACAGTTTATTCTATGGCAAACAGAGCATGCAGTGTTTCTACTTTATGTCTCACTACTGTTTAAATTCCTTTCACAAACAAAACTGCTCCACCATTCTTGAAAAGACAAATGAATCATGAAACAAACCAACAAAACCCAAGAGAACCTCGACACAAAACTCGGTGACAATCTCGTTAGTACTTCATTCTAAGTAAAATAAAACTTCACGTTTCATGCATACCCGTCTGTCTCACCTTGCATGATTCAGAGTTATCTCTTTGTTCCCTCCTTTGTGATTATTTCTGATCGCAGGTATGTTTGTGTATGTGTCGCTTCGCAACTGGTGACTCATTGAGTATTTTGGACATCCCCTTAAGAGGCGTTCTTTGTACAGAATTATAGAAGCGCCCGAGTGATTCGAATTGAGTGTTATTTGCAAGCATTTTTAGTTTCACCTGTCTCGTAAATCTTGCAAGTGAATTTTGACTTTCTTCCAGTGGTCAGAGTGGCGTGAACTTTGGCATAGTAATGTAAGTCTTGTCCGGCTTTTGTCCGGAATGCACCCACAAAAATGGACCAATTTTACTAACAATTATTATTATCGAAGCAGAGACAGACCAAAGAGGAGATGGCGGGACGACTTGGATGCATATCGAATGGTAGGAGCATGCTCTTGATAAGGAAGTGGCGAAAAGAACGAAAAACCTTTGCCCAGCAATGGGAGACTTCTTCTCTGTCGTTTCCCCACGACTGAGGGTCGTGACCATGCGAGGTCGTTGCGCGGCGCACCAGCTCTCTCCAGGCAGAACGGCTCTCGGCCATCCGGATGGAAGCCTGCAAGTTGCATTTGCAGACTTCCCTCACCGCATCAGACTACGAATGGGAGACTAAAAAAATTGAATACAATAATCTGGTAGTGAAATTCTGATGGCCCGGCCAGGACCGTCTCCGCAGAAGGGAACTTTAACGGTTGCTCCGATTAACTTGGTGGTTTACGATAAGTAGGATAGAAAACAATGCAAGTACAGTCAGCCGAAACCTTGCATATAGTAAGACTGTATATTTTAACAAATACAGATACATACATAAATCACGTCTTTATCCCTTACGGGGTAGACATAGCCTAAGGCAACAAGACCACGATTAGCATGATTGCGGGAGTAAAGGTGGATATCGAAATCAATCACATCGCCTATAATTTGACAAATATATTCCTTTAAGATACTTGATCTGCTAGGGTGATGTAGCGGTATAGCATGCATCACGGAATGATGAGGATCCGGGTTTCCAGCCATAACTTTACTTTTCTTTGTGTTCTAATTTTCAGTGTCATTTACAAATTTAAGATACTTATTATGAAATTGTAATTTATGCGACAAAAAATCTTTTAAATGCAGAAATCCAGACCGGATGTAATAGGATGCTAACGTTGGGAATTGAAAGTTAATACAAAATAGTGTTGACATTTTCTTCTGACTTCAACAAATGTCCACCTGTCAGTATGTGTGTCACGCTCACTCACTAACAAACCAGTCATCCAAGCGATAACGAACCAACTACACGATCCATCGCTCGTTATATTCCGCTGCTGATTACATCGTCACCTATCGACACAGCAATGGTTACAGCTCTTGTTTCTTTCTAGTTTTCTTTGTAATAACGTGGTAGTTGCAAAGTATTAGTGTTGCATTAGTGTAAGGTGTAAGTTTTCGCGCGTCTGTCTGTCTGTCTGTCGGTGGTAGTGACGGAACGGCGATTTCGGTTCCGGCTCGTTTGCCACGGTCAATTTATTTTGGAATCCGGTGAGATTTAGTTTTAGTGAATGATATGACTGACAGGATCTGTAATTCGAATGCTTGTTTAAAAACAATCAGTCAAGATACGGAAGTCTTTATTGCACATGTAGATTTCAAGTTAGACAGAGAGGAGTATATGATACGATATTATAATACCTAATCTTCCACGCTGGTCTGGGAGCAAAATTAAAACAAAGAACGTACCAGATGCTTCTTTCCCGTGCAAATGGTAAAAGCCCAGGAAATGACTTACAGCCTTATTCATAAAAAGTTAGAGGCTCGCTATAAGCTCGCTATAGGACCGATGCAAAAAAACATGATTCATAAACGTCAATTAGCGCTAATCAGTCCTTCAAGGGTCTGTTAAGTCTTCCGAAAGTTAGCGGACCGTAGACCCTACTTTATCTCTCTGCTAACTCACAAAATGGCCGCCACACATATGAACAGCTGATTTTGGCAAGAGCGAAACCATACGCAAGACAGTTTTTTTTGTTTTAAGTTTGTATCCCCTTCGAGAAAGGTAAAGGAAACTAGATCCACACTGCCTCGTCTGTCGTGTTAATTCGCTGGTTTCCCGCTAATTCGCTGCCACTGCTGTCAATTTTTTTTTTAATTCACTAAAAAGCCATTTATGGTGTATGATTTGTCAAGGTGACAACATAACGCGTCTAATCCATTCATCAACAGCTCATTAGTTAACAGACTGCTAGAAAGCGTTTATGAATCATACTTTTTAACAACTTTCAAATCGTCGTATCCTACGAGAAGAGCCACAATTACAAAATGCTTACTTTTCAGGAGAAGCATTTTTGTGTTTCTTTCAAAAGATAACTAACAAATTGATGCTTTTGCAATTAAATAATGTGCATTAGTATTCTGGGGTTCTGCTTAAACCAATTTTATATTCTTAATGATATATTATAGAACGATTTTGTCCTTTAAATCCTTTTTCGTCGGAGTAAATGAGTTTTAATGGGCCATAAGCGACGTTGTGCCTTTTATCGTTGAAGAATTCGGGGCCACAACTACCTTTAAGACCTAACCGAGGTAGTTAAATGAACTGCGTTTCAAAAAAAAAATAAAGAGCATAGTTTAAAAAATATACTATGTCTCCTTGTATTACTGAAATAAGTGGCAAATAACAGCGTAGCCCAAACCCTCCAATACACGGAGGAGGCCTATGCCATGAGGCACGCCGAATTACGCGACAATTTAATAAATAAAAAAAAACGACAATAACATCAACAACAACATGTACTTACTGAAATTGTAGCGGATTTGGAATAAAAAGGCTTATAAATAAATAAATAACAGCGTAAGGCCAGCAAATGCTGAGTTGGGGCCATTTTATGTCAATTTTATGTAGCTTTTAATATGTTTTTGTTTTTTAATTACTGTGATTGTCATAAATAAACTTTTTCTTTCTTTCCTTCTAAAATAATAATAATAATATTATTATTATTATTTAATAATATTTTCTAAGATTTATTAAAACAAAGCTAAGATACCTAGGTCCGCACAGTAATTTCCTAACATAAAACAAATTATTTTTAAGGAAGCCAGTGAAACTAAAAAGGAACTTCTTAATTTTTTATTTAAAAAAAATGTAACTTCTGAAACTTAAAATCTTCCCAACGCTTTATTTAATAAGTTTTCAGTATTCATTGGACATCTTTCTTTATTCTCTCATCGTCATCGTGTATCACCCGCAGTACCAAAATCACACATTTAATGCCGAACACGCATAAAAATAATATCGTGTTCATTTTCTGCACTATTTCGTTTTTAGGGTTCCGTACCTCAAAAGGAAAAAAACGGAACCCTTATAGAATCACTTTGTTGTCCGTCCGTCCGTCCGTCGATCCGACTGTCAAGACTCTTTTTCTCAGGAACGCGTGGAGGTATCAAGCTCAAATTTATATAAAATACTCAAGTCTACTGCTTCTTTAAGCTGTGAAAAAAATCAAACTTCTAGGCCAACGCAATCAAAAGATACAGCCGTTTATGCCACAAATTTCCTCAAATTTTCGAAACTCGCCATGGACTCAAAACCTACACGGTACTTCCCGTGAACTCAGAATCTTAAAATTTTTAAAATGCATTTCTGGCTGTTTTCTCACTAACAGACAAAGGGTTCAAAAATATTGCGTGGCAAACTATAACGGATTTAAATCCTTTGGCAGACTGTAGGTACTAGGTATACCATAACTCGAGATCTATTTGGACCATCTGATTTTATTATTTTGGGTTTTAGGGTCTTCACGTGTTTGAAAATAAAATCCTATTGTTTTTCGTGAGAAACAAGCTTCTAGAAGCAATCAAAAATAGATTAATTCGATAAAAAAATAATATTTACATTCCAATTTTGATTACATTCTAGAAAAAATAAGGAAAATAATGTCGTAACAAACAGTTGTTCGTTATTTAAAGCAATACTCAATGTAAAGCGGCATTTTAGCTGGCACACAGTCATACGGTTAGTAAAACTTCTACATTGCCATACTTTTAAGTATGTACATTTTTGGTTTATTTTTTCAATACACTTTTTCAGACATTTAATATAATAATAATATATAATAGCAGGAAACAATTCACACAAATTGACCTAGTCCCAAAGTAAGCGATTTAATTTTATTCATTTAATAACTATTACAAACACATAATTTCACAGTGTAGATTATTTACATATTAAATTTTAAAACTTATTTCAATACCTAATAAAAGAGAAATCATACCGAATGTCATAAGAAACGACAAGAGAATAACATCCGTGCCTATAGTTGACAAATTGACAACAAATTAGAAGGTCAATAGGAATAATAATGCCAAAATCATGTTTTTTTTTTCAAAATGTCACGCTGCTATATACAGCGAATAAAGCCTCAAGCACCATAAGAACCCAAAAAGAAGACATGCTAAATCGCACGTTCAAAATAATTATTGCTATCAAAAACAATTGTATTCATTTCACGGAGCCGCATGGTTAATAAGCCACCAAAATTTATCTTTAAATAGCGAATATTAAAGCACTAATTTAACAAAACATAATTCGTACGTAGAAAAAGGACACTGTCGAAATTGTGGCCACACACTCGCTATACAAATAAAGTTGAGCTATTCCGCGGAATAAGTCCGCAGTTGCCGTTCGGGCTTTATTCCAGGTAATACTAACTACTTCATTAAATTGTGTAAATTTCTTCATTATACTGTGTAAATAGGTAAATAAGTAAATGTAAAAAAAATATAGTAAAAAGTAAACCCAAAAGAAGTAATAAATAGGATCTGAATAATGGAAAATCTTCATAAACCAATTTGGCTCAACTTACTTGGTGTTTTCCTTTTTCGATCTGCGTCGTCCTTTATAACCATTTTCACTTATCTATGTCATCGACGATTCATTTTATTATTTTCATTGATAATTAACGAAAACAAGACGATCTTACAAATTAAACCACAATATCAAAAGCATGCCACATTTCCGGCGAGTACTGCAGAAACGGCGCTTGCGCCCCCTCCGTCTACCCGCGCCGCTCCTTTTTGCACGGCGAAAAAGGACAGTGGCGTACTTCTGGCTTTACTCCACGTTAGAAGCGAGACAAACGTAATTGTGGCTTATTCAAAATATTTTTTTACTATTTAATGAAAAACTATTAAAATTATTATTTAAAGTTATAGACGTGTATCTTGACTTGTAGATTTCAATTTTAAAATAAAAACTAAAAGCCACTATGGTGATAGTGGCTCTTATCGTAGGATACGACGAAATAAGCTTAATCAGTCTGTTAATTAATGAACTGATCAAACCTCAATTAAGGATTTTTTATGAATAAGGCTGTTAAAATCTTAGGAATCATGGGCGATGCGGCTAGCAACCCATCACAATTTTGATTCCCGTTTCCAACTATTCGCCCACAACCATGCTAAACGTGGCCTTTAGGTCTTGTTACCTTAGGCTCTGTCTGTCTACCCTATAAGGTATAGAGACGTGATTTACGTATGCATGTATGTAAACAAGAACACTTCACGTGCAAACCCAATAAAGACGAGCACCGCTTTACGACTGAACTGACAGACGGACACACGCGTAATCGTAAATTGTTTTACTATCACACCGCAACTTCCGGGAGCGGGGTTCGCAGAGCTCTTAAAGGCTATGTAATAAATTTGCCATGACTACAGTTGCCCACCCAGGGTATTTGATGGACCAATGTCTGCTAGTGTTATGGAAGAAGTAATCCTGGAATATCTTCACTGGGTATGTTAGTAAGCTATTAGGGTTTTAGGGCTGCATTCATTAGCTAGCTGCAATCCTACGACGTCCCATTAGTTATACTCAATATATCATCATCACCATCATCATCATAATACAAGGTCTCTTAAAATTGTTCCAGAATGTTACTACCTACTTTTCTAATTTTTCTATGTTCTTATTTTCAGTGTCGTTTAGAAATAATTACACAAATGGATAACTCCCGTATAAAATTCGAGTGATACTCGACATGACTGTTTCAGACTAGTTGGCAGTCCTTCCTCTCGAGACGCACGAGCAGAGCGTTGGCGCGCAAGAGGAAGGACTACAAACTAGTCCGAAACATGTCGAGCATCACTCGACTTTTATACGTGAGTACGTTTGTGTAATTTATGATTGAGTTTCACGGTAGTTTCATGGTGAAAGTCGTTTAAGATATACATAACAATATACTAATGTTCTAAAACACCTTCCAAACAACAAACGATATAGCCAACAAAAAATCAAACAAGGCGGCGTAAAAGTCAGCTCAGAGCTTATTTATTCCCTCAGTAAATACCTTTTAGCTACCTATTTATTATATACGCGATAAAGCGCGTTTTGATGAGCCGTAAGTGTCACGTGCTGCGTTATTGATTGGAACAAGTGTCGACGGCAAAGAAGTCTGCCATCAGTGTAAAATGTATAAAATATCGATGTTGCATGCGGTATTTTTGGATGATTATAGATTAAATTGCGCAGAGTGTAATCCTCAGTATACCGTTAACCGTGCCTTTGATAATTTTGGGGCTACTTGGTTTAATTATTATCCTTTTTCTCGAAATAGTCAATTTCTCTCACTTTCGTTACAATGTTCATAAAATTGCATTAAATTTATTCTTGTAAATCCTAATAGGTACCTACCTAAGTATTCAAATTGTGCAAGTAAGTAAGCAATGCTTTATTGTGCAAATATAAAGAAACAGATACAATTCACAAAAAAATATAAACAACAATAATAATATGCACAAAGGCGAAGTTATCCCTATAAGGGATATCTACCTATTAACCTGCATGTGGCTGAGATGCGAAAATTATAGTAGTATATTAAAATCATAGTAATATATGCGTGGGTATCTGAATGTTTAGTAGTGGTAAGGACTTAAAAATTATATAAAATTTATGATCAGTTTCTAACATCCTATAGGTATATACTGTGTAAGTACCATTATGAAACGGTAAAAACATTTGAAAGATACATGATCATTTATTACATTTGAAAGATATTAATTATGAGTGGATACGCACAACGACCACGGTTATGACACATGGGTACATACATAATTCACGTCTTTATCCCTTACGACAGTTGCAATACATAATAGACGTATTCTTGAAGCTAAAAAGGGCTTGTAATATTTTCTAGCAATATAGAAAAATGGGCCTCTAGTAACATTTATATTTACTTGCCCTCACAGAGGCATCGCATCTGCAGGCATAAACCCCGAACGCGATCATCTCGCTGCCGCAACGTTACGACCGGAAGTTTTGTGTTTCAAAGCTTTCTTGTTACCTGTGCACTAAAAATATCGTGCCGGTACTTTGATCTCGACGAGGTGGGCGGATACTGTATTGTCGAGGAAGACGCCACGTGTTTTGAGACTTTAGAGTTTTAAAAAGGTAGTAGCTGTTGTTTATCTAAATTTTCGCTAGATGTCGCTTTGCTACATTCACACTTAGCATCGTTTGTTTCCCTCAGATGTGTAGTTTTCTAGCCTTTTGATGTCCCCTTTTTTGTGGATTAGGGTGATTACTGCGTTATGCCATGATGTAGATACTTTACCTTCCAGGATGCACTTTGTGAATAGAATTGCCAGGACTTGACTGACTTCTGTAGTATTGGGAACAAAATAAAAAAATGTTTCCTTGGCTTGCAGGATTGGCGCGGATTTTTATTCACGTTTAACATGTATTGTGTTTTCTTTAGTTACTTATTCCTCCTAAAAAATGTCCTCACGCCAGCGACGCCGCGCCGCGCCGGGTTCAAAACACAGCGCGCCGCCGCCGGGTTTTTTAGCTGCGGCGTGGACCTCTAACTTCAGTTACTGCATTAAAAAAAATAAGTTGAAAGTTTTACGCCAAACGATTATGCCAAAAATGACTTACTTTATTTTGGAAAAGAACTGATGTTTTATAAACTACTGGGTCGATTTTAACCAAACATAACTAAGAACCACCGCAAGTAAACGGGGTTTTGAATGAAAAAAAAACCGCATCGAAATAGGTCCATAGAGAGCTTTCTGTAGGTACGTTAGTACTATTACTTATTCTGTGCCCAAACTACACACAGACAGAATGTAAATACATAAAAGAATCGTAAACGCAAGCACCTGATGCCAATCTTAAGGCGAGGGAGTAAATAAAAAGTTAATTTAAATGCCATTACGGGGAGACGCGGAGGTTCCCGACCGAGCTCATTATTCCCATCCCGCGGGACTTTGCGACTGCGTAATGAGGGTAGTATTAAAACACTAGATGTCGCTACGTTGCGGGGAATAAGGTGGTTTTAAAGTGGAGACAGAATCGATCCATTCGAGATGTGTTTGTATGGTGGGTATGTTAACTGTTTATTGCAAGTAAAAATTTTAAAATACAGAAGTACAAATTTTAAAAACAGTGCAAAGGCGAACTTATCCCTAAGAAGGGACCTCTTCCAGCTAACCTGGTACATCTAACTAATATTATAAATGCGAAAGTATGGATGGATGGATGGATGGATGGATGTTTGTTTGTTCTCGATGAAATTCGGCACATAGATAGAGAAAAGTCTGGAATAGCACATAGGCTATCTTTTATCCCGGAAAATTGCGTAGTTCCCGCGGGATAGCGATAAACGAATTCTTTGCAGACGAAGTCGCTGGCAACAGATAGTAAAGGAATAGTTTACAAAAAGGCAAGCAGTCATTTTATGCGCAAATAAATAAAAGTATTAATAATAAATTAACAACTAAAGTATATTATAAAACCATAATGTGCTGGAGAGGAATGTTGCAATTGTCCTATTTGATTTTCTGCGGTCTTTGATACCTATATCCCTTACGGAGTAAAGAGAGCCTCAGGTAACAAGACCCAAAGGCCACGTTAAGCATTGGGGCGTACAGGTGGAATAGGAAATCAAAATAGTGATGGGTTGCTAGCCACATCGCCTATAACATGATTCTAACATTTCGCCCATTCCCTCGATGGGCTTCTACTATCTGTACGGGAAGAGAAGCAGATGCTACGTACTTTTTTTTCTTTGCTCCCACCTGCGTGGAAGCAAAATGCGCATGTTTGACCTATACCCCCACAATCATGCTAAACATGGCCTTAAAATTTTGCTACCTTAGACCTTAGGCTCTCTGCCCCATAAGGGATAAAGACGTGATATATGTGATAGCTATTGAGCGGACTGTATGAATGAAAACGCTATAATGTTAGTAGAAACACGGGTTTAATACTTATGTAATTCATAATAGGACGATAAGATAGCATCAGCACTACTTGACAACTGACATTAAACGTAATAAAACATGAAGAAGAAGAAACGTGCCAAATCTAATCTAACTAATATTATAAAATGTGAAAGTATCTAGCTAATATTATAATGTGAAAGTATGGATGGATGGATGTTTGTTTGTTACTCAATCACGCCAGAACGGACCGACGAATCTGGATGAAATTTGGCATATAGATAGAGTAAAGTCTGGAATAGCACATAGGCTATTTTTTATCCTGGAAAATTCCCGCGGGATAGCGATAAACGAATTCTTTGCAGAGGAAGTCGCAAGCAACAGCTAGTAGAAGGGTGCGACCACACCGCCGCTTAAAAATCGGTGACGTTACGGAATCGCAACAAAATGTATGAAGAAACGGTGAGAAAACGTGACGCTAACGACACGTCACTGCGTTTACGCGGCGGTTTGGTCGTACCCTAAAAAGGCCACGCTGCAGCCAGTCGCCAACATCAACAATATTTATGTATGTATGTCTGACATTAGTAAAGCCGTGTAGTGAGACCCTAATCAGGGCTGAACCGATGCTCTCGGCAGGAGCGGAAGCCTCTAGGCGTCCACTTCCGTCAGATAAGTGGCCACCCTGACCCAATTTCCGGTTTCAACATTTCATAGATGGCGCGCATGACAATATGGTAAAAACTAAGGATAAATTGTGAGGTGGTAAAAGTTTGGATGCTTTAGGTAAAAGTAGAATGCCTCATGCCACGAACTTGCAAAATCTGGAACGAGCTTCCCGCTGGGGTCTTCCCATCTAGTTACGACCTAGGTGCCTTTAAGAGGGTGCATCCGTGCTGAGCTCGCAACGTCGCTTTTTTGGTGATTTTTTTCGATTATTTCACAGAAATTGAATGAAAGTTTCAAATGTGCGTCTGTAGTGCACTTCGTTTTTAGTGTATTAATGGTGTCTAATGCAATAATTGATCGTGATGGACTTTTATTTTCTTATTAAACGAGATATAGTATTTTATCCCTTCAATACGAAAATAAAAGCCCATCACCATTAATCATTGCATGGGACACATTAATACACTAAAAACGAAGTGCACTACAGACGGATATTTGAAACTTTCATTCAATTTCTGTGAAATAATCGCAAAAATTCACCAAAAATGCGACGTTGCGAGCTCAGCACGGATGCACCCTCTTAAGAGGCGAGTGTACAATTTTCTGCAGGGCCAACAACGCACTGGCATCGCGTAAAGCGCTGCGGGTGCCTAAGGACAGTGGTGATCATTTAACATCAGGTGACCCACTAGTTCGTTTGTCTGGCCTCTCTAACATAAAAAAAACTCACAGATGAAAAGTATGATGATGATGATGACTAAACTTGTAGTAATAGCAGGTATACTCGTACCTAACCTCGCATTTTTGTAATATCTACAGCAGCAATCCATTTCCAATGCTTCCATGTTGGTCTGGGAGTAAAAAAAAGCTGGTTCCCCGTACATAACTATTTTACACTACCAGGACATTCTTTGTATTTGTGTCTTACAGACACATCATTCAAACAGAGGACGCTTAGCGACAAATATTTGCATAGTAACAAGGTCACGTGACAGTTGGTAACAGATAGAAAAATTCGAAGGCTTACTCACCTGCTATGGGTGGTGTAGGGGTATAGCACGCGTCACGGAATGACGAGGACCCGGGTTCGATTCCCGGCCATAGCTTTACGTTTCGGATTTTTCTATGTGTTCTAATTTTCAGTGTCGTTTAGAAATTAGGACATTCTAAATTAAATCAAAACATGTTCACGGCTTAGGGGTAGGTACCCCCGCCGCACCTAAACCTAAATTAATCCAAATTAATCATCCTACATTGGTTTTACCAGTGCCGTTTTATGTAACTTGGTTACGTACGGGGAACAAGCTAAAAAAAACGTACCTATTTATGTACCTACCAGTAGTTTCTCTTCCCGCGCAGATGATAAGCCCATCGAAGCCAACCCATCACTATTTTGATTCCCCTTTCCACGTACTGCCCACTAGTGGTGGTCGTTATTACAACAGCAGATAACGTAATGCATTATTTTGTACGAAACGAACAACACATTATCGAATCGTCAACTATCATGTTATCATTATTCGTTGTCTGTTGTCAACGTAAGCGACGTTGTCGTTGTTGCGTTCGTTGTATGTTATGCAAATAAAGAAATTTCATTTCATTTCATTTCATTTCAACGTTGTCATACGCGCACTGTTGCCGCACTTGGCATAGAAGTGCAAGCGAGTGCGCAACAAATCATGTAGGTGTGTGCGAGAGACAGAGCTATACACGCGAGCTCGCATCGCGATCGCAATTCAAATAACTGACTTTTGGTACCATTATTAGCTGTTGCTGTTTATTGTCAGTCAGTACAATAACAAACAAGGTAACAGAGCGTTGTTTTGCTTTGGTTCCCGTACGTTTTTATTACGCTGCGATCGCGACGAAATAAGTATAACAATTATTTAATAATAAGTTAATTATCGTTTTGTATAACAGCAATATAACAGGATAACAGACAACAGTTTACAATAACAGCTATTTAAGAATAACACAACACTGTTATTTATTATTGCAAAGCAGCCGTTATTGCCACCACTACCGCCCACATCATGCTAAACGACGCCTTTAGGTCTTGTTACCTTAGGTTCTGTCTACCCCATCAGAGATAAATACGTGTTTAATATATGTGTGTACAATTAATTTAAAATCCAGCCATCTGAATGAGCTCCTAAATGCTTTACATAAATATTTATTGCTACACGTAACTACTTTGTCACAATATCCGGTACTTCATACGTTTATTATAAACTAATAATACTACACACAGAAAAGCTTTTGATGTAAGCCATAAACTTTATTGATCAAAACGGGGATAATTTCATGATGGTGAATGAATTTCCTGGTGAACTGTCAGGTATGAATTCACACTAAATAATCACTATCACTATCATCACTACATAGTATAAAACAAAGTCGATCTCTCTGTCCCTATGTCCCTATGTCTCTTTGTATGCTTAAATCTTTAAAACTTCGCAACGGATTTTCATGCGGTATTTTTTTAATAGATAGAGTGAATCAAAAGGAAGGTTTATATGTATAATACATGCATAATATACCGTGCGAAGCCGGGGCGGGTCGCTAGTTATTAATATAGTATCTTGAGGTTCAAAGTCGTACGCCTTAAAACCTTGGTCGTCGACACGTTTCGGACTAATTCGTTGTCCTTCCTCCTCGAGCGAGCGCTCCCGGAGGACGGACTACGAACTAGTCCGAAACGTGCCGAGCATTACACGACTTTTATACGTGAGTTATCCGTTTGTGTAACTATGAGCGAGTCTCACGGTAGTTTCATGTTGAAAAATCACAAATAAATTTAGTCAATTATAAGTCTTTGACCTTTCTTTAGGGTTCCGTACCCAAAGGATAAAAACGGGACCCTATAACTAAAATTTTGCTTTCCGTCCGTTCGTCCGTCCGTCCGTCCGTCCGTCCGTCTGTCACCAGGCTCAAGAACCGTAATAGCTAGACAGTTGAAATTTTCACAGATGGTGTATTTCTGTTGCCGCTTTAACAAAAAATAATAAAAAAAAATATTTTATTGAATCAGGCATTACTTTGCGGAGGTCCATTTAAACGAACACAAAATATTTACCTTGCTACTCGCTACTTACGTGCAAGATAACCAAGCTTGTGTGAAATATATACGTTTTGCATGCAAGCCCTCCCACCACTACTGCCACACAAAACGCACACAAATCCCACAAACTTAATCTTATCTTCTTTTCTTTTTCTTCTTTTCTTTGCTTGGTTATCTTGCACGTAAGTAGCGAAGTAGCAAGGTAAATATTTTGTGTTCATTGAAATAATAAAAACAAAATAATAGTAAGGTAGGTAATAATAGTAAGGGGGGCTCCCATACAAAAAACGTGATATTTTAGCCCTTTTTCATGGCTACCACTCGCCGAGCTAGATCTCAAGAACCGTAATAGCTAGACTGTTGAAATTTGCACAGATTATGTAATTTTATTGTGGCTACAACAACAAATACTAAAATCAAAATAATAATAATAACTAAGGGGGGCTCCCATACAACAGAATATTTCTGGTACGGAACCCTTCGTGCGCGAGTCCGACTCGCACTTGGCCGGTTTTTTAGTTAGACTTCCAGTCTTGAAAATTCCAGGTCATTTAGAGCGAGGCCAATCAGCGGCCGGGACCGCCTTTATGCGTCGCTCCGGCTACAATGCGCGCGTTAACGACAGTACCGGGAACGCATCTAAGTGGCCGACAGTCCTTTGAAGTTGGCAAAGATTATGTAGGATCGCAGACAGTGTACTAGATAAGAGTTTATAATGATTCACGGTTAAGGGTCCTTACAAGCTCAACGCGCGTATTTCGCTAAATTCTTAATTTTTCTTCAAAGACTATGGCGTATGTGTTCATAATTTCAGTAATATTATTAATGTACAAGATAGTTCACTTCTTAAACTAAGATAGATACTGCTGTGCTAAATTATTGATTTTTTGGCGTGAAATCTAAAAAAAGGTGTTTCCTTGGGAGGGCTTTTAAAATTTTGCTCTAAAAGGTGAAGTTTCATTCTCAATTTCGAAGTGAAACGGAATCTCATTCTCGCCTAAAGTGAACTCAATTCAATTCAGTATATCTTGAACTAAAAAGTCATCGTGAAAAACTTGAAGATTCATCTTAATTAATAGATAGTGTCCCGTAATTGAGAAAGAGAAAAGAAGGCAGGTAGCCTAACACGGAGACAAATAAAAAGTATCAAGTTTAACAACAATAAGTTAATTTTAATCTCGGAATAAATAATTTATAATTACAATTTAAGCATTAGAATTTAGAACATTAATTTCATTTTAATAATTAAAACGAAATAACATAATTTAATAATTTAAAATTCATTAATTTAAAATATAAGAATTTAATTCAATTTAATAATTTAATTTGTATAATTTAGTATAGTTAATTATTTCAGTATATTTCAATAAGATAATTTTATTGTTCTCAACATTTTATAATTAATTATTTAAGATATTAGATATAAGGCTATTTTTATTATTTCTAGGTTTAAGGTAGATTTAATTATTAGATGTAAGGTAGTAATAACTTTTAGATTTAAGTAGGTCTAGCCCTTTAATTTAAGTCTATAGTAAGTACATTTAACGCGTGAGACTAGCTCAGGGAGTGAGTCGGTTGCCACTAGGCAGGGCCGTAGCTAGATGCCTTGGAATTGTGTGAAGGTTGGCGGTCTCTCCCTGGTTACCGTACGCCCCTCGGTAGTGCGGAGCTCGTTCGGAGGGCAGGGTGGTGAGGCGATCGAGAAGGAGACATGGTGAGCCGAGGCGCCGGTGATGAGCGTCGAGGGTGTTCTTCACCCAGTAGGGTGTAGTACGCGGTGATCTTCACCCGGTAGGGTGTTCCCAAAGTTCGGGACGAAAGAACACTCACATTATAAGGAATAAGAAAGTTATTTTAAAATTAAAATAAATTAAGACGCTCGGCAGCGATCGCTCCGCTCCGAGAGCAGCTTTAATGCTACATTGTGACGCGGCCTTTGCGTCGTAAGGCCAGTGGCTGAGTGTGCGGCGGCAGCGGGCGCTCGGACCTCCTCGCATAGTCATCGGGATAGATCGGTTTGCGCCGGCGACCGGTTCCACGATATACGATAAAACATTATTTGCGCGTACGCTCCGTGAGTTTGTTTATTGAAATATTTACTTTATTTCATTAGTGTAAGTTTATTTTTAATTAGATTAATTACATTAAGACGATTATTTAGCAAATAAGGATTTAGTTATTAGGTTCGTATTTATAAGCATTTAATGTATTTAAGTAGATATTAAGGATTTTATGTGTAGTACTTTTATTATAATTAGTTTTCTAGTTCTAGATTTTAAGTGTTTAGTTTCTAAGTTTAAAGAGTTAACGTATATACGTTACAGTACACCGTCTCCTAGAAGAAGGATTTTGCCTATGAAAAATCCTTCAAGAAGCACTCAAGATCTTAAATTTACTACTTTACACTTTCATTCTTCCCCTTTCGTTCTATCAAATCAGTCATGTAGTCTCCTTACGTGTATATAAACAAACGAAGGAAACGTCTTTCAGTAAAGAGAGTCGCATTATACAGTAAACGCGGCGCTCAGGTAGCAAATGAATGTTGGTAGTGATAGCTGCTGTAAGTTATACACATTTATTTAGCGAAGTCACCACCCGCTTCAATATGAGTTCCCTTCCAAGGGATGAAGAAAACTCTGGTGAAGGCTTATCATACTTATTTACGAAGTCACCACCCGCTTAAGATTGAGTTTCCTTCCTAGGTATGAAAAAAAAACTCTGGTGTAGGCTTTACGTTTTAACTAAATGAAGTCACCACCCGCTTCAGATTGAGCTTCCTTCTGAGAGACGAAGAAAACTCTGGTGAAGGCTTAACGTGTTTATTAAATTGAAGTCACCACCCGCTTCAGATTGAGCTTCCTTCTAAGAGATGAAGAAAACTCAGGTGAGGGCTTAGGATATTTATTTATTAAGTGAAGTCACCACCCGCTTCAGTTTGAGCTTCCTTCAAGAGAAGACGAAAACTCTGGTGAGGGCTTTGCATTTCATTAGATAAATCACTAGAACTAGAAAACTACAGTGCTTAGTTAAAAAAACGAAACCGATCTTATCGGTGGCGGTCATCCGAAAACGCAATAAAAAAAACCAGAAAAAAAACAATGAAGCCTCATCAGACATAGAACCTGGTAGAAGTTTGAGGTTTGCCGCGGTATAGTTAGTGTACTTTTAATTATTTAAGATATTTTAATTAAGTTTTAAGCAAGGATTTTTTTTGTATTTTATAGTTTAATTTTAAGTAAATTGAGTTTAAGGGTTGTTTTTAGGATTTAATTTGTAACAATAGTGAGTGTAATTGATAAAAATAAGGTAAATTAGGTAAATGTTGCACAAGGTGAAGATGAATCTTACATACTAGGTACACTAAATATGCGTCTACACTAAAGGCGGTAGTGGTGACGCGTCACAGAAGCTTCATTAAAAAATAACTCATTAAGTTTCACAATAATCAGTAAGTATACAAGTTAAATAAGAATCTATAGACACGTTGCCACTGGAATGGAAAGCGTTCTATAAATTATAAGCATGGTTTGCTAGATCTAAGACATGCACACTCCAACACCAAGAATGCTTAAAGAAAGAAAATACCAACCCTCACACAGTCCAATAGCCTATACCTATAAAAAAAAACACGGGGGCGCCAATTTGTCCCGTAATTGAGAAAGAGAAAAGAAGGCAGGTAGCCTAACACGGAGACAAATAAAAAGTATCAAGTTTAACAACAATAAGTTAATTTTAATCTCGGAATAAATAATTTATAATTACAATTTAAGCATTAGAATTTAGAACATTAATTTCATTTTAATAATTAAAACGAAATAACATAATTTAATAATTTAAAATTCATTAATTTAAAATATAAGAATTTAATTCAATTTAATAATTTAATTTGTATAATTTAGTATAGTTAATTATTTCAGTATATTTCAATAAGATAATTTTATTGTTCTCAACATTTTATAATTAATTATTTAAGATATTAGATATAAGGCTATTTTTATTATTTCTAGGTTTAAGGTAGATTTAATTATTAGATGTAAGGTAGTAATAACTTTTAGATTTAAGTAGGTCTAGCCCTTTAATTTAAGTCTATAGTAAGTACATTTAACGCGTGAGACTAGCTCAGGGAGTGAGTCGGTTGCCACTAGGCAGGGCCGTAGCTAGATGCCTTGGAATTGTGTGAAGGTTGGCGGTCTCTCCCTGGTTACCGTACGCCCCTCGGTAGTGCGGAGCTCGTTCGGAGGGCAGGGTGGTGAGGCGATCGAGAAGGAGACATGGTGAGCCGAGGCGCCGGTGATGAGCGTCGAGGGTGTTCTTCACCCAGTAGGGTGTAGTACGCGGTGATCTTCACCCGGTAGGGTGTTCCCAAAGTTCGGGACGAAAGAACACTCACATTATAAGGAATAAGAAAGTTATTTTAAAATTAAAATAAATTAAGACGCTCGGCAGCGATCGCTCCGCTCCGAGAGCAGCTTTAATGCTACATTGTGACGCGGCCTTTGCGTCGTAAGGCCAGTGGCTGAGTGTGCGGCGGCAGCGGGCGCTCGGACCTCCTCGCATAGTCATCGGGATAGATCGGTTTGCGCCGGCGACCGGTTCCACGATATACGATAAAACATTATTTGCGCGTACGCTCCGTGAGTTTGTTTATTGAAATATTTACTTTATTTCATTAGTGTAAGTTTATTTTTAATTAGATTAATTACATTAAGACGATTATTTAGCAAATAAGGATTTAGTTATTAGGTTCGTATTTATAAGCATTTAATGTATTTAAGTAGATATTAAGGATTTTATGTGTAGTACTTTTATTATAATTAGTTTTCTAGTTCTAGATTTTAAGTGTTTAGTTTCTAAGTTTAAAGAGTTAACGTATATACGTTACAATAGAATAGCTACTCAATGTTAGCTAGTTTTTTGATGAAAAAGAGGGTTACATTTTATTTGATTCTCGAAAACAGTGTTGATATTCTGCTCTAAAAATAATTATTTAGCAATGCTCAACTCTATTTTGACTCAGAAAAAAAAAAAACATTAGTATCGGTCTTGAATTAAATTCAGTATAAATTTTTAAATATCACCTATATATCACGGCGGACTGACGCCGCACCCTCATTCAGCGCCGATTACAGCAGTATCGTAGTTTAAGAAGTGAACTATCTTGTACATTAATAATATTACTGACATTATGAACACATACGCCATAGTCTTTGAAGAAAAATTAAGAATTTAGCTAAATTCGCTCTTTGAGCTTGTAAGGAGCCTTAAGTTCATTCGAAATATTATAAACGGGATGTGAACCGCGATTTCTTCAGTCCACCCGTGATCATGATGCATGCAACTGCATCGAAATATCGGGTGCTCAATAAAGGTAATCGCGACTTGGTCTGCGTAGAATTATACATACAAACTTTCCTCATGAATTACTCTAGGACCTTTTAAAAAAACCGCATCAAAATCTGTTGCGTAGTTTTAAAGATCTAAGCATACATAGGTACAGACAGCGGAAAGCGACTCTGTTTTATACTATGCAGTGATTTCTATCTTAATTGTAATAATTTGTACAATGCATATCAGAATGAACTCCGCCAACACAAATATATAACTTTGTGGCAGTTGGCACAATTAGGCAGTATAGGCATCAATATAATATTATCGTGATACTTGGTATGTCAATATAGGATCGTAGATTTGAATCTGCGCAAAAAACTTGTCAAGACATTTTTTCAAAGCAAATACACAATTTACATGCAATAACTAAATTCCACTTAACCAATAATGTTTCCGCCACCTACTCAAACTGTCTCCAACTTATTTCTCTGACTTATTGGTTGTCTGATAGAGATCGCTACCAAGCGATAAGACCGCCTATTGTATACTTTGTTCTTTGTTTCTGTATTGTTTTGTACTGATTTGTTGTGTTCAATAAAGATTATTTGTATTGTATTGTATTGTAATACTCTAGTAAGCGATCATCCCCCCTATTTCACCAATACGACAATTGTCGGTGACAACTGACAATTGTCGAGTTTTTTTTTTTTTGTGAATAGGAAGGCAAACGAGCAAGTGGGACACTTGGTGGTAAGCGATCACCACTGCCCATAGAACACCCGCAACCTCGGAGATTACAGATGCGTTGCCAACCTAGAAGGCTAAGATGAAATGCCTCTTGTGCCCGTAATTTCCCCGGCTGTCTTACTCTCCACACCGGAACTATTGTCGAGATGTTGAAATAAGGACCTGTCTGTTCCACGTCTCATCTTTGCTTTTTATACCACGGCATCTGTCAACCTTGAGATGACTTCTGACCAATTATCCTTTGGTTTATTGTTTCGTGTGACACTGTATGAAACAACTAATAGCGGCTATTATACTGCACGTTTTAAATTTTAACCTAAATTTGTACGTCGTAAGGTTCTGTTTTGAATACAGTTTTGGCGATACTTAGGTCTTTAGATGGTGAAGAGTATTATAGGTATTTAGTGTTCCTGAAAATGGTGGTCGCCAGTAATTTGGCCCTTTTGTTGTTATTTATGGTCCCAATTTTAGTCTGTTTGCTGCTAAATACATTCTGGTGTTCATAAAAAGCTTTGATAGATCAGCACACGTGCGCTAGATAGATTTCCCGTCTTTTTCTTACTGTTTGTTCTAGAAAGTGACGGATGTTCTATCTATATTCTGTCGAGCGTGACATAGCTCTCGCACACACTTGTGCTAGGCGTGCAGATAAAGTTAGGGTTATTATTTATTTTATGTTATTTCTTAACTTTAGGATCCCATACATCCCATATAAAAGATGTTCTTACCAAATTATTTGTACATACATACATAAATCACGTCTGTATCCCTTAGGGGGTAGACAGGGCCTAAGGTAACAATACGTAGATCAAGTAATAAAATTGAATAAAATAAAATTTGATACAAATAAAGTTCGTGTTCATTCGTTAAAAACAATCATGAATGAACTAGCAATTGCCCGTGACAGTGTCTGCTCAGAATTCGCATATCGATATCCCGCGGGAACTATGCGAATTTCCGGGATACAAACTATTTTATGTCCTTCCCCGGGACTGAAACTATCCCTGTAGGATAGACAGAAGGATAGACAGACAGAGTTACTTTCGCATTTATAAAATTAGCAAGGATTAATGCAGCATAAAGGAATTCTCGAATAAACTACGCCTGCTTTTATTACAGCTCAAAATGTCAGTGTCATCGGCCAAAGAAGTCGTCAACGTAGAAAAACTTTAAGTGTTTCGTAAATATCTGGTTTTCATCGCATTCTGTAATGAAGTGAGGTGACGATTGTTCTTAGTGATAGGCGTGTGGATCTGACGCTAAAATGTCCACCATAAATCACTATAATGTTTTAATGTTGAATGATTCGCAGTTATTAACTAGCTGTTGGCCGCGACTCCGTCCGCGCAGAATACGCTTATCGCTATCCCGCGGGAACTGTGCGATACTCCGGGATAAAAACTATCCTATGTCCTTTCCCGGAACTGTAACTATCACTATACTAAATTTCAATAAAATTGGTTTAGCCGTTTTGCCATGAAAGAGCAACAAACATCCAAACTTACAAACTTTCGCCTTTATATTAGTAAGATGGTCATCATTATCACCAGCCTATAAATGTCCCACTGCAAGAGGGTTGGGATTGGGAACTTCAAACACACCATTGAACTGGCTCGCATATGTGTGCAGGTTTTCTCACAATGTTTTCCTTCACCGAAGGTGCGAGCCCGAATCGAACCCACGACCCTCTGCTTACGTCGCATTAGACAAAGCGTTTTATTTCATACTCTTCGCCACCGCCAACCGTCGCAAACAAATTAGTTTCCATCAAAATCTCAATTTGACAAAGGGCTAGAGCCGTCGCCGTAATACCTGACGGACGGGGCTTAATTGACGGCAAATACTCATTAAAGGGGTAGTATTTCGAAACTTGATGAAAACACGCACACAATTTTAAGAGATACAATAATAAAGATACCTACGCTTAGGTTCGGTACCCAACTGATAGATAGTCAAAGTCAAAGTCAAAAGTCAAAAGTTTATTTTGCAAATAGGCCGCCAAGGGCTCTTTTACATGGTCTTTTTTTGAATCTACCAGCGCATTCGGAAAGACCATCATTGCCAAGAAGAATGCGCCGCAAGAAACTTGACAGAAAGTAATTTTTTCAAAATAAAATAGATTTACAATAGTACTTAAATTCTACTTCTTCTTCTTCTTTTTCAGCCCTTTTACGTCCACTGCAGGACATAGGCCTCCTCTAATGCACGCCATTCTCTCCTGTTTTGGAGCTGTTCTCCTCCAATTGACAACATGTCATTATTATAACACCTGAAAATGTATATATGGTATAATTTTAATATCGCTTATTATAAAAAATAAAAAATAATTAAAAATATGTCTAATTTTTCCAATACTACCACAGGATGGGTGAAACGCCTTTGCTTTTTTCACGAGAAAAAATAACGATCCTAATTTTGTATTTTTGACAACTTCAAAGTACAAGGGGGGCAACTCTAAAATTCTATTTTCGAAGTTCGTTGCATACCTTCTCTCTCACTCTCAAGATAATGTCTATTAGTATGAGCGGAAAAGCACGAATTGACCCTCGAAAATCGAATATTGGAGAATAGGACCTGACATTGTCAATTTGAAATTAACGTCAGTTTTTTTTTCTATAGAGAAAAGACAACGGGATAAGTGTGTATTCTGTGATAGTACCGGAGTTACGTTCTTTTAGAATAAGCACAAATTAATAAATTAATTATAAATTAAATACAAGCCCTAGCGAAAAAATTAAACTGTCAGCATGTTCATCTTTTCAAACAAAATACAGAGAACCAATAAAATTATAGGCTCAGAAATATGAAATGTTGTCAATTCTACTTAACTTACCTATAATACAATTAATACATTTTATAAAAGGGATGTGATAGCTATCTGTAATCCCTACTAAATATTATAAATGCAAAATGCAACTATAACTCTGTCTGTTACCTTTTCACGCTTAAAACACAGAACTGATTTAGATGGAATTTGGTACTTAAGTATCAGTTTCAGGAACAGTGAAGAACACAGGATATTTTTTATCCCAGAATATAGCGTAGTTCCCCTGGGACATCGATAAGGGAATTTGGCGCGGATGGAGTTCGCGGCCAATAGCTGGTGGTATAATAGTTATGAAATAAAAATAATTTTGTATGAAAGAAGGTAAACAAGCAAGCTACCCACCTCGCTTGATGATAAGTAAATACCACCACCTATTACATACTTTACATGCCAGTATTTCACGTTACCTTTCTGATTTTGAATAATAATTCAAATTTTTGAGAAGGCTAAGCTCCAATCCATATTTCCACTAAAGCACTAAAAACCCAGTAAATCTTATGTGCACAAAATCTTCGAAGCAATTTTCTATTTTAGATACCAGAATTCCTAAAACAGTTAAATAATATCAAACGTGACAGCTGGTTACAGAATAATGCAGTCTTCACATTTATTTGCGTCTAGGTTTTTCCCAATTTCCTTAACCACGTCATTTCAAGTAGTCTAATAAACCATTCCACAGTATTCCTCGTAAATCACGCGGTTCCACGCGCGAAAAAAGAAATCGTCGTAATAGAACAAAAACAAAATCAACGCAGCGTTTCAAAGAAATCTAACATCAGAAAAACCCGGCAAATTTCCACCTCGGAACAAAATGCTCATTTAAATAGACAAAAGGTGGCTGTGGCGCCGCCTCAATCTGTCACAGCTGTCAGCTGTCACCTGTCAGTGTCAACGTCGCGCCGGTGGCGACACCTCACGGCTGCCCGCGATTGCACCTGGGGTGTTTTTTTGTTACTTTGATGGTGATTTTGATTTCTGTTTGGTGTGCCAGTGAAAGGAATTTAATTAGAATTTGTTTTAGGGAAAAAAAGCGAGAGTTTCTTCATTTATACATACATACATACTTACAGTCACGCCTCTTCCCCATAGGGGTAGTCAGAGACTACTTCGTTCCACTTGCTACGATTTTCATCTATCTCTTCGTACATGCGCGTTGGTTCCGGGTACTCCTGGCCCGCCCTTTCTTCATTTATACCACGTCTTTATCCCTTACCGGGTAGACGGAGCTAAAGGTAACAAGACCCAAAGGCCACGTTTAGCATGTTTGTGAGCGTATAAGTGAAAAGGAGATTCAACATAGCGATGGGTTGCTCTCGATTGCCATGACATGATTCCTACGATTTTACCACTGCGCAGGATGAGAAGCAAGACCTGCATGGATCAAGATCTGAACAAACCGTCAAAAACATTAAAATCCCAAAAGGTAATCCTGGCATTCCACCAAGCATAACAAAGAACCATTACTTACAAACAAACAATCTGGGTGATGAAGACGCGATAAAAAGCTGTAGTCGCTTTATAAGTCACCCGAATCACCTTAGTAATTGTTATGTACTTAATTCTTTAAATGAGGTTGATAAATACGCTAGCAAAAACGATGGATGAGATTACGGCTTTGTAAAGTTTGGGATTTTAAACATGGGTATTTTGTTCTTTGGACGTACAGTCGAGGGCACAAATATCGAAAATATCGCGTCAAATATATATGACTGTGTTACCGACTTAATTACTTGTGATATAGTGTACAAATGTTTTTACGTCTTGGTAACGAACATATATTTATGCCCTTGAATGTACATATTTACTACATACTTATATAATACTCCAGCTTTCCCCTTTTGATGGACAGGAGAACCTTCACTATTTTGCCTAATACCAGCACCACCACATTTCTAAACAGACATACTATCGGGGTCGGCTACGGTTGACCATCTCGCAAACAAAATCGGTTGCAGTTGACGATCTGTCTTGTCCCGTTCCCTTATTTTGTTAACCAATTGGGGTCTTCGAATTTGTAAAAACCATTATTTGAAATTTATAAAAACCTTGTTTTTATGACTTATAGGCTAAGTCTTTATCCCATACGGGGTAAACAGAAGGCAAATATTCTCATCACAGTTTAGAAATAACGTAAACTTTAAAACAGTAATACCGCATAATCATCCACGTATAATGCGACCACAATAATTGCTGACAACAGCGACAAATCTAGTTCAGAACTAATTTATATTTTGACGTGAAATCCCCTCGTCCAAAGCACCTTGTGGGCGGCGTGCCAACATTTTTTGGCACCAAAATTAACTTTTTTAAAGCCACATTTCTCAGGTAATCTCTCGTAAATATAAATATAACGGATCTAGACAACAGCTGGTTTAAACCCATTATTATTTAGAACTGATTTGAATGCAAGGAATGCCAATAAACCCGTTTCTGTGAGTGCTGTAAAACTCGTGTCGTGCTCTATATTTTGTTCCGGATAGCATTAGACAAAGACTCGAACTTTAAGGTGAATAAAAAGCAAAACCGGTTTATTGACGAACAAAGATTTACATACCTACCCAATTATTATCAAACCGTACCATAAAATATGAAAATGAAAACAAACAAGGAAAATATCTGGCGAACCCCAAACCTAAGCTAGGCTAAGGCTAGGCAATCTTGGGTTCCAGAAGGTGAGTTGCAAACTAACAGATTAACCTGAAAAAATACCTTATCCTTAGATAAGGTATTTTTTCAGGTTACCTTATATTTCAATTGATTAAATATTAAATGATTCCAGGTTGGTTGATTTTTTTCATTTTTTTAAATATAACGTCCAGCATTATCTGGCATAAAGTATACAAACTGTCAATTATTTGGCGGGCGCCTGCCTGACGTAATGTGTACGTG